>OY769903.1:555707-825707 GCA_963669185.1 Dyspetes luteomarginatus
ATCTTTTTTCAATTTCTTTTGTCTCTTGCATAGAATTTTTTTCTTAACAGACAAAAAACTGATGCATATTAAAAATATTTGCTCATAGAGCTTTATCATGAAATTCATGCACGTATAGCTTATCACCTGATCTGTGTATATATATATATATATATATATATATATATATATATTTATCTCACGAAGCGTGTAAATATACTTACAGCTGCGATCCCACGACAAATTCCGTGCAGTTTGTGTAACTGAGCAATTTTTTTTTTTTTTTCTTCCTCCACCTCGTATTCACGTCAGCCCAGAAGAATTTCCTTTGCAGCAGTTAAGGATCGTCGGGTGATTCGTGAATCCGTTGCGTTTTGTCGATCGACAGGTAACCATTATACTCTCTCTCTCCCTCTCTCTCTCTATATATATATATACACACACACACACACACACACACACACACACATATATATATATATTTACAAGACGGTATATATGCCCGCTTCAAAGTACCCCAAGGTACAAAAGTATAGAAACAAATACAAATTTTTATATCGATCGGTTAAAGTTTAAGAGGGCATATCGAGTATCTCTATAAGCATACTTTATGCGCCTTTCTGGCATAAAGATAACGAGATCCTTAAGTATCTCTATATACGTGTATTGTGTACAAAAGATTTTTGTTTTTTTTTTTTTTTGTTTTTCCTCATTTTATACGTGAGAGGTTAAACTTGGATTTGTGCAATGCCGATGTGCGAGATCTCGACGTATACACGCCCGGAGGATTTCCGGGTCTGCACGCGCCTCTAACGGTAAATAAAAGAAGAATAAATTGTTCGTAGGGAAAAGGTTCCGGTGCTAGAGAAACAGTTGTGTGGGGTGGAGGGAGGGAGGGAGGGAGGGGGGGGAGGGGAGAGGGTGGTGGAGGAGGAGGAGAAGGAGGAGGAGGAGGGGGAAGGGGTGAAATCTTTGGTGGGATTCCGGTCTTTGCTCCTCTATATAGCTCGTATCGTACACAAACTGTTACGAGAGCAAACTTTTCATCCTTTGCGGCTATAGTTCATCGTGATCATGGGTGCGTTTCTCGTTCAGCGGAGAGAGAATATCGCTTTGTAGTTTAGAACGATATAGCGAGTTCGTTTCCCACAGGCTAGAGAACTCCTTGACGAGCCGTCAGGATTATCTTGAAAGAGAGGGAGGGTGGGAGAGAGAGAGAGAGAGAGAGAGAGAGAGAGAGAGAGAAATAAAAGGAGTAAGAGAGAGGGGGAGGGGTGAGAGAGAGAGAGAGAGAGAGAGAGAGAAATAAAAGGAGTAAGAGAGAGGGGGGGATGAGAAAGAGAGACAGAGAGAGGGGGGGGGGGAGAAAGAGCGCCAGGCCAAAGATGAGTAATAAATTGGCTCGGATATATTATCTATAAGCATTGAAGAGAAACAGGACTGAAAAAAAAATAACGATTGAGACAAAGTGGTGTCAGCATTGCAGTGTCATCGTTGCATTCGATCAAATGGGGGTGTGGGTGGGGGGAGGAGGGGGGGGGGGAGATCGATATTCCACGGGGGAGAATCGATTCCAGTCATTGGATCGAATTGCAAGAATTGCAGAATGAAGAACGCAGAATTGTGTTTATACTCGTGTAGAAAACAATGGATTGTCCATTGCTCATCGAAATTAATAGGAATTATCAAGATGATTGGAGGAAATTAAAGTGATGCTGTTGTGGGATGGATGAAATGTTTATCGGGAATTTGGCGATTTGGCAATTTGGCGATTTGGTGATTTGGCGATTTGGCAATTTGGCGATTTGGCGATTTGGCGATTTGGCAATTTGGCGATTTGGCGATTTGGCGATTTGACGATTTGGCAATTTGGCGATTTGGCGATTTGGCAATTTGGCGATTTGGCGATTTGACGATTTGGCAATTTGGCAATTTGGCGATTTGGCGATTTGGCAATTTGGCAATTTGGCGATTTGGCGATTTGGCAATTTGGCGATTTGGCGATTTGGCAATTTGGCAATTTGGCAATTTGGCGACTTGGCAATTTGGCAATTTGGCGATTTGACGATTTGGCGATTTGGCAATTTGGCGATTTGGCAATTTGGCGATTTGGCGACTTGGCGATTTGGCGATTTAACGATTTGGCAATTTGGCGATTTGGCGATTTGACGATTTGGCAATTTGGCGATTTGGCGATTTGGCAATTTGGAATTTTGGCAATTTGGCGATTTGGCAACTTGGCGATTTGGCAATTTGGCAACTTGGCGATTTGGCGATTTGGCAATTTGGCGATTTGGCGATTTGGCAATTTGGCAATTTGGCGATTTGGCGATTTGGCGACTTGGCGATTTGGCGATTTAACGATTTGGCAATTTGGCGATTTGGCGATTTGGCGATTTGACGATTTGGCGATTTGGCGATTTGGCGATTTGGCAATTTGGCGATTTGACGATTTGACGATTTGGCAATTTGGCGATTTGGCAATTTGGCGATTTGTTGGTGACAAATTGGCAGATCTGTGAATAATTTATTTTAAGCGATTTAATTATTTTTATAATATATATGATGAAGAATAATGCTCGTGTGTGAAAATTTATAGTGAATAAAAAATTCTTTGGATTTCCTAGCAGGGTGTCTTACAGCCAAGACACCCCAGGAGTCCTTTTCGTATCTCTCGGAATCATTCACACGCGCGCGCACACACACACACACACACACACACCCACACACACACACACACACACACACAATTCTCACCTCATCCATATAAGTGGAACTTCATTAATCTCAAAACGTCATGGGGCGTTTGCGAATTGAAGAAGAAGAAGAAGAAGAAGAAGAAGAAGAAGAAGAAGAAGAAGAAGAAGAAGAAGAAGAAGAAAGAAGAAGAAGAAGAAGAAGAAGAAGAAGAAGATGAAGAAGAAGAAGAAGAAGAAGAAAGAAGAAAGAAGAAAGAAGAAGAAGAAAGAAGAAGAAGAAGAAAGAAGAAGAAGAAAGAAGAAGAAAGAAGAAAGAAGAAGAAGAAGAAGAAGAAGAAGAAGAAGAAGAAGAAGAAGAAAGAAGATACAGTCTTCAAGGGCAACGATTCGTGGCACTTATGGTGTTCCACAGATTTACGATTTATCAATTATTATCAGTATTCACAACCCTCAATGTCAGGCCTCATATATCAAGCCAGTCAACTTGTATCTCTTGCTATATATATATATATATATATATATATATATATATATATATATATATATATATATATATATATATATATATATATATATAGCAAGAGATACAAGTTGACTCGTCTTACATAATAATAATAATAATAATAATAATAATAATAATAATAATAATAATAATAATAATAATAATAATATATAATAATAATATATAATAATAATAATAATAATAATAATAATAAATAAATAATATATAATAATAATAATATCGTCGTGTAGAGGAGAAAAAATTGCTGGCAGCAGCGGCTCGATAAAGCTTTAGGGTCAAAGTAAGGAAAATCGAGTTGCATTATCTGATAATATTCGAGATGTAAACGGAAGCGGAAGGGAGCAGAGAGAAGGAATAAAGGTGAGGACGTATCGATCGAGCAAAACTCTAAGAAGTCTATTCCCTCAGTTCTCATTCGAGTTATGTATATACAGGAGAGAGAGAGAGAGAGAGAGAGAGAGAGAGAGAGAGAGAGAGAGAGAGAGAGAGAGAGAGAGAGAGAGAGAGAGAGAGAGAGAGAGAGAGAGAGAGAGAGAGAGAGAGAGAGAGAGAGAGAGAGAGAGAGAGAGAGAGAGAGAGAGAGAGAGAGAGAGAGAGAGAGAGAGAGAGAGAGAGAGAGAGAAAAGCGAATGCAGATATAAAAAATAATAATAATAATAAAAAAAAACAAAAACAAAAATTTGCCTCCAGAGCGTGGCGCACGGAATCACGTTCGGCGTGCAGGCTCACTCGACAATAAATATAGTAAATGCCGACCAATCGCTGTCAGATGAGTAGAGATTCCATTGGCCTATGCTCTCCTTCCATTAAGTCCAAGGGATATCTTCTCGCTTTTCTCGCCCTGTAACAGCAGCGATGGCTTCTATCCATTCTTTACATATATATATATATATATATATATATATATATATATATATATATATATATATATTTAAAAAAAAATTAAAAAAAAAATATATATATATATCATGATAAGCTAAAATATATATGAAATGAGCATTGATGCCCTTTCTATTCCTCTGTTTCCCGTCTGGATCAATATACCAACCACATATATATATATATACACACACATATATATATATATATATATATACAAAAGTTAGATATAGCGAGAACTTGGCTCCTCGCCGCATCCGCTTCCGCACAGCGGGCCAGCCGTTCGATCTCGAGAAAGACTCGTCCGCGTTTTCGCCCGCTCTATCGGTCCATGGCATAAAACCCTCTTTTCCCGATCACCGCAAAAGAATGAAAAGAGAGAGAGAGAGAGAGAGAATGCGAAAGATGCAATACTGATGGTTTGCTTCGCTATATATAGAGAATTCCTCCCCTCTTTGTCCGCGATCGGCGATACCGATGCGCCGTGTCGATTCCCCAGAGATATCCGTGGGAGAACTCGGCCAATTTCATGGCCGTTTACGGTCACGGTTCGAGCCACAGTTTTTTTTTTCTTATTTTCTTTCGTCTTATTCTTGTTCGTGGCACCGTACTAATTGGATTAGTACTAGAGAATTTGGCGGAGAGGGGGGCCGAGACAGGGAAGATGGTCGCGTTTGGTACATACAAATCGAATGGCTCACCTGAGGCCACCGTGGATAATTGATAGCACGTATATATATATACCAAATCCCCTTCACAGTATTTATATATATATCAAATCCCCTTCACAGTATTTATATATATATCAAATCCCCTTCACAGTATTTATATATATATCAAACCCCCTTCACAGTATTTATATATATAAATAAATACTGTGCAGGGGGTTTGAGAAATGAGGCGAGAAAAGTATCCAAGAGTTTTTTACTCAACTTCCTCTATATGATTATTGACGTATTATACTCTCGTGGAATTCAAAGGAAAGACTTTTCGCGTCGCTATTCTCTCTCTCTCTCTCTCTCTCTCACTCCCTTTCTCTGGTTCTCGGAGCACTACATCGATCGCCCGATCGAAGGGCAATAATTCTCGTCGAGAGAAGAAGCGAGAAAAATGGCTCCCGACGCCGCGTCTCGCGAGAAACTCCCGATGTGTCCGAGGAGCTGCTGATCGATTCGACTAAAACGAAGCAAAGAATTTTAAAACTTTTGCAAGTTTTTATACACTTGAAGTAAAATTTCGCAAAAGTTAAATTTGTCATAATTAAGAAACCGTGGAGTGAATTTTGACCTGACTGCCCATTATCAAGCGTTCGTCTAAGAAAGGTCCAGATGATAAGCGGAAAATTCAAACTGACGAAAGAGCTTTTTTTTTTCGCTATGATTCTCGATTTATTGGAATTTTTACTGTACCAGTGTGTGTATTATATTTTATGTTGGCTGTGGCACAGTTGACAGCATCCACCCTGCAGCTCTAGGTCTATATATACATGTATATATATATATATATATATATACATATATATGTATATATATATTTATCTGCTGAGAGCCTGACGGCTATAGTGCAACGATGCTGGTATATCGACTTACTACATCGAACCTTTTCTCGCAGAGCATCTCTCTCTTATCGTTTATATATATATATATATATATATATATATATATATATATATAAACGATAAGAAAATAGTATATATATCGATATATGATGTATATATAAGCTCCTCGAACCTGCGGCGTATAGATCGATACCGTGTGCTGCGCTATACACTCTTGGCCACGAAACCTTTTTTTACATTGAAATTGTAATTATTACCATCGGTATAAATCGTTATTACGAGAAAATATTTTTATAAACTCGCCATGATGGTATGCGAAACCCTTTTTAATTTTTTTTTAATTCTCTTCATCTTCTTCTTCTTCTTCTGCTTCTTCTCTAATCGATACAGTTCTCGCCCCCACTTCCTGGATGTCATAATAATCGAACATGGGGAATATCTAAAGGGTCCCAGAGGAAAATAAATTCCTTCGTCCTTCTAACAAAGACATTTATTTTTTTCTCGTGCTCGAAAAAAAAAAAACTCGTGATTAATTTTTCAATCAAATATCTCTTATCTCGCGAATTTTATTATCTCGCGAGGTAATCAAAGTAATTTTTTTGTTGTTTTTTTTTTCATTTAATTCTCTTCATTTTTATTAGTTATTTTTTTCTCGTGCTCGAAAAAAAAAACTCGTGATTAATTTTTCAATCAAATATCTCTTATCTCGCGAATTTTATTATCTCGCGAGGTAAAAATAAAAAACTTTGAGTTTGATGGATTTTTTTTTTTTTCCATTCCATCAGACACTTTTTAATATCTCAATTATAAATTTTTATGACAAATAAATGAAGATTGTATTTTGTCACATATCATTCGTTTCATTTTCTAACCCTCTTGATCAATTAAAGTAAATTTTTTTTTTTTTTTCGTGACCTGACAAAATTGATTTGTCTAATTATGTAAATTTTTATCGTCGCGTCTCTCCGTGAATGTGAATATTTTCAAGGATTTTATTATATCTCATTGAAAAAAAACTCATTGTGTTCAATCGAGCGTTTTCTCTCCATGGCTGTGTGGCACGAGTGAAGATCCTCGAGAGAAGATTATCGAATCGTCGATAGCTCAATGTCGCATCTCTGGGGAGAGCTAAGAATCAGATAGTCACGCGAGTATATATATATATATATAATTTGTATTTATTATTATTTGTATTATTTGTATATATATATATATTTGTATATATATATATATCTTCCTTCATTTTGTTAAAGATACACAAACACTTTTATCCTTACGAGGCGCAATTTTCACTTTTTTATTCTGAAGGTCGAGGGAGGCAAAATATATGCGTAGTGTGATGTCATCTTGTACGTCGTCGGGTTGTCGGGGATCTTCGATGTGGCGCGCGTATATGTATGTTTTCATCTTTAATTAACCTTCGACTCGCATCGATGCCCCCAACGTTCGATCGGTGTTGATATACATATATATATCCTTATCTTTATTTATATATATATATATATATATATATATATATGTGTGTGTGTATATATCTTATAAGGACGCATAAGAATCGAAGGATTCGCGCGCCCACCTTCGGAGAACAATCGAAATCTCGTCCTTGTATCTTATTCTTCTTCTTCATCTACTTCATCTTTTCCTTCTTCTTCTTACGCTCTGGCACAGTCTGACAATGAGCTTGTGAGATTGTGCCGCCCTCTCATCACAGTCCCGAAGAAGAAGAAGAAGAAGAAGAAGAAGAAGAAGAAGAAGATCGCAACGTGGCATGATCGCGCGCGTTACAGAGCGACGATTTATTCGCAACGCCCTCTATGTAACATCACCCGCAATCCAAAAGTGGGAGTACTTTTCTGTCTAGGCTCAATTGCGAAAAAAAAAAAAAAAAAAAAAATTTAAACGAAAAAAAAACGTATTTTTAATGATTTTTAATTGAATAACTTTTAAGGGGATAAAAAATCGTTTCGTAGGCGTTCGTTGGGTACCCTTCAATATTAATTTTCATCCAGCCCAATTAATTTTTGCCTCACATAATAATGGAAAAATAAAAATTGCAAGTGTAAAAAAAAAACGAAAATTTAAACAAAAAGAAACGTATTTTTAATGATTTTTAATTGAATAACTTTTAAGGGGATTAAAAGGCGTTCGTTGTGTACCCTTCAATATTAATTTTCATCCAGGCCAATTAATTTTTGCCTCACGTAATAATGCAAAAATCAAAATTGCAAGTGTAAAAAAAAAACGAAAATTTAAACAAAAAGAAACGTATTTTAAATGATTTTTAATTGAATAACTTTTAAGGGGATTAAAAGGCGTTCGTTGTGTACCCTTCAATATTAATTTTCATCCAGCCCAATTAATTTTTGCCTCACGTAATAATGCAAAAATCAAAATTGCAAGTGTAAAAAAAAAACAAAAATTTAAACAAACAAAAACGTATTTTTAATGATTTTTAATTGAATAACTTTTAAGGGGATTAAAAATCGTTTCGTAGACGTTCGTTGGGTACCCTTCAATATTAATTTTCATCCAGGCCAATTAATTTTTGCCTCACGTAATAATGGAAAAGTCAAAATTGCAAGGGTAAAAAAATATTTAATATTTGCAATAATATTAAATTTATAATAATAAATTTTTCATACCCAGAGGAGAATTCTCACATTTTGCAAAAAATATTATGACACAAAAGTATTGCTGTTCAAATGGAAGCCATTTTTGTTTTGTTTTGTTTTTTTTTTTTAACTCGTTCCCTTTGATCTTCCTCGGTGGTCTGTGACGTCGAGGATAAAAATTCAGAAATTATATTTTTAATGGCGTTAATGACTCGCTTAAGAGGATACAAAATGGCTTTTCGTCTCTAGCCATCTTGGAAAAAATAAAAAAATAAAAAAATAAAGGGATCTATCAGCTCGCGAACTTCTGTCAACCAAGACGACCCTACTGAGAGGCCGAGCAATATCCATTCTGTAATATTATCAGCATCACTCGGAATAATGACAAACGAACCTGAAGAAATGTCCATTGGAACAGGGTCAGTAATTTTCCACACCGACAAAAAAAAAAATCAATCAAAGAAAAGATTTTGCCACGTCTGGAATATTATTTTTGCTATTATTTACAATTGTTATTGGTTTCGTGACAAAAACAAAATGTGACAAAAACAATATATATATATATAAAGCAACGATTTTTTTTCTATATATATATATATATATATATATAGAGAGAGAGAGAGAGAGAGAAAAAAAACTTATTTTTTCTCAAAGGCGTCCCGAACGAAATGATTATTTTCCAACGGCGATAGAGCACAACCGAACCGTAAAATATATATATTTTTTTTTAAATGACGTCCAGATCTACGTGTCAAGCGATGAGGCATTTCGATGCATCATCAGGCTGTAGAGTTGTACCGATCCGGGACGAAAATCATCGCTATTATCGATGTAATCTCGGCAGGGTGATAAACGAATCCGAAGAAATGTCGAGTGAAATTGGGTGAGTTGGTAATTTTCTTCGCGGTACTTTTTTTTTTCCATCCCACTCTCCCCCTTTTTTAAGTATAATATTCCTCTCATCGGGTCAAAGTTGCCACACGGTCAATGAAATCCCATATTCCCTTTCTTAGATCCGGTGAAATATTTTCTGGAGAATTAAACGATCGAGCAGCAAAATTTATTTTTCGATCATTTGACCCTTCGGCTTCATTTTTCGAGACCATGCAATATGGTAAGATTTTTTTTGTGTTTTTCCCTTGTGGCCATTTTTTGGGAATTTTTTTGTCAAAGGTCATTCGTGAGAAATGAAAAAAAAAAAATTCACTCAAAGTTTTAGAGAATTAATTAAATTTTACGTCTAGCGCTTGCTGGAGCAACAAATGGCTATCTGTCATTGATCGATCTGATCCAAATCGCAAGTTTCCTAATCACCCTCCGTTATCAGGCAATGAAAAATGTTGCAAATTTTGCAATCGATGACGTCACATATCACTGGAATGTCACAGGTCACACTATATATATCGACTTAGAACGCAATCTCGTGGCAAATTTCACACACACGGAAATAGAATATTTTTTATTCGACTATTGTGTATTGCAGAGCAGACGGTACGTTTTTCCATCGAATGAAAGTGGTGAACAAATTGATCGGATATTATCTCGTCTCAATGACAATTTACATAATCGAGTTATCCTTGTGGATGAATCGAAAATTGTTTCAGCTGCTTCTCGATCTTCTTCTGAATCAGACAGAGTCAGTAAATAATCATTTTTCATATTTATTATAGATTTATGTATGAATAAATAGGATAAAGCCAGAATAGTTGGAACACCATGAGAGATGGGACAGTTGTATAATTTTTGAAAAATACATCGAATTTCCCTTATCAGCCTCTTATTATTTTGATTAAAAAGAAACCATTTTTTTCAATATGATTCGGCCTTGATTGCAAAAAATTTTTTCAAATTACAGCTGTGTCCATTTTTACTATTTTTTAAATAGCAATATAACCTTGGAATTAAATTTTTCATAAATTTTTGTTTTTATCCCTCGAAACATTATCAAATCCGATATAATCCTTCGGTAAAATAATATACATAGAAATAAATTCGCGGTTATGCTCGAAGTATATAAAAAAAACAACGCAGAAGCCACAAAATGAAATTAATGTTTCGCAATTTAATTTTAATGACAGCATTACAGCAGCGTAGTAATTGTCCCATTTTTCCGTAAATATTTTCTAAAAGGTTACTTTTTGTTTAATGATTACTGATAATTTTCAAATATTAATAATTATGTTTTCCTTTACGTGGAAAAAAATATTAAGTAACGAAATGCTCTTTGCCAAGCCTCCTGGAGGATCGAACAATGCCAAAAAAATATTACAGCCGATTAACAAAAGTGACCCGTCTATCCTGGATTTACCCTACATAAATACGTACAAAGATACATAACTATAGATATATGTATACACACACAAATATATATATATATATATATATATATATATATGTATACGCAACAGTTTAGAGTTCAAGCAAGTTCATGGACAAAATAATGATACGAAAGTGGTCAAGAGCACGTAGAAAGGGCCTCAATAAATTTTCTTCTAATGGACCAGCGGAAAAACTGCCTCGGTCATTCACTACTCGACCCTTTTCATATTCGATGCTTGAAAAAAATATTTTCTTCCACTTTGCGAGAAAAAGTAAAAAAAATAAAACATACATATATGATATGCATGGGGTCGAAGAGAGAGAGAGAGAGAGAGAGAGAGAGGGAAATGATAAAGCAGAGAAGAAAAGAGAAAAAAATATTTCAATAAAAGACGTAAAGATGAGCTGGTCCGCGACGCTCGCAGGGCCACAAGTTTCACGCTCAACGCGCATCCTCATTATCCAGTGCAGCCTTTTTCTAGGATATATATATATATATATATATATATATATCCTAGAAAAAGGCTGATATATATATATGTGTGTATATATATATTCTAGAAAAAGGCTGATATATATATATATATAGGTATATATATATATCCTAGAAAAAGGCTGATATATACCTTTGCACCAGGTCAATTCGCATCCGATCTTAATAAAACTAGTTTCATTCGGACGATAATTAAATTACCTCGAAAGTACTTTTTTAGTTTTTCGAAATCGGTTCACGTTTTGCTGAAATCGCCAAAAAACACTTTGTCCCACTTCAATTGCCCCTCACTGTATATATATATATGTATATATATATCCTATAAAAATGCTGTTATATATATATATATATATATAATTCACATATGTACCCTCTGATGCCTCCCATATTTTCTCTCTTACGATCATATATTTTCCTTTATTCTCGCATAGATATTTTATTTCCCTTTCCACAAGCGCTTCCGCGATGCAATAATGACCGCTATCCTGTCCCTGCTAGTCTCGCGCGAGACTTTTGTGACTTCTCGATTTCTACGATGCATAGACTCTGGTATGATGGTAGGAAAAAGATTGGAGGATGCTAACGGCACTCATTTACAATCGATATAAAATTTTAGTGTTGCCTGAAATTATATAGCCACAGGGAGACGTTAAATAATTCAAGACTCAAGTAGAAACATATAAATAAGCTAAACAAGTCGTTAGATTCGAACTTAAATACTTGTACGAGCAGATACGAGCAATAAGACTCGGATAAATGTCCATGAGTTTTTTTTGAACTCTCTCTTATTGTCTGATGATCCTCGTGGAGTCTCGTGAGTGGCTGTGAGTTTGAGTGTTTGAGTGTTTGAGGGACCAAGTGTGAGTATCTGTGAATTTTTCTCATTTTTTTTTTTTAATTATCTCACGTCGAAATTTGCCACTGAATCGTTATAATTTGTCATCGGTGAGTATGACGAGTGAAAAAATTTCATTTTCCGAAAAATTAAAAATTTTCCAAAAAATTAAAAAATTTCCGAAAAATTAAAAAATTTCCGAAAAATTAAATATTTTACGGTCACCCATCAATCTACGTTACAGCAATATTCCATTAATAATCGCCCCATCGCAAGCTCATGTATCATATACGAGTATAGGCACTCAACAGGCGTTCATAAGTCCCTGTGAATCCCATCACTTTTTTTTTTTGTTTTTTCTCATTTTTAAAAATTATCTCACGTCGAAATTTGCCACTGAATCGTTATAATTTGTCATCGGTGAGTATGTACGAATGAAAATATTTAATTTTCCGAAAAATTAAAAAATTTCCGAAAAATTAAAAATTTTCCAAAAAATTAAAAAATTTCCGAAAAATTAAAAATTTTCCAAAAAATTAAAATTTTCCAAAAAATTAAAAAATTTCCGAAAAATTAAAATTTTCCAAAAAATTAAAAATTTTACGGTCATCCATAAATCTACGTTACAGCAATATTCCATTAATGATCGGCCTGTGCATCGTCCTCGCTGTCGTCTTATTGTTAAATTTACTGGGAGGGGAAGGATTTATCGCTTCATCGGCCTGCGACGACGTTAAAAACTGAAAAACAAGCTTCGAGTTGACACCGAGAACGAGAGAGAAAGAGAGAGAGAGAGACGATCGAGCAGCAGACACGCGAACAAACTTTTTCTACTTTGCTCGATCGTTTCACAACAAATGGATTTCCCTCTCTCCCATGCATTGTGGCGGACGGCGAGACTTTTGCAGCGAAAAAAACCCGAGTGAGTCTCCACGGGGCACAGAAAATGGGATTATCGTATTGGATGGAAACGCGCGCACTCTCGGACAATACAGAATTATCTCTCACCTTTATAATGCTGTATAAAAAATTACGATACGTTAAATTTAAATACACGCGCACTCTCGGACAATACAGAATTATCTCTCACCTTTATAATGCTGTATAAAAAATTACGATACATTTATTCGTCGCTATAAAAGTGAATAAAAATAAATTTGATTTATTCGAATAAATTTTATTTAACTTTGTGAAAAAAAAAAATATATTACTCTATGAAATTCAATCTAAATTAATTTAATAAACTCGGAAAAACAGCTAAGTAGTAGTGGAAATTAAATTGAGAAAAAAGGTTGAAATTTCAATGACACAAAAAATTGAAGAAAAATTAATTTTAATGACAAAAAATCATCATTAAACTTGTGAGAAAATTTCATACGACTGAATACAAAAAAAAAGTGTTCACTCCACCCTAATTGATGGGGGAAAAAAAATAATCATCAAATTTAAATACATTAATTAAAACATTAAATAAAAATAAACTTTTGACAATATTCTCGATTCCAGATGTTTTTCTCCAGCACAAAATCCGTACAGTTTACTGATAACCGTAATGCAATTTTAGTTCTCGTTTTACAAATCGTCTTGTCCCGCTAAAATAGCTCGATAATGGACGTCCCCCTCTCTCTCTCTCTCTCTCTCTCTCTCCATCCTTTCTTCATCCTTCTCTCGCCCCCCCCCCCCCCCCCGTCCACCCAAACCCACCGGATATTATATCGACGCTTCTACAACTCAATATGTAACACCCGGAAAGTGCCAAGAGTTGGTTGGCAAAGCGCATAATGTGCCTCGTGGTAATGGCCAACGAGCAGGTGTTTGCGTCGTTGCATTTCAATGAGATGCGATGAGCTTTTGCAGCGTGCTAAACCTTTTATATCCTTCTCTCTCTCTCTCTCTCTCTCTCTCTCTCTCTCTCTCTCTCTATATATATATATATATATATATATATATATATATATATATATATATATGTATATATATATATATATATATATATGTATGTATGTATATATATATGTATACACATATATATACATATATACATATATATATACATATATACAGATATACAGTAAAGGCTGTAAATTATTGCAACGATTGCTGACACGGACCTGCCCCCTACAATCTCTCGTGCTTAACCGACATATCGAAAACGTTTTGTGCGCTTCTTGGAGCAAAACTCAAATTTTTATCGACAATTTGTGCGAGAACATTAAAATTCACCGAGAAAGATGAGCGGACAGTCAAAATTTTCACAACTTTACTCTCATGGTTTAGCTATAAATGTCGTGAAATTTTTTTTTTCCCTCCAGTAATCTCGACCTCTCGAGATACTTTTTTTATTTATCCTCAAAAAATTTGACCCCCCAATGTTCATATTCTACGAAAAAAAAAAAAAAAAAAAATCGCTTTTGACTATTTAAACTTTAAGAAAAATTATGACACCAAATTTTCGTAGCCATTTTGTTTTTTTCTCGTATTTGATTAACGGTCACGTGACGATTCTCAAAATGGTAGATTCTTCACCTTTCAACTTGATGTTTTTCTGGTAAACTTTCGATCGAGAAATTTTTTTTTTTTTTTTTTTTTAGAAAAATAAATAAACATATATATGCATGAGAAATGAAAATTTATGTTCAAATTGGTACTCGTGGTATATAACCGGTTGAGTTTAAGTGAGAATTTAACAATTGTGTGTGGGCTTTGACTATATATGTTAATTTTTCTCGCTCGCACAGAGTATAATTATTGTAATAAAATAAACAGTAGAAACATTTCCACTAGTCGTACGGTACTGTAAAACATTGCACGCACGTGATACGACCTCGAGACTTTGAGGAAAGAGTGTGTGTGTGTGTGTGTGAGAGAGAGAGAGACAGAGAGAGACGAGACAAATCGAAGCTTTTCTCCTCCTCGTATGTATTCGTATATTGCACGTTCAATTCCGTTCAATGCTCGGAAACAGACAAGATTGAACATTCTCGTTTCACTCCACCCCACATATTTGCTTCGAGTGACTCGACGAAAGGTGGAACAGAGAGAAGATGAGAAAACAAAGAAACGAGAAAACTCTCTCTCTCTCTCTGGGAGATGTAGAGATGGATCATTAACTTCATAAGACGCGTATGAAAGAGGGTTTGAATTATATTTATGACTTATAGATATATACAGAGGCCTTTTGATACAGTCGATTCTTGAGTAATAAATAAATAAAAATAAATAATAATAAATAAACAAATAAAAAATTCAAAAAATATAAATATATATATATATATATGTATATATGTATATATAAATATATATAAATATATATAAATACATATATATATAAATATATATATATATATATAGCGCTACTATACATAATACATATTATGCAGAAGATGCACGAGAATTATGCATCAAGTGGAGGCAAGGTCACGAGAGCTCCGACAAATACCGAGCAATTCATACACAAGTATATATATATATGATTCTGAGAATTTAACCGAGAGCTCCTGACTCGACTCTACTCGACTCTACTCTGCTAATATGCATCGCGAGAACCCGTTTTATAGGAAACGGAAGTGGAGCGTTGTGAAGTTTCAATCAAACGTACACACATATATATGTATATAGCATCGCGCACCATCTTGTTCTCCTACGAATATCCGGGATGCGATTCCACTTTGAGCTTCTCACGCGTAAAATCGTCCCGATCATTTCTGGCATGGATAAAAAAAAAATAGAAATTAAAAAAAAATCGGTAGACGCATCGGACACTTTTTTATCAGATAAAAATAAAAGAAAAAAGAAAGAAAGAATGGGAATTTGAGTTAAAAAATTGGAAAAATTTTCATTTCAATAAAAAAAAAGAAAATTGAATATTTACCGATTATTTATCTCCGCAATTGGTGAAGAATTTCTTGTTTGTCGATTTAGCGTCAGGCATCAGTGAGGTGGAAATGATCGATGGGTCGAGGAAGATTATTATTTCGTTCGGTCGATTCCCCGGTTGTCTCATTCTCGTCCTCATCCTCCTCAAAGTCTCGATCGCCATCCTCGATTTCGCTATTGCTCATGCTCGATCGATCGGCTCGGCTCGATCCGATGATTTTCCCACCGATCCAACGACCACCGAACACATCCGGTTTTGCGATCGTGTCTTTTGCGATATTTCCGGTCATCCCGTGTCGACATTCATCAAGGTCATTGCGAACTTTCGATCGACCACGGTCGACAAGACTCGACGAAGAGCCAAACTCCTCAAAGGCCAACCAGAGCTCGCCAATTTTTTCATTCATTCGCTTGGCTAATTGACGACGTTGTGACTTTAGCTCAGTCCTCACGATCTGCTCTGTGCGACGTAAATCCTTTGAGCTACTGTCGCGAAAACTCTTCAAAATATTCTCCTCGACTTGCAATAATTCTTCAGCACCGATAAACGAACTGCTTCGTTTCATTTCTGCGCATCTCTCAATGCCCTTATCACGACTCATTCTCGTATCGTCAATTATATTTTTTCGTTCATCTTTGTACCTGTTGATATATATCGCAATCGTGCGTATAAACACATTTTTATCACGAAATAATTATTTTTCTAACTTTGTTTAATTTTCATTTCAATCAACGAAATTAAATTTTTGAAGCATTTTTTTTTTTCATAGTAAATTAATTTATATTTAATTAATTAATTATATAATTATATTAATTAATTTTATCAATATTTCGAATAATTTTTATCAGACTTTTGCGTGCCCGATAGTATCGCCATCATGTTTTTTTTTTTTATCACTGAGAGATAAATATTAATTATTGTTAAGAAATTGACTAAACTGGAAATAATTATTTTTCATTTTTCTAACTTTGTTTAATTTTCATTTCAATCAACGAAATTAAATTTTTGATGCATTTTTTTTTTCATAGTAAATTAATTTATATTTAATTAATTAATTATATAATTATATTAATTAATTTTATCAATATTTCGAATAATTTTTATGCGTTTTTTTTTATCACTGAGAGACAAATATTAATTATTGTTAAGAAATTGACTAAACTGGAAATAATTATTTTTCATTTTTCTAACTTTGTTTAATTTTCATTTCAATCAACGAAATTAAATTTTTGAAGCATTTTTTTGTTGTTTTTTCATAGTAAATTAATTAGTCAATTAATTGATGTATTTTAATAATTGCATAATTATTTCAACGATGATGATTTTTACTAATTATTAAATAATTATCAATTAATTATTTTTATCAAGGAGATAAAAAAAATAATAAATAATCATCGTAAGAAAAAATAAATAAAAATAAAACTTTTGCATCCCTGAAAAATAAAAAAGAAAATATTCCCTACCACGTGTTAACTTGCTGGCGAAATTTCTTCAGATCCTCCTCATGAATTTTTACAATCTCATCTCTCAATCTCTCCTCCCACTTGTCGATCTGCTTGCACAAGCCCGCGTAAGATTTTCTGTTACGTTTCTCAAGACTCTCAAGGTGCGTCTGAATTTTCTCGTAAGCAACTTTGGCATTGACTCTCTCTTTGTCCTCGCGTGATTTTTCACGTCTCTCGATAACCTCGAAAATATTTTTTGCCTCCTCCGTCTGCCATTCTTTCAGGCTGATTTTGAGACTTTTGGTGATTTCCTGGATCGATAAAAAAAAATTACTAAAAAAATGTTTGGCTGATTGAAAAAAAAAAATTAAAATTCAAAACGTTAATAATTCTTGCCTGAGAATAAAGATCGCTAATTCTCGATATCTCTTCATTGATTCTGAGTCTCTCACGTTTCTGCCATTCGGCCAAATATCCCTTCAATCCCTCGTTCAATCTCTTGATCCAGAGCTCAAGATCGATTCTCAGACTCTCCCTCGTCACATTTCTGTCATCCTCGTAACGTTTTGAAAAATTTTTACCTCTTGACTTTTCAATTCTCAATTCTTTCTTAAGATCAAATATGTCTCTCTCAGATTTAACAATTTTTGCTTTAAGCCAATCCAAGCTCGTCTCTATTTCCCAAAATTTAACATCGCGACTGGTATCTGAAGATTCACGAATTAACGAGCAAGATGGCGCAGATTTTGGTCTTTTATTATTTTTTCTTAAAAATTGGTAAATTTTTTTATTATCATTATCAGTAATGATCTCAAGGTTATTATCCAGAGTTTCAAGGTCATTCTTTAAACTTTCAGAATTATTTTCTACATTGCCAAGGTCATTGTGAAAATTTTCAGGCTCGTCATTAGAATCGTCATCGTTGTAATAATAATAATAATAATCATAATCATCGACGTCACCGGAAGTACTTTCACCGCCAAACGAGGAATTCTCATGTTCCTCGAGACTGTTTTCCTCATAGCTCGTCGTGGCGCTGCTATCGCAGGACTTGCCCTCGCGATCCGAAGTATTTCTAGCTGTGAGAAATGGCGGAGTCTCGTCTAATATTTTATCCTCTCTCGTTTTTTCCTCAAGATCATCAATATTTTTCTCGTAATTATTGGACGTATTTACTTCAAGGTCATATGGAAACTTTTTCGTCGTGGTAGTAAAATCATCGACGTCAAAAAAATTTACAGCGCTGTCGCCTGAGGAATCTGCCGTGTCCGTTTCTTCCTCAATCGGTGATAATGCTGGTTTTTCTTTCGATTGCTTGATCGCCAATTTTGTCAACTTTGACCTCGTTCCTTCCTCCTCATCGTTTTGCTCATTTATTTTTGGCACATTTTTCGATTTTGTTGAATCGATTAATCTCGATGATGAAATCGACATGAGTCAGGCCCACGATGCGTTTGCTGTGTAAAAATAATATTAAATTTGTTTACAAAAAGAAAAATTAAAAACACATTTTTCGTGTTTGTCAAAATTGGTATAAATATTGCAATTTTTTGCTCCTCAAAGTTCTAGCTGTAAATCCATCGATTAAGATCTACAAATTTATTCAGAGCCACCAATTGATTTCCATTTTAATTGAATATTTTTATCCCCGGATCATTTTTGACCCCGCCTGGGTCAAAAATGACCCATAAAAAAATAAAAAAAAATCGATTTTTTGCAATCGCAATATCTTGGCTGCGGATATAAATGAATGAATAACGACACGTGTACAAAATCATTGTGATATTGGACACGTGGAAGATGAGGAAAAAGAAGAAAAAAAAAAAATGGCGTAAAAGCCTAGTGGTACCTTTTACTCACCCATGACCCACGAGAGGAGCTCTCTCGCCCCTGCCTCGTTAACTTTTCGCTTCCACGTCTCTCGTATCCCGAATCGAATCTCTCCCTGTACCCTTTCTTTCGCCAAGGAATCTCTCTCTGTGCATCTCTCGTGGGGGCATCGACTTCCAACAGAGTTGCTATACTTTGCTCTTCCTTGGACTTTCCTTGGCTCGTTGTAGATCGTGAGTAGATTTCTCTCTCTCTCTCTCTCTCTCACTCGGCAAATTCTCGTGGTGTTTTCTCGCGCTAGAGAAAAAGCATGAGGCGAGAGTGAGGCGAATCGTTCTCTCTCGCTACTAAACTCAGACACGCTATTTTTATTTACGAGGAGAAAAAGAAAACAATAACAGAAAAAAAAACGTTCCTCGAAGAGAAGAAGGGAAAAAGTCAGCGCGCAGAGAGGCGCAAAGACGTGGAAAAAGTTTTAATGCACACACGGGGGACTCCCCACTCTCGTCACAGTACAATTCGGACTCACCGGGGGCGACACTGTCGCTCTCGCGCTCTCTCTACCGGCAAGCAATAAAACCGCGCAAATTTCAATTTCGCTGAGTTTGCACCAAAGTGTAAGAATCTTCCAGCGCGAATTGAGACGTTTCACGCGAAGAAAAATGGAGAATCACAGCCACACAGTCGAGGATAGATCGTCGTGGTATGTGCGACTACTCTCTCGGGATATGTTTTATGTACTTTTGTCGTGCCACAAATTTGACATGGTCAGCTGCTCGACTGTCACGTGGATGTCAGTCGTTTCGTTGGCAAAATGAAAAAAAAAAAAAAAAACAATGAAAATGAAAAAAAAAAATGCCATGACGTTTGTGAAATTCGCTGATGCGTTATAGCATCAGCGCCACCTATATTACTGCTCATCGCATCCTCGAAACGAGCATTGCCATTTTGTTTCGTGAGAAAATCACACACTAAAAAGCCAAAACCATCAACGTGGTAAATTACCTCAGTATATTGCTCACTCGAGCGAGCCATTTGCGATCGGGGCAAATCTCATTAATTGCAATTTCAACCGCGAGAGGGCGTAGGGTAAACGATCAATTGTTGCCTCACCCAGTTTAATGCTACTCGCAATTAATTAACTCACTAATTAACTTATAAAATAGCTTGGGAGGCGGAGCGAGTCTAATATATATATATATATATATATATATATATATATATATATATATATATATATATATATAACTATCATTTGGACAAGAATAAAAACAAATCAAAATCTATGGGCCATTTCATGATGAGTCGACACTTTTTTTTCACGAAATTTGAATTTTCACGAATTTACGATGTGAATTGTCTCTGGGGGCACTTGAGTGAGCCATTTGCAATCGAGGCACATCTCATTAATTGCAATTTCAACCGCGAGAGGGCGTAGGGTAAACGATCAATTGTTGCCCCACCCAGATTAATGCTACTCGCAATTAATTAACTCACTAATTAACTTATAAAATAGCTTGGACTATCATTTGGACAAGAATAAAAACAAAACAAGATCTATGGGCCATTTCATGATGAATCGACACTTTTTTTTCACGAAATTTAAATTTTACGAAATTTACACGAATTTACGATGTGAATTGTCTCTGGGGGCACTCGAGCGAGCCATTTGCAATCGAGGCACATCTCATTAATTGCAATTTCAACCGCGAGAGGGCGAAGGGTAAACGATCAATTGTTGCCCCACCCAGATTAATGCTACTCGCAATTAATTAACTCACTAATTAACTTATAAAATAGCTTGGACTATCATTTGGACAAGAATAAAAACAAAACAAGATCTATGGGCCATTTCATGATGAATCGACACTTTTTTTTCACGAAATTTAAATTTTACGAAATTTACACGAATTTACGATGTGAATTGTCTCTGGGGGCACTCGAGCGAGCCATTTGCAATCGAGGCACATCTCATTAATTGCAATTTCAACCGCGAGAGGGCGAAGGGTAAACGATCAATTGTTGCCCCACCCAGATTAATGCTACTCGCAATTAATTAACTCACTAATTAACTTATAAAATAGCTTGGACTATCATTTGGACAAGAATAAAAACAAAACAAGATCTATGGGCCATTTCATGTTGAGTCGACACTTTTTTTTTCACGAAATTTACTAAATTAATCAAAAGTTTTTAAAGAACTCAAGCAAAATCCTCATTTACAATTTTTCTTTTTTTCCCCTTTTAAAAAAAAAAAAAAAAAAAACAAAAAAAACGGATGATCGTAATCTTCGAGGGAAAACGAATTAGCAAAAATTCCCGCGATGACGATTTACCGGTGACGCAAAATCGTGGAAGAGAAGATTTATATTTAAGATTTGAACCACTCTCTCGTTGACTTCCGCGGTAGCCCAAGAAATTAGCCGACGGTTAAACACACCTTGGGAGAAAAATTTTACTCGGGTGAATTAATATATATATATATATATATATATTTTTTAATTCACCCGAGTAAAACTTTATATATATATATATATATATAGCAATGGCAAGGCGTATCCGAACATGACGCGTATCCCGAATGAAACGGTAGCGTCATGACGCTTCTCTTCCCGCCATTTTATGCCTATGGCGGAATGGAAAAGATTCGTTAGAGTGAATAAAGAAGAAGAAGAAGAAGAAGAAGAAACGAGAGATTCCCGTGAACCTGCGACGATCGCACCGAGTCTTTTGTGCTCCGCTACGATAAAGAGAAAAAGAGAGAGAGAGAGAGAGAGAGAGAGAGAGAGAGAGAGCGAGAAAGAGAGAGAGAGCGAGAAAGAGAGATGAACGAGAACGGTAACATTGAAGAAGAAAACAAGGAACAAACTTCGGGGGATTCACACGGTTATCTCGCAGCGTTCACTTGGGCGCTTCTCTTTTCTTAGCGGTCCTTTTACCATAGCGGTAGATGGCCTGACTCATTTACATACGCGTGGTAACCTCTCTCAGTCCCTGGTTACCTTATATATTATTCTATTCTATTTTATTATATATATATATATGTATATATGTATATATATATATATACATATATATATATATATATACACACACATATATATACACATATATATATATACATGTGTGCCTATATATTTCGTTATATATAGTAGTTATCAGTTGTCCAACGGGCAAGGAAAAAACGATATTTTACTCTCATGTCTTTATGCCACAAATTTCACGTCAATATATATATATATATACACATTATATATTACGCAGCTTGACATTACTTGGCGAATCAGAGCTGAAAGACGAAGAAAACGCAGAAAATCTTTACGGAGTTTTTTTTTTCAAGAGGATAATCTGAATTTTTATGAAAATAGGGGATTAAAATTTTTATTGCTAAAAATGTATTGAAAAAAAAATTAAACATTTTAACCTCAAGATTATTGGCTTTAATCAACAAATTTAGATAATTTTTTGCTCTAATTTAGAAGAATAAAGTGTCTATATAATAGTACAATTAGGTCCCGCATAGGTGGCAGCACAGAGCATATCACAAATTATTTTTCCTACTTTTCATATTGTTTACAGTTGGAATTAAAATAACGTTGCAAGGACAATTCGAAAAAATTAATTTTACGATCTCAAGCAGCGCAGTCGATGATGATTGAGCCACCAAAAGACACGATTTTATTTATTTATTTTTTACCTCTGTACAAGATTGAAAATTTGCCAAATTTTTATTGCTAAAAATGTATTTAAAAAAAAAAATAAAACATTTTAATTTCACGATTATTGGCTTTAATCAACAAATTTAGATAATTTTTTGCTCTAATTTAGAAGAATAAAGTGTCTATATAATAGTACAATTAGGTCCCGCATAGGTGGCAGCACAGAGCATATCACAAATTATTTTTCCTACTTTTCATATTGTTTACAGTTGGAATTAAAATAACGTTGCAAGGACAATTCGAAAAAATTAATTTTACGATCTCAAGCAGCGCAGTCGATGATGATTGAGCCACCAAAAGACACGATTTTATTTATTTATTTTTTACCTCTGTACAAGATTGAAAATTTGCCAAATTTTTATTGCTAAAAATGTATTTAAAAAAAAAAATAAAACATTTTAATTTCACGATTATTGGCTTTAATCAACAAATTTAGATAATTTTTTGCTCTAATTTAGAAGAATAAAGTGTCTATATAATAGTACAATTAGGTCCCGCATAGGTGGCAGCACAGAGCATATCACAAATTATTTTTCCTACTTTTCATATTGTTTACAGTTGGAATTAAAATAACGTTGCAAGGACAATTCGAAAAAATTAATTTTACGATCTCAAGCAGCGCAGTCGATGATGATTGAGCCACCAAAAGACACGATTTTATTTATTTATTTTTTACCTCTGTACAAGATTGAAAATTTGCCAAATTTTTATTGCTAAAAATGTATTTAAAAAAAAAAATAAAACATTTTAATTTCACGATTATTGGCTTTAATCAACAAATTTAGATAATTTTTTGCTCTAATTTAGAAGAATAAAGTGTCTATATAATAGTACAATTAGGTCCCGCATAGGTGGCAGCACAGAGCATATCACAAATTATTTTTCCTACTTTTCATATTGTTTGCAGTTGGAATTAAAATAACGTTGCAAGGACAATTCGAAAAAAATAATTTTACGATCTCAAGCAGCGCAGTCGATGATGATTGAGCCACCAAAAGACACGATTTTATTTATTTATTTTTTACCTCTGTACAAGATTGAAAATTTGCCAAATTTTTATTGCTAAAAATGTATTTAAAAAAAAAAATAAAACATTTTAATTTCACGATTATTGGCTTTAATCAACAAATTTAGATAATTTTTTGCTCTAATTTAGAAGAATAAAGTGTCTATATAATAGTACAATTAGGTCCCGCATAGGTGGCAGCACAGAGCATATCACAAATTATTTTTCCTACTTTTCATATTGTTTGCAGTTGGAATTAAAATAACGTTGCAAGGACAATTCGAAAAAAATAATTTTACGATCTCAAGCAGCGCAGTCGATGATGATTGAGCCACCAAAAGACACGATTTTATTTATTTATTTTTTACCTCTGTACAAGATTGAAAATTTGCCAAATTTTTATTGCTAAAAATGTATTTAAAAAAAAAAATAAAACATTTTAATTTCACGATTATTGGCTTTAATCAACAAATTTAGATAATTTTTTGCTCTAATTTAGAAGAATAAAGTGTCTATATAATAGTACAATTAGGTCCCGCATAGGTGGCAGCACAGAGCATATCACAAATTATTTTTCCTACTTTTCATATTGTTTGCAGTTGGAATTAAAATAACGTTGCAAGGACAATTCGAAAAAAATAATTTTACGATCTCAAGCAGCGCAGTCGATGATGATTGAGCCACCAAAAGACACGATTTTATTTATTTATTTTTTACCTCTGTACAAGATTGAAAATTTGGAAAATTTTTATTGCTAAAAATGTATTTAAAAAAAAAAATAAAACATTTTAACCTCAAGATTATTGGCTTTAATCAACAAATTTAGACAATTTTTTGCTCTCATTTAGAAGAATAAAGTGTCTATATAATAGTACAATTAGGTCCCGCATAGGTGGCAGCACAGAGCATATCACAAATTATTTTTCCTACTTTTCATATTGTTTACAGTTGGAATTAAAATAACGTTGCAAGGACAATTCGAAAAAAATAATTTTACGATCTCAAGCAGCGCAGTCGATGATGATTGAGCCACCAAAAGACACGATTTTATTTATTTATTTTTTACCTCTGTACAAGATTGAAAATTTGGAAAATTTTTATTGCTAAAAATGTATTTAAAAAAAAAAATAAAACATTTTAACCTCAAGATTATTGGCTTTAATCAACAAATTTAGACAATTTTTTGCTCTCATTTAGAAGAATAAAGTGTCTATATAATAGTACAATTAGGTCCCGCATAGGTGGCAGCACAGAGCATATCACAAATTATTTTTCCTACTTTTCATATTGTTTACAGTTGGAATTAAAATAACGTTGCAAGGACAATTCGAAAAAATTGATTTTACGATCTCAAGCAGCGGATTCGATGATGATTATGGCAATCCCGTAAAATTTCAATCGTCAATACGAACGAAGAAGGGAAGAGGAAAATCCCCCCCGAGAGAGAAAAGCTTCGAATAAATGGTAAGTACACCGCGGAGGCCGTGGGATTATATATATTTTAATCGAGGATGAAGGAAGAACTTTTTAATTTAAATGAACCGTCACGGTCTATGATTCTCTGTTCGATTATATTTTCGTCCGTTATTCGTGACGCTGACGCTCTCGCGGTTTTACTCTTCTCGTTATGTCAGAATGTGAATCGACGCGCTGCTGATACGACGAGCGATTAACGGATCGCGCACGGTACTCGCGATATTTCATTACCGATCTTTGTACAAATTATTACATACAATTTTCTTGTATACTCAGTTAGTTTACATATTTCACATGGATTCATCGATGATCGTTTTTTTTTTTTTTTTTATTATTATTATTACTTCATGCACGTACCATTTTTTTTACTCACGTGTTTCTCCATCTCTCTTACTTGGCTAATAAAAATTAATTTTAGCTTCGCTTCACTAATATCCATCATTTTTTTAATTTTTATGACCCATTCATTACGATCGTTGAATAATTTTTTTTTCCTATTAATTAAACGTCATTTAAGTGTCTGAATTGACATTTTTTTTTTTTTTTATTATTATTACTTCATGCACGTACCATTTTTTTTTACTCACGTGTTTCTCCATCTCTCTTACTTGGCTAATAAAAATTAATTTTAGCTTTGCTTCATTAATATCCATTATTTTGTTAATTTTTATGACCCATTCATTACGATCGTTGAATCATTTTTTTTTCCTATTAATTAAACGTGATTTAAGTGTCTGAATTGACATTTTTTTTTTTTTCAATTATTATTACTTCATGCACATCTTGAGTGCATGAATGATGTGAAATTCGTCGATATAACTAGAAAGAAGAGCCAAAAGGGCCGAGCACACCACGCGAGGATAAAATAACTTTGGTATTTCGCAAATATAAATCAGGAACTAAATATTAAAAAAAAAAAAGAAATATTGATATTAAGATTATTAAAAAAATAATAATAATACGAGTAGTAATTTTATTTTATAATTTTATTAAATTGTTCAATGCACATATCGAAATTTTAATTTAAATACAAGTACAAAAAATTTTAAATACCAATAAAATGAAGTCTCTCTTGACCCAAAAAATTACCATTACATTTTGTAACGCAATAAAAATTTGATTGCATTAGAAAATTTAATTCTACCTTTTTAAGTCATTTTAATTTTTTTTTCTCATTGATTAAAATAATGAAAAAAAAAGAATTAGCTAATTAAAAAAATTACCAATTTAATTGGGTGAGGAAAAAAAAATTTCCTCAATTTTTTATTACGAAAAAATAAATAAAAAGTGAGTCTTTAAAGGGCCAACGAATAATTAAAATTATAAAAGATATATAATTTTGCAAGACTTCCTCCGTTTAATTAAAAAGAGGGCACGCATGATGCGTTTAATTCTCGTCATGTTTGAGAGATTATTGGGGCGAAGGCCTCGATAACTCGAGTAGTTTTTCGTTTGGGCGAAGAGATCAACATCGAATTAATATCGTGTAATAGTCGCTTATCACGCTCGAGTGCCATCGAGCGAGATGTAAATAAATTTAAAACAAAAAAAAAAATGGAATGAATTCTGACGCTCTTGGTTCTCGGATGACACAAAAATTTACAATGACCTCGGTCAATTCTCGAACTTTGCATCTTGAATGAGGTCAAAAGTACACACACACGCTGGATGGGGAGGGGGGGGGGGGAGGAGGAGGAGGAGGATTTCGATTTCAAACTTTCCGTGTATTGTTGATCGACTTTTTTTTTTTTTTTAACGCAAATAATGTGAGTAAGAAAAATTCTCGTTGATTCTTCTTTGATAGAATAAGAGACGGTCGTGCATGCCCGAGCTTTGAGATGTTTACTCGTGATAAAAAACGTTCACAACAAACCTAACCGTATGCACAGCGTTGAAACGAGGAATAGAAGGACGAGCATGTGGGTGAAGGCTCGCAGAGGGGTCTCTCTCTCTCTCTCTCTCTCTCTCTCTCTCTCCCTCTCAGGATATGTCGAAAGTGAAACTCAAGGCCTTAAACGACTTGTTTTCACGTATATTAATGCGCCCTGCGCATTTAACATGCATGAGAGATAAATGGGGGGGAAAATGGGACATGTCGAAAAATAAGACAAAGCTGTGAAAATTATTGTCCTTTTTAATCGTTAAATTGGCCAAGAAATTTCATGGATAATTACTTTGTAATAAGCCAATTTGCCTATTTTGATCTCCAGTTAAAAAAATATAAAATCTATCAGTTTTTTTACTCACACTTAGGATTAAAAAATTGCCAAGTATTGATGAAAAATCGTTTTATCGAATCGTAATCGATGACTCGTGATTAAACTAGAATATAAATTCAATGGTAAATGTCATTTGAAAAGAGAAAAAAGATTCTCTTGCGAGAGACGCTTCGCGCGAAGCCACCTGGCGGAATTCTGGCGAAGCACCAAATTTTGCGCGACCCTAACGCGTTCCGTTACAACCGAAAAAAAAAAAATCCTTTCACACGATCCTACCCTCGTTTTAGAAGAATTTATTTGCCAATCTAATAAATAATCATTTTAATTTTTAACTCGATAATAAAATTCTTAACTCTCATGTGAAAGGTATTAAAAAAAAAACAAATCACCTGCCACGAGTAAATGTACGACTTAATTTTTCTACGAGACATTTTTAGAGCCCTCACGTATACCGGAATGCCTTAAATATTCATATCATTTTTTTTATATTATTTTTAATAAGCGTGCATGAATATCCACTCTCGTTTCGCAAACGTTTTACAAACGCACGTGTTTTGTTGGTATGTATGCGAGCGCGAAGGCAAAACATCTGCTCGTAGCACGTGAGTTATATATATATATATATATATGAACGTTTAAAATTCTCTTTACTGCCGAACGTGCCTCGTCATTGTTAATTTTTTTTTCCTTCATCCTCATGGAACTTTGTAAATGCATTTTGCACGCTCGTGTTATTATGCAGAGAAACGTTAGTTTCTCGTAAATGGGAATAAAATGACGGGACAATCGTAATACACAATTGCCCTGCCACACAATTTTAGACATGTAAACGTGGATATAACGTTCGTTTTTATCGTTCCGCTACGTGAATAACATAATTAGTGATAGAGATTTCATTTATATTCGGTATGTTTTGTCCATAAACTCTTCTCTACAGTCGAGATTCATTTTTGTACAATTTCTTTAAGGAAGAAAAAAATTTGTTTCTAAAAAAAAATAAACTTTGAACTTTGAAACTTTTGCTTAGAAATATTACAGTGTATCCTTTTTTTTTTCTCGAATAAATGGAGAGAAATATAATTTTCCGAGGAAATTTTGTAATTCCAAATAAGAAATTGTTTTGATTTTTTTTTTCGAAAATTCAACCATATTTTGTTCCCGATGAAGATTCTTGATTACGCGATAAGAGACGCTGATTTTTTTTCATTAAATCAGGATTGTATTCCTTGCGAGCCTCTTGAGCCTCTCGATAAGCCACCGATTGCGTGTACTGTGATACCTTGGATTTATTCATTAATTATTTTTGTATTTTATTTTCTTCACTAAATCGTAATTTATTGGAACGTAGAAAAAAAAATTACTTAATTTTATGTAAAAGGAATTTTTATTGAATTTTTTTTTCTATTTAAAAGTTTATTGACCTGACGATAAAACTTGACGTATCCAATGGCTATGCCATAGGTGATCAAACCAGCAAGTCCCAATATAAATGTTTTTTGTAACAAAATTTTTCTCTCTTTGCCTGATGACATTTTCGCTGCTTACTATATTCCTGTAAAAATAAAAATTCAAAAATATCCAATTACGCGATTTTTTTTTCCAAGAAATTAGGAAACAATTTCTCTAATTCATTTAAACGATATAATTACGTACACGCAAACAACTATTATAATTAACGAGAATTACGAAAGAGAGTATAGACAATTTTTCCTTCGTTAATGGCTCAATGCAATTTTATCCATAAATATTTATATTTTTTTTTTTTTTCTCGTTAGAAAGATAAATTCGATTGACAGGAAAATTATAAAATGAAATGAAAATAAAAACGTGGTTAAAATGATGAAAAAACTATCATCTGTTGCACCACTACAAACTTTTTAAGTTTTTGCAGTTTGAGGCTGTTCCGTATGGTGGCGCCACCGGACGGCAATTCTCGAAAGTATAAGAGATCACGTGGTAATCAGCTGTGGCGCAGTTAAGCTGCCAGTTGCTCATTGCGAGTCGTCTCTGAGTTTGAGGTTATGTCAGACTCTTTCTCATATTGTGAAAACTTGCGAAATAATCGGTACGTGTAAAGGATATTAGAAAAATCAAGCAAAGATCATTGTAGTTTCGAGAACGATCGTACTTTTGGTCTCGCGATGTTTCGTCCAGCGAGAAGTTTGGTCACGACCATACAACGAGTTAAAGAATGTAGTCCCATGTTACGATGCACAAGACAACTGTCAGAAGCTTTGGAATACGAGTGTAAGCAAAGCAACGATAATTTTCCCGATTTTTAGAGGTTAGGAACGTATTTTTTCAACAAAAATGTGTGTTTTTTTTTTTATATCGCAGCTCCGATAACTGACGAATACAAAAGAGGTCCGAGTGAAGGACGTTCACTTTATCTCGATGCACAGGCAACGACTCCAATGGCAAGTGGCAATTTTTTTAAATATAAAAGTCAAACTCTCGTAAAACACGAATAATGAAAAAAATTGTTTCGTCATTCAAGTGATATAATTTATAATAAACAAATAAAGATAAATAAGAATATATTATCTTTTGTCATGCAGGATCCCAGAGTTGTTGACAAAATGCTCCCTTACATGACAACTTATCATGGAAATCCTCACTCGAGAACACACATGTATGGCTGGGAATCCGAGGCTGCTGTCGAACATGCTCGAAAGGTTTTGAGTTATAAATTTTTATTCCCGCAGGAAATTTTTAATCGAATATCATCTTAAAAAGTAGCAATAGATGAAAAAAAAATGTTTCTTCACGAAAGAAAAAAATCTAAAACTACCAAAATTTCAATGCCAACTTTTCTGCTTTTTCCCCACTTTAGGTTTATTTTTAGCGTTTAAAAAAGTTCTCGAGTTGACGCAGAAAATGCGATTTAAATTCTGCTTTAACAATTTTTATGGCTGCGACAATACTTTGAAGACCAAAATAAAAGCAGAAGAAAAAAAATCGCTAAAAATCATTTTTTACACAATATCGCATTTCACATTCATCTTGATAACTTTTAGTTACGTAATTATGGTATATACAGACATCTAGTTGTGTCAAATTTCATCATAATATCGATTTACCAACAGCAAATCGCTGACTTGATCGGCGCTGACAAAAAGGAAATAATCTTCACATCGGGAGCCACCGAGTCAAACAATATAGCTGTTAAAGGCGTCGGAAGATTTTATAAAATGAACAAGAAGCACATAATCACAACTCAAACGGTATAAAAAATAAAACGATCTTCGTTTTTTCAATATTTCGAAAAAGTTAAAATTGCCTTCAAATTAAGTTTAAAAAATAAATAACAAAAAAAATCTCTCAGGAGCACAAATGTGTGCTCGATTCAGGGAGAGCTTTACAGGCCGAAGGTTTTGAGGTCACTTATCTTCCTGTTAAGCAAAACGGACTCATCGACCTAGAACAGCTTGAAGCTTCTATCAGACCCCATACTTCTCTAGTTTCGATAATGGCGGTCAATAATGAAATCGGCGTTAAACAGCCGATTGGAGAAATCGGTGCATTGTGCAGGTAAAATAATCCCTTTTGCTAATTTCATTTTTTTTTTCCCCTCTTCGAAATTTTCTAAAAAAAAAAAACTAATTTGCTAAATTTATTCCATCAGACGAAAAAAAGTATTTTTTCATACGGATGCCGCTCAGGCTGTTGGAAAAATACCAATAGACGTAAACAATATGAACATTGATCTCATGTCTATAAGCGGTCACAAACTGTATGGACCAAAAGGCATAGGTGCCCTTTATGTTCGTCGAAGGCCCAGAGTACGCGTCGAGGCGATTCAAAGTGGCGGTGGACAAGAGAGAGGAATGCGAAGTGGCACGGTGCCGGCACCCCTGGCTGTTGGTCTCGGTGAAGCTTGCGAGCTTGCTAATCAAGAAATGGATGTGAGTGAAAATCTCTTAAATTTACTAACTTCATTTTCTTATTTTATTATCCGATGAACATTTTTCACCAAACTTCGTAAAAAAAATTCTTTCCTTTCTTTCAAAAATTCTCGGTTAATTTCATAATATTTTATCAATTATTTGCCGAGTTGTGTAAGTTTGAAACAAAAATTGCGTAGATTGGAAAAAAAAAAAAGTCCTGGCTCATTAGTTTCCAACAGATCGAGCCAATATTTAGTCCAGATCTCCGCAAACCCAACGACCACAATTCGACTTGTAGGATTTTTTATATTTAGCAAGGTAAAAAAAAATGATTTTTTTCAAATTTTCAAAAACTTGCCAGGGTTAATCTTGTGTGTTTGCTTATTCGTGTCGGTAATAATTGAAAAACATACGAGTTAATTAACAAACAGATTTTTTAATCCTAAAGTTTGTCCAATTATAATGCAATTTTTCAAAGATTTAAAATAAATAAAAAATATTGATTTAATTCCGAATAAATAATTATCACAAATCTTTGAAGGATATCGAGATAATGATTTTTAATTTGCAATAATTATTTCAGTATGACAGCAAGCACATAACTTCTCTGGCTAATCATCTGATCAATAAGCTCGAGACGAATTTAACTAACGTCGTGAGAAATGGCGATCCGCAAGCCACTTATCTCGGCTGTGTCAATTATTCATTTGCATACGTTGAGGGTGAATCTCTGTTGATGGCGCTCAAGGATGTCGCATTGAGCAGCGGGTCTGCATGTACAAGCGCAAGCTTGGAGCCGAGTTACGTTTTGAGAGCGATCGGTGCATCGGAAGATTTGGCTCATTCCAGCATCAGGTACGATAATTAACGATCGATTTATCTTACGCCTTTTTTTTTTTTTCATTTAATTGAAATATTCCACATCGAGCATATTAAAAAAAAAAGACAAATTATCATTAACTTTGGCAATGAGTTAGTCCACTTTAGCTCTCAAAATTAATTAATCGTTCATTTTTTTTTCCCCAAAGATTCGGCATTGGACGCTTCACTACTCTCGAAGAAATTGATTACACGGCCAATCGGACAATTGGACACGTAAAGCGTCTTCGCGAAATGAGGTATGAAAAATTTCACAATAATATAAATTACGCAAATTAGCCAATATTGATTTATTAAAATTTGATCCTCGCGAGTAAGAGGGTGGGGGAAATTTTCGTAAATGAAAAGCGAAAAAAAAAAACAAAATGACTTTCTTTGCAGTCCCCTCTGGGAAATGGTAGAGGATGGAATCGACCTGAAGACGATAAAATGGACTCAGCATTAGGGCTCGATTTTAATTTTTTTCTTTTTTCTCTTTTTTTCCATCGAATAAAAAGACTAGCTGTAATTTTTTTTTTTTAGGACAACCTAACGAACGTTCGTCCAACAATTGCGAACGATTACAAAGTATATTGAGCGATCTTTGACGATCGAGGTTCAATAATGCTCCGTTAAGGTTTTTTCGGGCAATAAAAAAAAATATCTACTCCAATTCCGTCGTTGCAAGAATAATTATGAGTTCGTTTTTTTTTTGTTGTCTTTTTAATATAATATAAAATTTGGAAAATGCTTGGCACCGATGGATACGAAAATTAAGCATCGATTCAACACATGCAGGCAGGATCGGTCGCTTCGTCGATGTAGGAAATCTTGAAACGTTCCTCATCCATGTCATGAAGTCCCATTCTCGATCTATTCGCATCGACCAAATGCTGCGCAATATCTTCGAACATCTCGTTGATACCCTCGCCAGTTTTGCACGATGTTTTGTAAGTTGCGGAGATAAGATTATGGCATTGCTCGCTGAAATAACAAAAAGGAGAAGAAAAAAAAAGAAGAGAGAGAAGCAAAGAAATTGAAATCGGCCAAATGAGAGAATGAATTATTGGGAAAAAAATTACGAGAAATTATTGGATCACCAGAATTGTTCCATTTCGGCATCGGTGACTTGGGGAGTATTATTGTCGACGTCGTTCTTGTTTCCGCAGAGAAATATCTTTGCATTTTCCGCATAAGTTACAATGTCGAGAAGATGCTGAGATAAGAGATGAAAAGATGTGGAATTGTCGAGAGCAAAGACTAGAATAGCTGCCTCGGCAAACTTGTAGTAACTCGAGGTAACCGATGCCACTCTTTCCATACCTCCGGTGTCCCATAATTGTAACTGAAATTTTCCAAAGTCTCAAAGAGAGCAGACGAATTTTACGAGCTTGCGTCACGGAGATAATTCAATTAATGAAATATAAAAAATATGATGATCAATATCAATGAAATTGGATAATTATAATTTTCCTGATGCTTGGCATTTGCATTTTTTTCTTTTTTTCTCAACTTTTTTGCCTCGTGAAATTTTATAACTGCAATTAACAATTAATGATAAACATTTTTCGGCCAATTTCAGCTGACTCACTAATAATTATGAAGCATGGAATATTTTTTTAATTATCTCTTTGGCGAAAATACTCAAAAAATATTTTCGATCCTCTTGGAATCGAATTCAATAATTTTTTTTTTTTTATCCCATTGATAGGAATGAAAAATAATTTATAAACATAATAAAGTCAAGCTGGTACTGATATTGGTACATAAAGATTTTTTATAGGAGTTCTCGAAACAGTCCCAACTTAATAATTCAACAAGCACGAGAGTTTTTTTTTTTACAATTTTCTCATTCAGCCCGAAAAAATTACGAGAAATTTAGAAAAAAAATTTAAGTCCAGTTAAATTAAAGGCAATTCGCTCAGCAGACTCGAAAAATTGACCTTGATCTATTTTTTTTCCCACGCAAAATGAGACGAGTGGACAGTAAATACTGCAAAAAGAAATGGAAAAAAAGTTAAACTCACGCGAATTCGTCTGTCATCAACGACGTATTCCTTGTCAATGTTGTCAAGTCCGAGGGTTGATTTTCTGTCGTTACTTGCGACAAATATATTATTAGCGAAACGCCTGAATATCGATGTTTTTCCAACTCCATACTCGCCGCACAGTATAACCTTTTGCTCCGTAACTTTGACAGTTGCCATTGTCTTGTTATGTTTTCGTTTTTTCTTTCTTTTTTTTTTTTTTTATCAAATAAAAACCGTATACAATATTTATAATTGGCCCGACGAAGCACCTTTGATAAAGATAAAATTATGAGCCGTCAATTCAAGATTGATATAAATTCGAAATCATTCGTACAATATTGCGCACACGGCCTCCCGTGCTTTTTAATGCCGCCTAGGGGGGCAACACTGACGGGAACAATTTTTTTATTTTTATTTTTCGTTTGTTGGTCGTGTGTGGCGGGGCGGGGTGGAGTTGGGGGGGGGGGGGGGCGTGCGTCTGTCGCAACGCGCATCAAGGACGCGCACAGTTACGAACTAGCGCTATTTCCGGCCTAATCGAGTTTGTAGCTCTTACGAAAGCACGAAAAATTTTACCGCGTCTGTAAAGTAACGGAAAATTTTGATTACATCACACGTGTTTTTGTTTCGTGATAAATCATCACAGAAAGTGCCCGTTAATTATCAAAGATATCGAAAATCTCGCTCAGGTACAGTAAAATATATATGCACTGATGATGCGGCAAATCGTGACAAAGAAAAATAATAATGACGATAAAACCGTCGCGGAGTAAAGCTGCGCGAACGACGATATTTTGTTATTCGCGCATGACGCCGCGCAGACGCGGCATGATTCTCTCTCGTGTGTTTCTGTCCGTTTTGTTTTGATGTTTATAAAACCGTTGAGATTTTTATTCGTGGTCAGTTAGTAGTGTTCGAACCGGCAAAGTGCGTGAGTGTATCAAACGAGAAATATTAGACGCGCAACACAACCTAGAAATGCTTGCTAATATCGATGTGGGCTGCTCTGTGGGGTATGTAATTTCATACTTTTTAGCTCTCTCGTGCGTGCCTTTTTTTTTCCACACACACGCAAACAGCGTCATTTTAAAACACTTACATCGATTTTTTTTATTACCATTTTCATTATAACGTTTCGTACAATTTGTAATAGTAAGATATTATTTATTTATCGCAATATAGTTATGTGTGTTTTTGTGTCGTGATTTCAACGTTGAACGTCGGGGATGGACAGTATTATATATATATATATATTATTATTATTATTATTAAATAACGATGGGATGGCGATCGTTTGGTTTTTTTCTCTCGTTTTTTCTCTTCAAAATATTTGCTCGTTCCAATTTGATCGTGCGTATCCTCCATTTTGTTTTTTGGCTCTTTTTTTCTTTTCGTTTGACGGTTTTTTGTTTTGTTACAATGCGTTTGTGTGCATGAGATATACATTTGAGTACAGAGCGATCTCGAGGAATTTGCCTTGTAGATAAACGGATAACTCGTATACACATATGTGTATATCGATATATACGGAGGAGTTTTTATATTTGTTTTGACGATTTTTCGACTCTTTAGTATCCGGCCAATTCCGCAAAGGTCGAGTCCATCTCGTCCGCCAGGGACTTGTATCTGTCCTTGTTGATTCCAAGCTCGTCTGTAATCCAATAAATCATTCGTTTTGTATAAAATTGATTGTTGACGAATCCATGATAAAAATATATAACGGCGGTGTGAGGAAAAAGGGTCAACTAGATATCTTTCGGGAGTTTTTTGGCCTCAAATAGACAATACAATGCTGATGATTTTTTTTTTTTTTTTTTTTTTTTTTTTTTTTTTTTTCGTAACAAAATAATTAGAAATCGAAGAAATATTTAAAAAATGATAAATTATTAAAAAATGAAAATGGACAATGGAACAAATAATTATTGGATTCTAAAACGATAAAAAATATTGAAATAATTTGGATTAAAAAAAAAACAAATTTATCATCGATTTTTTGATCAACTTTGCTGCTTAAATAAAATACGGTCCAGTTATTGAGGGAATTTGGGAATTTACAGTACAGATTCTGGTCATACGATTGAGGTTTCTGCCGGTAGATGGCCACGGCAAAAGCCGCGCTAGTAGTTAGGCAGTTGAATGGTCAGACGCAACTCGAAATTCCGCGATAATTTATCAGAGACGAACAGTGGAGAATAAAAAAGAAATCTTTCTGCACTTCCAGGCTCTTCTGCTACTCATTATTTTTTTGTTTTTTTTTTTTTTTTTGCAATTAAATTAGATTTGAAAATTTACATGGCGTCTATATAGTACAAAAAATTCGATCATGCCAAACTTTAAAATTGTCGTGCGAGTTTAATTTAATTAATCAATTAATATAATTTATTGGTTAATTGTTGGAATTAAATTTCTTTACTGATTATTCTTCTTCTTTTTTGGCAATTTTTTGGATAACGAAAACCAAAAAAAAAAAAAGACTATGAAAAAATTAAGAAAAAGCAAAAGTACCTCGAGTGGGAAGTAACGACGTAGAGAGAAGCTCAAGCTCGTTTTATCTGTTAAGTGTTTGTGTGCGAGCGACAAAAATCAAAACAACATTTAGAGGAATGGAAAACTTTTTTTCTTCTTTTCATTCATTTTCTTCACTTTTTTTTCATTCTGACACTGGGAAAAATAAAAGTTTGGTTAATTTTTGGTTATGTAAGAGTCGTGAGATTTTTGTTTTTTTTTTTTAGTAGCCGCTAAGCTCGGCAAATGTCGAATCCAAGTCTTCGCAAATTGTTTTGTGTTTCTCCTTCTGGTTGAATAAATTGTCTGCAATGATTAATCAATTTCAAGCATTATTAGCATTATTTTATTAGAGAATTTAGATTTTTCGTTGTTTTTCCTTTATCCATGCACGATTTTTTCAAATTTATTAATCTAAACGCTTGTTGGTAAATTTTTATTAATTACAAAAATGTAAATTACGTCGAAAAATGAGCCCTCAGCGTTTTTTTTTTTACATCGCAATATATTTTTCATGTATAGTGAAAAAAATATTGGTAAATTTTGAATATATCGATTTATCAAATTTATATGGCGTCTATATAGTACAAAAAATTAGATCGTGCCAAACTTTAAAATTGTCGTGCGAGTATAATTTTATTAATCAATTAATATAATTTATTGGTTAATTGTTGAAATTAAAATTTAATAAATAGTTGAATAAATTGTCTGCAACGATTAATCAATTTCAAGCATAATTAGCATTATTTTATTAGAGAATTTAGATTTTTCGTTGTTTTTCCTTTATCCATGCACGATTTTTTCAAATTTATTAATCTAAACGCTTGTTGGTAAATTTGTATTAATTACAAAAATGTAAATTACGTCGAAAAATGAGCCCTGAGCGTTTTTTTTTACATCGCAAAACGAGAGTTTTTCAACAAAAATATTTCGAATATTTTCCATAGAATATCCATAGAGGCGATAAGTTTGTATTAGGAGTGGAAAGCAAAAAAAAAAACAAAAATAAAAAAAAATCGATATTTCCGTTGGCAAGGGAAAAACTGACCTTCGAGCCTGTCGACCTCCTTCTGCAACTTCTTGACTGTCTTCTCGGCGAATTCGGCACGAGCCTCCGCCTCTTTTAGCTTGACGGTCAGAGTTTTCAATTGCCTTTTGAATTCCTCGACTCTCTGGTTGGCCTGTTTAAATACGATTTAAAATTGTTTTTAGAACTAAATTATAGGACGATTTAGTACTAAATTACAGGACGCATCAGATTTAGTTGGGCAAAGAAAAAAAAAAAACAAAAAAAAAATCGTTACCTTTTCTTCAGACACTTCCAAGGATTTCAAGCTGTTTCCGACAACCTTCAGTTCCTCCTCCAATTCCATGATCTTGCTGGAAATTTTTAAGGAAAAAAAAATATTTTTCATACTTTAGAGAAGAAATTTTAAAAGAAAAATATTTTCATAATAATAATAATAATAATAATAATATTATTATTAATAATATTATTATTAATAATAATATTATTAATAATAATATTATTAATAATAATATTAATAAGAATAATAATAATAATATTAATAATAATAATAAATAACTCACGCTTCGCCGGACTTGACACGATCCTCAGCTACCTCAAGTTCGTCTTCAACGAAGGCAAGCTTGCGCGAAACTTCGTCCGATTTACCATCGGCGTCCTCAGCGAGAAGACGAGCTTCCTTGAGCTGATTCGTGAGCTGATCCATTCTCTCCTCATCCTGCTGGGCTCGATTTTCCAATACTTTGCACATACTGAAAATTCAATTTTTTGAAGTGAACGATTTTTTTTTTTTAATTTATTTTATTTTATTTAGTTTTATTTATTTTTTTTGTTTTATTTTTTGCGGATAATATTTTTTTACCGGCTGGACTCGTCAGCAGCCTGAGAGGCCTCGGCGAGCTTAGCAGTCGCGGTGTTGAGACGCTCTTCCGAACGTTCAAGATCCTCCTCAATGAGCTGGACTTTTCTGTTCAGAGCGGCGACCTCGGACTCGGCCTGTAAAATAAAAAATTTATCCATAAAGTTGGGGGAAAAAAAAAAATCATTTCGCAGATCAAAAATCGATCTTGAGTAAAAAAAAAAAAAAAAAAAACAAAATTATTCATCTAAATTTTATTTATTTTTTTTTGGAAATTATTTAGCAGAGATTAAAATCAACTATGATTAAAAAATAGAAATAATAATTTTGGTTTTATTGATTTTTATTGATTCGAAATTATTAAATTTCGTGTACAGTGAAATTTTGGAAAATTATACACGCGGCCCTTTTGACCGCTTCGCTTTTCTTTTGGCATTTCCAACTATCGATAAGATCTGCACGAGAAAACAAATAAAAATGAAATGCAGACAATTAACCCAAACTCTTGGTCAGGAGTGTGGGCGGCCCATTTGTTTATTAACAAATTAACAATTTACCGTCGACTCGCACTTGATGATAATTTAATAATTAACTTTTTTCATCATTGAAAAATTGCCAAATTTATTCAATTGATTATTATTTATTGTGTATTAATTTTACTTTTTATACAATAAAAAAATTACAATTGAAAAATTAGAGCCAAATTTCGTTGATTAAAAATTAAATTTTCTTTCCGATTCGCTTATATTATTATTATTATTATTATTATTATTATTATTATTATTTTATTAATTCCACACTCACATTGGTCAGAGACTTCTCGCGTTCCTCAAGATCCTTGTTGGCTTGTTCAAGGTTGCCCTTGTTCGCCACAAGGTCAGCCTCGACCTGCTGCAATTTTTTGCGCAAATCACCAACTTCCTCGAGGACTTTGTCAGCGCGCATATTCGCCTCTTTGGCTTGTCCCTCGCAGGTATCTGCTTTGTCCTGCGCATTATCCTTCTCAAGCTTCATCGCTTGCATCTTCTTCTTAATCGCGTCCATGGTGGCGGCTTTTTTTTCACGACTTTTCTCACGAAACTAACGAGTTTGCTGAAATTTAATTTCATTATCAATTACTTTTTCCCAATTGCACGTTGATGATCCTGAAAAGAATTTTTATTTATTTATTTATTTCCCCACAACGAAAATAATTATCAAAAGAGACTCATTCACTCACCATTAATCTCACCCATTCATATTCATATCGGAATAACATTCGTGCAAAATTTTTCGTTAATTTCTCTCAAAAAAAAAACAAAAACAACAAACAAACAAACAAACTAAAAATAATATCGTAAATTAATCCCTCAAAAAGTAGATTTTTTTTTAAATTCCACTTTGACCCGTTGGCCGTCAGGAAGAAGAAAAAGAATTGAAATTTTTTGATAATCAAATTCCAATTACATTGATTGAAAAATGATAATTTTCCATTTTGAGATATTGGGAATTAAAAAGAGCCATGAAAAAAAAAACTCAAAATCGCGAAATTCCCCACAACGAAAATAATTATCAAAAGAGACTCATTCACTCACCATTAATCTCACCCATTCATATTCATATCGGAATAATAGTCGTGCAAAATTTTTCGTTAATTTCTCTCAAAAAAAAAAAACAAAAACAAACAAAAAATAATATCTTGACTCTTTTCGTCTGAAAGAAAGAAAAAAAAACTTTGGCAATACATTTTTTTTGTAAATTAAATAAAAATAATATCGTATAATTTACGATATTATTTTTATTTATTTTTATCCCTCAAAAAGTAGAATTTTTTAAAAATCAGATTCCAATTACATTGATTGAAAAATTATAATTTTCCATTTTGAGACATTGGGAATTAAAAAGAGCCATGAGAAAAAAAGCTCAAAATCGTGAAACATCAAACAGCCTTTTTTTCTCATCCACGACACATATTTATGTTAGCCATCGGGGTCGACGCAGACATTACCTCATATCGAAACTCCTGTATTTCTCTCAGGGATTTTTATTTATTTATTTTTTTTTCAAAGTAAAAAAAAAACTAAATCTTCTCGATGGAATTTAATTCCGAAGGGCAAAAGATTTCTTCGCCAGCCAATCGTAGAAAATTCGTGATTCATCTCTCATTTATTGCCTTAATTTTAGAATGAACGAAAAATTCGGACAAAATAAAGGGAATAACTTCTCGAGCCGAGACGCGCTTTTTTTTCACCGTCAAAAGATTATGAAAAGTTGCGAAAAATTAATCGATCGAGATAGATAAAAAAAAAAAAAAAAATAGAAAAAAAATTAATTCGGACAAATTAATCATATTTGGCTGTGCTGGACCGATTACTTTGGAGAGAAATCCCACCATAGGACGCGGGTGTCCACGGAAATAGAATCTACCCAACGTTTTCTATTAATAACATTTTCCCGAGGTTGGCCAACACGAGAGATTCTCTCGTTAGGCTTGCTGGCTCGACTGGAGGAAGATTGAGAGAGAGAGAGAGAGAGAGAGAGAGAGCAAGTCTCTCCTTCGTAACCCAGAAGTTCGAGCTTTACTTGGCCGCCAACGCCGGCCGACATCCGATCTAAGTGGCCGCTCTTTTTATTTATAGACTTTCCGAAAACTTTGCGAAACGAACGACGCGACACGACATAGAGCCTCTCGGCTTACTTCCGATCACTCGAATAATCGCGAAAATATTTTCAACGGAAATTAAAAAATTAAAAAATTGAAAAAAAACGCTTAAAAAAAAAAAAAAAATTTATATCTCAAGAGAAATTTATCTAAAGAAATTTACCCTGCCAAAGAATTCGTCTCATTTTCCATTTCTCGGGTCTCGTGTAATTTTGGGAACAATGCCAAAATTACCGAATTGGGTCATTTTATCGTTTAGAGAGAGAAAAAAAGGTCACCCTAGTCTCGAGTCCATTGACATTCGCGACCTGTTGACTTTTCGCAGTTGAAAAAAACAAAAATCTCGAAAAGTTACTCGAAATATTTTTATTTATTTTTAAAAAGGAAATGGAGATTGAAAAAATAAAAGAAATTCAAACAAAACTTCGTTTTACACGATTCGTTATAAATAAATGTTAAAAAAAATTAAAAAAAAAAAAACACCACACATATTATAGGCAATTTTGTTAAGGGTTAATTATCTTCTACTTACGACATTCTAAAGCATAAAGCGATATAGCAGCACTTGTTAATAGTTGCGTTTTGTTCACAGTTCTCGTCCCCAAAAAGAGAAAAAAAAGAAAAAAAAAAAAAACGTTGACAATTTCTTCTCAGCTCGCACACAAGCCCCGTGGAATGAGGGCGGATTGGATGCAAAAAGCTCTCTCGGTGTGTCAGCGATTGGGAAATGTCCAATTTCCGCCATCGGTCGTCTTCGCAATGAGCTTTTTCAAAATTTTCAATCTCTCCGCAAATCCTCGAACTTGTCCAATTTTTTGTCACACTCGCGAAATTATATCCCATCGTTATTTTTTTTTCCTCCTCTCACCCCGCCGACCCAGCCCCGTTCACTCCTCTTTTAAATTTTGAATATTGAGGATGGAAAATAAGAGAAGATAAAAAACTCTTTTGGCTCAACGACGAGACAACAGGCAGGTGAGAGAATATCCAAAAAGTCAGCAGAAAAGCTCAATTTCAGCCCAAACTGCAGGCCAAACACGTTCAAAGCTTTTTTTTTTGTTATTTTTCTCGCTCTTTTTCTTTTTTTTTTTTGTTCGTCGATGTATACTCGAAGATTGAGTCTTTTTCTTTTTTTCTTCACTTCGATGAACGATTTATAAGATAAATGAAAAGAATGGAAATATAATTGAAAAATTTCGAAGATAGTTACGATTATATATATATATATATATATATAATAATAATAATGATGTTTGTAATTTGTACGCGTGGATAGCAGGAGGCCACTTACCTACCCGAGCTAGCAGAGCGACGCGAGACGAGTGCCGTCCCGACGCTTGACGTGACGCCAAGCTCACCAAAACTCGCGGGTGGGGAACCCAAAAATGGCGAGCCCCGAGCTTTTACGTATCGCGCATATACGCAGAGAGCCGGACCTGGGCACGTCAGAAAACGGTGCTGGTTTCACACGAGCGGGCCATTTCATCAACGAGGGAGGGAGGGAGAGAGAGAGAGAGAGCGAGAGAGAGAGAGAGAGAGAGAGAGAGAGAAACTAGAAGGGGAAAAAAGCATTTTATCGTGTTTATTTCCACCGTGGTGGCTCCACGAACGAAAAATTTCAATCTTTACGCCAATGCGTGAAGCTTGCAAGTTTTTGGAGGGGGCGAAGCTTGCAAGCTTTTGGAGGAACGCGAAGACTTCCCCTGACTCGGCGGTGAGACGATCTGCACGTAGGAGAGCAAGGATCGTGAAAAAAAAAACCAACAGGGGTCGAAAAGCTTGAGGAGGGGCGTTGACAAATTCTTTCTGAGCGACGTGCTCGAACCCAACGCGAATTAAAACTCGTAGAATCGGAAGTTCGTCGTAGGACTTGAAAATTTCAAACCACTGACGTTTTTCAAAACTGTCAGGGCAGCTAGTCGGTTGAGAGAAATTTCGTGATAGAAATTTGATGCTTTTTTTTCCCTCAAAAGGTGAAGAATTTAGTATTAAAAATTTACCTTCTGGCATTAAACGTTTTTCAAAACTTTCAGGGCAATTGCAACGATTCGATTGAGAGGAATTTCGTGATAGAAATTTGTTTTTTTTTTTTCCCTCAAAAGGTGAAGAATTTAGTATTAAAAAATGGTTCATAGACAATGGACGTAAGCTGAAAGGGACGGAAATTCGTCGTAGGATCCGAGAATTGCAAACTGTTAAAATTTGTTAAGGCGATTGCAAAATTTAAGGGCAAAGTTGAGTGATTGTCGTGATATTTGGTACACTTTATCTTAAAAAGAAAAAGTATGCACAATGATTCATGCACAATGGCCAGCTGCCTCGACTTTCATGTGCACGAGCATTAGAAGAAAAGAGAAAAAGAGAAAAAGAAAAAAATCTAAATGATAAAAAGCTTAAAATTACTGAAATTATCGACTAAATAGACCTTCTGGCATCAATATTTCATCCCCCAAATCTTGAGATCGAAAATTCAAGTAAAACAAATTTTAACATCAAAGTAAAAAAACATCTGAGATTCAATTACAATTTTATGCTAATTAGCGAACAAATTTCATTGATTATCATGATTTTTTTCATTCAACTAGTAATTTGGGTGAATTCACCCCAAGTATTTTTCCTTTCCAACGAAAATCTGCGCGTACTTTAGGGCTGCATATAATGATTCACGGATGAAAATAAACTTGCAACGGAGGTGGAAATAAGAAATAAAAGATTTGAATAAATGTTCGCTTTACATAGTTCTTGTACAGTTCAGAGAAGTTAGCACGATGAGTCGTGCTTATGTGATGTAAAAAAAAAAAATCATTGGAGCTTAAAAAAGAAAAAAAAATTAGGGGTAAATATTTTTCAGGGTATATTAGGATCTATAAAAAAAAAGAAACAAATATAGTTTGGGTAAGCCGAGTACAGGAAAGTGTTGGCAGATGGTAGCACCGTGCAGAATTCACAAATTATCGAAAACGAAAAAGCTCGACGATGTCTCACAGTATGGAAGAGAGAGTGGGAATGACGCAAAGTATTTTTAATAATTCGTGGCTTATTTTATCGGCATCAAATTTCGAGGGGCGAGAGGGAATAAGAATTCGTTGAATGTTTTTTATTTTTTATTATTTACATATTTGATATGAGAATTTAATTTGTGAAAAATTTAGAGATAGAGAAAATCGAAAAAGCTCGTCGATAATTCAGACTATGGAAAGTATTTTTAATAATTCGTGGCTTATTTTATTGGCATCAAATTTCGAGGGGCGAGAGGGAATAAGAATTCGTTGAATGTTTTTTATTTTTTATTATTTACATATTTGATATGAGAATTTATTTTGTGAAAAATTTAGAGATAGAGAAAATCGAAAAAGCTCGTCGATAATTCAGACTATGGAAAGTATTTTTAATAATTCGTGGCTTATTTTATCGGCATCAAATTTCGAGGGGCGAGAGGGAATAAGAATTCTTTGAATGTTTTTTATTTTTTATTATTTACATATTTGATATGAGAATTTAATTTGTGAAAAATTTAGAGATAGAGAAAAGGGAAAAAGCTCGACGATATTTCACACTGTGGAAAGGAGTGAAAATTATGGAAAGTATTTTTACTAATTCGAGGCTTATTTTATCGGCATCAAATTTCACTCGACTTGATAAAAAGATTAAGATAAATTCGCTCTTATTGTAATTAATATATACGAGAATTTCGAGAATTTCTCGAAATCGAATCACTTTGGACACGAATCTGAGAGTACCAATCCGATTTATGGATCTCAGTCGGGTTTGGCTTTTTTTTTATCTAAATTTTTAATAGCTGAAAATATTTGTGAGTTTTTTTTGTGGGCACGATAAAGGCAAAAGTCACGTTAGTCTCAAATTAGGTCGGTCTGGCATGTGGAGAGAAATGCTAAATTTTTCCAACATACTTCAATTTTTCCTCTTCAAAATTCTCCTCAGTGAATTTTATACACATTTTCCCCTCAGAATTATGATTTTTTTTTATTCTGTATGAATATATTTGAAAAATCCTGCAAATAATAAATTTCCAAAATTCTCATTACTTTCCTCGTCACAAAACTTTTTCTGAGCTTGGCTTTTCCGTAATTCTTTAATTTTCTCATAGGGGCAGTTTTCAATAAGTTTTTACTTTTTTTTTAAATTTACAATTCTTACGTTACATGAAAATTATCCTTGAACTGATTCATTGAAATCCTCCATAGGAATATTAAAAAAAATTTAATTACAGCAAAAAAAAAAGCTTCAAGAATTTATAAAACGAAAACTTTAATATTAGCATAGAAATATTAAAAATTAAAAAAAAAAATACTCGTATATAATTAAATAAAAGATAATTTGTGATACTCGAAAAAAATTAATTCATTGATTTTTTTCGATTATCCTTGAGCCATTAATAAAGCTATAGAATGCTGAAGAAAAATCTGCGGATGTGACGCGCCGTCCAATTTTGGTTTGTGGCCAACGAGCAATCGGCATGCGTAACATTAGCGGCTTCTCTGCCTTCTCGCAGTTCGCGACCAGAGAATCTTTACCAGGGAAATGTGTCTCCCAAGAATAGGATTCAGTAACGACACGGGAGAAAATCTATTTTTGTTACACGTTGTTAAACATATCAGATATACATATATAAAAAGAGATCTATAAGTCCTGCGTGAGAAGAGAGCAAAAGAGAGAATATGAGAAATAAGCATCGCGCGAATTGCCACCGTCGATTCGACAGCAAAAATGTATGGGCCAAGCGATATGTCCACGTCAATATTAAAACCCTCACAATCGCCCAAACTCACAATTTTCCCATACAATTGCACACATTTAAAAGTTGACCAAAAGCTTCTCGTAGTATCATCGAGTTCAAAATATCTGGGTCAATTGGTGAAAAAGTAATTTATCATCCCACTAAAAAATTCATAGCTAAAATAATCCACGAAAAAATATCGTAAAATACGTAATAATAATAATAAATTTATTTTTATAGAATCTTCTATTTTTAGTGAAAAAAAAGTTCATACAAAAGTTGTAGTTTCAAAGTAGACAAAATATAGTCGCGTGTGAATCGAATATTTATGATATCGTTTGTGATATGTCCACGTCACTCTTAAAACCCTCACAATCGCCCAAACTCACAATTTTCCCATACAATTGCACACATTTAAAAGTTGACCAAAAGCTTCTCGTAGTATCATCGAGTTCAAAATATCTGGGTCAATTGGTGAAAAAGTAATTTATCATCCCACTAAAAAATTCATAGCTAAAATAATCCACGAAAAAATATCGTAAAATACGTAATAATAATAATAAATTTATTTTTATAGAATCTTCTATTTTTAGTGAAAAAAAAGTTCATACAAAAGTTGTAGTTTCAAAGTAGACAAAATATAGTCGCGTGTGAATCGAATATTTATGATATCGTTTGTGATATGTCCACGTCACTCTTAAAACCCTCAGAATCGCCCAAATTCACAATTTTCCCATACAATTGCACACATTTAAAAGTTGACCAAAAGCTTCTCGTAGTATCATCGAGTTCAAAATATCTGGGTCAATTGGTGAAAAAGTAATTTATCATCCCACTAAAAAATTCATAGCTAAAATAATCCACGAAAAAATATCGTAAAATACGTAATAATAATAATAAATTTATTTTTATAGAATCTTCTATTTTTAGTGAAAAAAAAGTTCATACAAAAGTTGTAGTTTCAAAGTAGACAAAATATAGTCGCGTGTGAATCGAATATTTATGATATCGTTTGTGATATGTCCACGTCACTCTTAAAACCCTCAGAATCGCCCAAATTCACAATTTTCCCATACAATTGCACACATTTAAAAGTTGACCAAAAGCTTCTCGTAGTATCATCGAGTTCAAAATATCTGGGTCAATTGGTGAAAAAGTAATTTATTATTTAGTCATAATTTGAAATTTCATATTTTTAAAACGAGCAGAAATTGTTTTTTGCCCATTTCTTTCTGGAAATAATGAAAATTTTGAGTAATTTGATCTCTCTAAATTTGTGTTGAAATAAAAATGGAGCTTGACCTTGACGCCTCAATTCACAAACTCACCCTCACGAAACTCTCAAAACATTGAAACATTTTTTATTTAAAATGAGACACCCAGTATATATTTTTGTGTCTCAAAATAATTTACTATGTCAAAATCGAATATTCTCGATTATGATTGTAAAATAATATAATTTTTTTATTCATGAAAAAATGAGACACGCAATAATTGAAAGGAAATTGAAAAAAAGAAATCCATCCATGATTAATTGTGACTGCGATAAAATTTGTCACGAGGTCAAATGGCTTTGAAATATTTTTCTTCGTATCAATGAGCTAAAATTGAAACTTACCTGACACTTTTTACGGTGCGTTGATTCCTCCAGCAATTCTTTCAGTGTTGAAAAGAAATCTTATTCGAAGACTAAAAACCGCGAATAATAAAATTATAAAGATATGAAATAATTCGTTGAACAAAAAATAATAATAATCATTTTACCAAAAAAAAAAGAAGAATATGCTTGAAAATTATTTTTTAAATACAGACCGATAATTTTTCAAATCTCGTCGATGTTTGTGACGAAAAATTTAAACTCCGGACCGCGTGGGTGTAAAAGACGTAAAAAAAAAAAAAAAAAAAAAAAGAAGAATAACAGTCCAACAGAATTTCTGGCACAGAAATTGAGGGCTGTCCCACTTTCGTTTTGACAAACGTGACATTTTTAGTAGCCGGAAGAAAAAAACAACGTTAAACAATGGAAAAAAAAAGTGTGCATTTGTTTTTGTTCTCGTATTTATGACAAAACTTACTTTTTCCACCTGTCGAGTGATTTTTTTTTTTTACATCACTAACGCAATTACTTGGAATAAATTACGTTGGACGAAAAAAAAAAAACGGACTTCATCTTTTTCTACATTTTATTTTCGCTTTCATCATATGATCAACATTTGTCTTTTTTTAAAAAATTTCCAATCTTTACGAATACTTTTTTTTTTTTTTAATCGTTCCACCATACTGCGGTGGTTCTTCAGGTGTATTAGGCACTCGGCGACAATGAGAGTACAATTACGGGGGGGGGGGGGGGGGAACAAAAATTAAAAATCATTCGATCCACGTAAAAAATTGTCAGTTATTCGTGACAAATTGAAGAAAGTTTCATTTCAACAATGAGACTTTACCCATTTCTTAAAATACGTAAAAACCCGCAGATTCTCAATCGATCAAACAGTTTTTGGGAATGTTACATCCGGTTTTGTCTCATTTTTCCTCATTTCCGGTAAAAAAAATAAATAAAAAAAACTGTTATATTGACTATACGCGTGAAATGCCGTTTACCTATACTTACGTCACGAGGGACCTTATTGCATCTTTAAATATCACCCTTCGCAAGCGTGCTTTTTTTTTTTTTTTTTCCCGATCATTATGCTTGGTCAGATTTTTTGCTATTCATTATCAGCGAGAAGGATGAGGTCGATGGCTACCGTTTATTTTTTTCTTGTTTTTATATCAGGAAAAAAGAGAGAAATGCTCGGATCGGATCCGGGGGTGGTCGATATTATTTTTATCATAGCAAAAAAAAAAAAAAATAGCAATTTTTTTCTGCTTAAGCAAATAACTATAATAATAATAATAATAGGAATACAAAAGCGGACATTGCGACTATGGGGTAAATCCCTAATGGATTCGTACTTACAAAATTTTCTTTAAATCGCAAGATCCATTTACATAAAAATGATTTTGGCTGAGTAGAATATTTATCGTAATAAATTCTGTAGGTCTCTTACACATTTTTTTTCCTTTCTCATGTCCGAAATATATATATATATATGCCTACAGTTTACATTCTTTCTTAATGAATATTGGGAACGAAGCGAAAATACGAGAAAATGCAAAATAATTTTAATTTGCACAATATTTTTGATAGCAAGAGAGAGAGAGAGAGAGAGAGAGAGAGTTAATTAATTGTGATAGAGAATAATTTTTTTGCGGACGTCAGCATTTGGTATTTTTTTTTGTTTCATTTTTTTTGTGAAGATTCTCATCCATCCTGCCTTTCTGTAATGATTAGAAATGAATCCCCTGATACGTCGATGATTTTCGCTACTGTGAGAAGAAATTGTATTTTTTTTTTTTTTTTTATATAAGCGAATGAAAAAAAAAAATTAGACAGTCGCACATTCCACCAAGGTGCTTCGATGAGACTTTTTTTAATTTTGTGAATGATGGTGAAGGGTTACTTTTTTGTTTTTTTTCCGCGTCTGGTGGCAGTGTCGATTTTTTTTTTTTTTTTTTCTGAGCGCAACTTTTTCAACGCCCCGACGAGCCTTGTTAATATCCGGCGAGGTCGGCGATTGTTTGATCCATCTCGTCGGCAATCGCTTTGTACTTACTACGCTCGTTCGTCAGCTCGTCTGCAATGACAAAGGAACGGGGGCTATTAGTTGGGTACGAAAATTAAAAAAAAAAAAAAAAAAAAACACTTGTTAGTTAGATAGAAGAGGATAAAAAAAAGGATTTTATGTATATTTCATGGATCATGAACCTACTCCAATTCAGGATTTTCTTTTATCTGGGATTAAAGTAAATATCTCCAATTATCAGATTTAAAAAAAAATCAACTTTAGTAAAAACTTTTTGTTTTCTCACAAAAAAAAAATAGTAAGTTTACAGTTTATAATTATCGTTCAACGTTGATTAACGTAGAAAAAAAATATATATATATATATCGTTTCAGATTCTCAAAGAGGAAATATTAACTTTGAAATCGTTGACTTAAAACTGGAGGAAAATATGACAAATAATTCATAATAAACATTATCTTCTCGTGTTTATATTAGATTAATTTTAATTACAATAATACAAGTAACATTTAACTGGCCCGAAACGAGGGCTGGATATTTTGTTGACGCGTGTATGTAGTGTACAAGATTTGCAAAGGTGTTGAAAATATAATATCGAAAGTCGAATAATTGAACAATGTCCGGTTGTCCATTTAGCCGACGAGCTCGGTGAAGGTGAGGTCCAGATCGTCGCAGATGTATTTGTACTTCTCTTTCTCGTGGACGAGTTCGTCTGAAAATGAGACAGCAAAATGTTAGAAAAATAAAAATAAAACATCACTGGACCTATTTGAGGATTTTTTTATTTATTTTTTTATCCTGGCCCACGTTGAGCATCGATAAAATTGTCAATTGGTAATTTTGCATTAAAGGATTAAGAAGCAAAAGCGTGGATTTAACTTACGGTAAAAATAATCGTTAGAATAAGCAAAATCTAACAATATTTCAAAACACTCGAGACAATTCGAATGTTGAACTTTACACTCCGTAGAGTTCCTCAAAAGCATTGTCCAATCCATCTCCAATTTCCTTGTATTTTTCCTTCTCGACGACCATCTCATCTGTAAGAATTTTCTCGTCATTATCGCCAAGCACGAAGCGTTCACACAATATTTTCTATCATGCGGATATAGCGAGAGAATCTACAAGGATTTAACGTGAATTTAGTGGATAGGATTATTCGTTGTAAAGTTTTGACGATGTTGACTCGTTTTTATCAATGACCTCTGATTGAGCAAATTTTTTACAAGGACGCGAATTTTTATTTTATACAGCGAGTAAATTTCAAAAATGGCGGATTAAATTAATTGAATGAATATTAATTATCATCACCTTGTAATAGAATTTTAACGCAGCTTTTCCGCGATCAAACAACTTTTGTATTCACCAAAAAATATAGAAAAATTATAGAGGTAGCCGCCATTTTTTTCCTTCCTTATTATATCTCGAATAAAAAATTTACAACTAATGAAGTCTCGGGATAAGCAAAATTTCCTTCAGGCAAATTTATAAAAATTTACTTTTCTCCAAAATATCGTCCAGAGTCCCCGGAGCTAATAATTGGCTGAAATATTTTTGGGACTAAGTTGCCATTTCTCACTTTGTCAAGGAGGCTCGAGAATTACTTCAGGGTCAAATTTTCCGATTTTCCGATGGTCCATATTTTATTTTTTTCGTCAGAACAATTTGATTTCGAAAATTGCAGTTTGCCAACGAGAGGATTTTCTTTTTTGTCATCAATAGGGAAGTCATTTATGGGGGATACAATGTGCGACGCTCGTTAAAACTACATTAGGAAATATTAAAAAAAAAAAAAACATCGAGGGGACGTTTACACTTACTCACCGTGGCTTTTTTGGTTTGTTTTTTTTTTTTTTGGTATTTATACGTACCATTTGACGCCTCGTTGCATGCGGTTACGTGAAGGGGAGAAAAAAAAAGTAAAAACACTCTGTTGGCAGCCAGGCGACGTACTATTGTGTTACGACTCGGTGGGGTTGATGGGCGAATTCGTAGTGTTAGAACGGACAAAAGAAAAACAACTCAACGAAAAAAAACAAAACGACAAAAACACTCGAATATTTTTTTTTTCTTTTTTTTTTTTCCAAAATGAAAATATATATTATAAACAGATTTATAATAATAGCAATATAATAATAATTATTACAATGATATTAGTGTTATTATCATTCCATTCGTTTTTAATTAATTATTAAGTAAATTAATCATCTAATTAATTAACTGAAATATCTTCTTCATCTCCGTATTCATTTTTTTTTATAGCATTTTCTTTCTTTTTCAAAGTAGAAATAATAAAAATCGATCATCGAACGTGAAATTGTATTGTGCTTATGTTTGTTTATTCGCGACGCGGCAGTAACATATTTTTCACTTTTGCCATTTGGACATTTTTCTCTTTCCAAGCCCCGTTGTTTTCCGTATCCATTAATTATTTTGGCAATTGAGTGTCTCCCGTTTTATCGTTGAATAAAAAAAGAAAAAAAAAAGAATTCTCCAAGTCCCATTTGCAATATTCGTTGTGGTATCGGCATGCTACGATAAATTTATAATACACAAAGCTCTGGATGTTGGAATTTATTTTTCATTTATATTTTATTTATCTCTGGATGTTGGAATTTATTTTCCATTTATATTTTATTTATCTCTGGATGTTGGAATTTATTTTCCATTTATATTTTATTTATCTCTGGATGTTGGAATTTATTTTCCATTTATATTTTATTTATCTCTGGATGTTGGAATTTATTTTTCATTGATATTTTATTTATCTCTGGATGTTGGAATTTATTTTTCATTTACATTTTATTTATCTCTGGATGTTGGAATTTATTTTTCATTTATATTTTATTTATCTCTGGATGTTGGAATTTATTTTTCATTTATATTTTATTTATCTCTGGATGTTGGAATTTATTTTCCATTTATATTTTATTTATCTCTGGATGTTGGAATTTATTTTCCATTTATATTTTATTTATCTCTGGATGTTGGAATTTATTTTCCATTTATATTTTATTTATCTCTGGATGTTGGAATTTATTTTTCATTGATATTTTATTTATCTCTCGATGTTAGAATTTATTTTTCACGTTAACGAGGGCTTGAAGAATTATTCTTTTTTTTTCGCGATGCCTTTTTGTAAAAAAAATCCCCATAAAAAAAAAAAATCCGGGAGGGCCGCCGAAAAATGTTAAATTCAGCTCATTGTCTGTCGGGGGCGGGGGCGGGGGATAATAATTTAAATAAAGTAGTGGTAATGCAGCAAACGAGGCTCAAAATCGTTGAAATATTTTTTTTCGCCTATTCAGCGCGCCGTTTCCGCGAAAAGATATTGCGCGAAATTGTAATATTAACGGTAAAAAATTTGTTGCAATATTTTTTCATTTGTTTATTTCGCGTCGTACAAAAATTTCACGTATATATATATATTTTTTTTTTTCATCGCAAATAATACGCGAAATTAATACGCGTTCGTATGAAATATTTACAGACACGATCGCGGTTACGACACTCAACATGCCTCAAAATAATGCCGACAAAAATTCACGAAAAAATATTCGACGATCGTGTCAAACTCGAGAATGCAACATAATCATTTGTACGCTTTCCGATTCGATATTTAATATTTTTTTCTTTATATCCTCGCGATAATGGACGAGCCTAGCTGGCTCTCGTACTCGTCGAAGCAACAAGAATCGCGTCTTGTCAATTTTTTTTTTTTTTTTTTTTCTCAACCGAATTGAAACTTGACGGAATGTTGGCGAAATAATGAGAGCACACAAAATTGCTTACCGAAAAAACTGCTAGAAAAGCACGCCCATTCTATTGCCCCGTAAATAGTTTTGTTTTTTTTTTCTTTTTTTCGTTTTTTTTTTCTCTCTTGAATACGCACGCACGCATTTTTCGACACAGGCACACACGCACATTCTCATACATACAAGGGTGGACGGTGGTGTCAGGGGTTGGTGGTGGGGGGAAGGGAGGCCTAGCCTAGACGTCATTTTCGTCCGCGATGTTAAGGTGATTTGCACCAAATCAGCGCTAGCTTTTTGTTTGTTTCCACCGCAACACACTTTTGTTTTTTTTTTCTTTTTTGTTCTTTTCTTTTTTTTTTTTTCGTTCTACATGTTCTGGATGTCATGCAGGGTCGCCTCCATTTCCTCCTGCAGCAATTTGTTTTTCTCTCTCTCGCCGACGAGGTCGTCTGTAAATCATCACTCGTTATAATGCACACGCGGAAAACCAAAATGGCAAACTGCGTTGGTTATTAAAACAACAACAATAATAACAAAATTTTACGGCTGTTTTTTTTTTTTGCAAAATCACACAAAACCGCAAGGGATGACGAATTAGTTTGCCAAAACTTTGGTGGATTATTGGCATGGTAGTTTTTTTTTTTAAATATTCCTCAATTTTTTTTTTTATAATTCGTCAAATCGTTTTTCTTGTCTGAAATAATTGTCTGTGCGTCGTTAAATCTGTTTTAAAACGGTCTTCAATCCTAGACGAAATACGGGAAGCTTTTTATCACCCAATGTAAATCCGAAAATTTGTCATTTATTAATTTTTTTCGTGACATTTTATATCCTGAGATGAATTTCGATGTCCAGAAATTTCATCATTATTTTCCAACAGAGAGATTCAGGTGGTTAAAAAATAATTTTAATGCAAATTAAAAGTGAGAAATTGCGTATTTGATAAGTGGGGTGATGAAAAACCCCAGTGTGCCAGTTGCCGGTAATCTTAGAAATTTTATCCATTTAGGATTAAGATTGTCGAATGCAAAAGTAAAATTCTCGTGAAAGAAATCCGAGAAATCGACTCTCATGTTACGTCGAGACGTTCAAAAGAGAGAAAAAAAAAAATGAATTTACAAAACGATCCTAGTCACGCATTCAAAGTCACGTTTGCAGTGACTCAATATTTGCATTTGCAGGTAACCGAGAGATGAGAAAAAAAAAGTTTGAGTTTTCAACTCACTAAGAGTCTCGAGCTAGGATCGTTTTAAATGCTCTTGAGCGATCGAGTTTTTTTTTTCTCATGTACAAATCGGCTTTTAGGCTTATCGAGAACGATAAATTTGATCTACACTTTTGTATGGGACGATTAGATGGAGAAAAAAAAATTGTACTCGATGGAGAACTCGAGAAAAAATAAAAATATGAACATATATATGTATAGATTCGTCAGAGTAGTGCAAAAAGGGTGGTCTGTGCTGTCATAATTATTAAAAAAAAAAAAAAAAAAACAAATTAGTAGGAAATTACGTACCCTCGAGCCTGTCGACCTCCTTCTGGAGTTTTTGCACCGATCTTTCAGCGAACTCAGCACGAGCTTCAGCCTGTAGAAATTAACGAAAAATCAAGATTAGTACAGAGTTTCGAATTTTCAATAAAATTCGCTGTTAAAAAATCACAGCAATCACAAGATTAAAGTAATGAAAATTTCATGCATATTCGAGTTTTAGAATTCTCAAGGATACCTCAGGCAGTGTCGGAACAAAAAATTATATTTCATGAGAATTTTAATAAATAGCAAAAACATAAAAATTAATAATTTTGAAAATATTAAGAGCATTTATTTTTTCTAACAGCGATTAATAAATTGTGATTTTTTTTTTTTGGGAGTAAAATCTCTGGTCTCCTTGAATAAAGTATTTTGTAAATTTAAAAATTGAAGATTAAGCGATTTAAAAAAAAAATTATATACTTTTGTAATTATGAAGCAAACAATCGAACTGTTGGATATGCCAATTTGCATGAAATATCCTTAATTGTAGATTATTGTTAATTTGGTAAATTGCAACTATATGGAAAAAGCACTTGCGTACCTTAAATATCGTTGGACAGTGTAATATGACCGTCAATGAAGAAAAAATATTGATTCTTTCGAAATACGAAGTAAAAAATTGAGAGAATTGAATTATTTTGAGTGGTAAATTTATAAATTGGATTTTTATAAAAGTTTAATTTGTTTTTTCCATCGATAATAGAAGAAAAATGATTTTAAAAGAATAAAATGAAAGGCGAGTGGATCGAACTATTTCATTACCTCTTTTAACTGGCTGTCTAGTATCTTGACCTGGCCTTCGAAGGTTTCCTCCCTCTGTGTCGCCTGGGGTTTTAGTCAAACGCACAAAAAACAAAAGAGACAAACAAACGATCGTTAGTGCAAAGCGGATAAAAAATTTTCAGCTCCGAGGATAAAATTATTTCTTCGGTAAATTTTATGGCACTTTTCTCGTGTAAATTTCAAAACGAAACTCGATGCGATAATTTTGGGGTAGTTTTAGTTTTGGGTCAAAATCGTTTTTAGTTTCTTGCAAAAAAAAAAAAAAAATTAAAAAATATGTAAAAGCACGTCAAATCGAGCACAACAGGCACTCCCGAAGGATTTGTACCTCCTTCAGACGATTGTTGAGGGTCTTAATTTGGTTCTTGTACTCCTCCTCACGTTGGTTGGCCTACATACGTCATTTAGATATTAATAAATTGATTTTTAAATCAAATCCCCATTAGATCAAAAACTTTTCGACTCTTTACCCCCAAATTGGCTTTAATAATTCTACAAATGGATTATTATAAGAAACATCGTAGGATATTTTGGAATTTACGTTGGCTAGATATATTTTTATTTTTTTTTACCTTCTCCTCGGACACCTCGAGGGACTTTAAGTTGTTGCCGACGACGCGAAGTTCTTCCTCCAGCTCGACAATTTTACTGCAATAGAAATTCTCACATTAAGTCATTAAAAAATACTCAAATGATAATAATAATAATAATCTTATGCCAATTTAAATTATTCTCAAGCCATACAAATATATAAAGGATTAAAAAAATAATTAAAAATACAAATGACGAAAGGAACGATGCTTACGACTCTCCGGCCTCTGCACGTTCCTCAGCACGCTCGAGATCAGCCTCAACCATGGCCAATTTACGGGCGACCTGTTTTTCAATTATACAGATGATTTTTTCTTCCTCATTAAATGTTTTCTATCGAATTATTCTACTTGCAAATTGAGTTTAACTCATGAAAATATCTCTGGAGGGCGCTCTAAACTCAAATAATAAAATTGAACAAAAATAATTTCTTATAAGAATTAGAAAGAAAAAAAAAAGTCAGATAAAATTTTTAGCTGGTTGAATAAGTTGAATTTTTATGAAATTTTTCCAGCTAAACGTAAAGTCAAAATACAAAAATTGGCAATTGCTCGCCACTAATTCATAAAAAAAAAAAAATCTTACCAGAATCAGTTAAAATTAGATAAACGAAATTTGCAAGTAGTCGTGAATATAAAATCGTGTGGAATTTTATGAAATTTTTCCAGCCAAATGTACATTGAGCTGAAAAAATTCAGCAATTATCCGCGAGTATCGCACTCTCTCGTTTTTTTCCGATAAGAAAAAATTCGTTCTGATAAACGCGTGTTATCGATAATTAATAATCTCGCAAAGGATTTAATTCAACTAGGCAAAAAATGAGGTAAATTTATGGATAAAAATGTTGGGCACGATACTCGCGTTTCGTACAAAAATTTAAGCACAACTGAATTTTTCACACTCGGTTGCTGTTAAATAAAATAAATAAATCAAAGCCAGACGATGTTGTCAGTTCAATCGGCATTCCAGTCACGAGTTTCCTGCTGATTACATGGTCAAATTATTATCTCATTATCGGGTCAAGAATTTTTCACAAGGCAGTCAGTGGATTAAAAAAAAAAAAAAACAAAACAAAAGAAAAATGGGAACAAAAACAAAAAAAAAATCACAAGAACAATATTCGAGCCAGGGTTAAATCTCGTGGCATTTTTTCCCCCTATTTTTCCTCCTTCCTCACCTCACGTCAATATCTCAAATCATCGATCTTATCCAGTTTTTCGAAACTGGTAAATTCTACTTGCCTCTGTATATCGTTGTCCGCTAGTACAGAGGGGGAAGTACATAGATCGATAAACGAGCCTCGTCGATTCAATTTTTAACTTCAGTCATTTTCAACAAAAATTGCGACCCGATTACGAAATTTTTTAACACTAAAATTTCTCAATTATTATTTTCACCCTGACCGTCCCCCGTCGTCAAATTTTGACTCGATTCACAACACACAAGTAAAACTATCGATTTTTCTCAACACTCCATAAAAATTCCCACAAATTTGGCAACTTTAAGAACACCTTCCCGCCCTCCACCCTATTGCTTGTCATACACATTGTATATATATATATATATATTTTTTTGTTTTTCGTTACTTAAAAATGGCCTATTATGCATTAATTGTTAACTCGAGATACGTTTTTCCCCAAGATCGTCGTTTTACATGTCGTTGACGATCTTTTCATCGCGAAAACACGAAAATTCTTATTTTAAGATAATAAAAGAAAAAAATTCGACAATGAAAGTTATTTTTAAAATGGAAAAGAATTTTACAATCCAGCATTGGACTCGTCGTGTTCACAACCATAAGTAGCCCCTGAATATAATTGAATAATTGATTATAATTGTCCCTCGACACTTTAGCCTCCCCTAATTCATTGCATACTCGATTTCTCTATCTAACGAGCCCCTCCCCTCCTGCATTAATTGATGGAAAAAAAAAAAACTCTTCAATCGCACTTGAAAACTTCTCCACTAGCACCACATTTTTTTTTTTCATTTCCTTTTGATCGAATTCTCCAACGATAATTTTTTTTTATCCCTACATAATTTTTAACGATTGAGCTTTTTTTTTTTAATCTCGCGATAAGCTTTCGTGCACAGCACCGAGCCCTTTTGATCTTTATTCACACGTGTCGTTCACTTTTTTTTTTTTCGTTTTCGATCTCGGCTGCCTTGGCTTTTTTTTTTTCTCTCTTAGGCTCAAATATGAGAACGATTCGAGCTACGCTAGCTCGTGACTAGCGTAGTAATCATTCTTGCCTCTCTGACGAAATTCTCATCTCGTTCTTCGATAAGCCATAAAGCTCCCGAGGCGAGAGAGTAAAAAAAGTTTATTTCGCTTTGCTTTTTTTTTTTCTCTCAATATTTTTGGCTCTGCAACGGAATAAAAATTTTGCTCGATGTCACGAGACCCGAATGTAGCACAGCCCATTTTCATTTTGACGAGAACAATGGCGGCCGATTATCAATAACGACACTACAGCGAACACACAGCGAGTTAGGGTTAGGCACTTGACTAACGACTAGGAACCATCACTGCAGTCACGCTCGGTTTTTTTTTTCCTTGTCGGTTCTCGAACCTCATCGTATTTCTTGTCAGCCTCCTCGGCAAGGAATCTAGCCTCCTTGAGCTGATTCTCAAGGGCGTCCATGCGCTCCTCATCGGCCAAGCTGCGGTTCTCGAGAATCTTGCGGGCTCTTTATAAAAATTATCAATGGAGAAATGACAAATTAATTATTAATTATACAAATTATTTCGAAAAAATAATTTAAAAAAAAAAAACAATCATATAGCGCCAGCTATTGAAGGGTCTCCAAATATCCGCTGCTCTCAGACCTGCGAACCTCAAACCTGCGAAATGCTGAAAATAAATTATGTATCAGCGATCAACGACTTGAAAAAATTGTTTTTTTTTTCTCAAGATTTTCCTCTACTTTTCGTTAATTTTCATATTTGAAGTTTCTTTTTTTTTTTTTTCATTATTTGAATCTTTCAATATTTTTTGCAATATTTTTTTTTCAAATTTTCATGGCATTTAAATTTTTTAACAATTTGAAAAGAAGAAAAATATTTTTTGCTCGATTTTATTAGACTTTAAGCTGAGAATATATTTTTTTTTGCTCTCGTTGATCGCTGATCGAGCATTTATCATGAACGACGTTGATCATAACGTCGCTGACCCACCTCCTCGTATTTCTTATCGGCCTCTTCAGCGATCAGTTTAGCTTGCGACAATTGTTGTTCCAATGATGAGACTCGATCGTCCTCCATGTTCGTACGATTTTCAAGGGCCTTCCGTATCCTATCAATTTCGTATATTTTGTCTTTCAAACGTTCGTGCATTGATAGAACTTTGACAATATTTTTTTTTTTCTTTGCCATTAATCATGATCAGTGATAAAAAAAAAAAAAAAACGTTTTTTTTATTCAAATGTGATTATAGTTAATGAAAAATTTTCATCGTTATATCGAGAAAATTCACGTGGGTTGAAGTTTCTCGACCGTCAGAGAGTTCTTTCAATGTCACGAACGCAGCAGGTAGGAATAATCTTGTAACGCTTCGAGTCTCTCCCTCTGTGAATTACTTTCACTCGTGTCAGTCAGACGAGAAAAAAAAAAAAAATTTACCTCACATGAAAAGCTCGTTAATTCGACAAGATTATTCGCATTGCCTACAAACAAGTTTTATTTTATTTTTTACACGACCGAATGACAATTATTTAATTTAAATAAAAATTTAATAATTCATAAAATTTTAGTTTTTTTATTTTTTTCCACTCACGTTCTCGGTTCAATGACCGGAAATGTGTACGACGATGCGCATTTCCGGTGAATCTATAAATTCATTCAAAAGAGTTATTCTTCGTCATTGGCGAGTCTGCCAATGGAAAAACGCATTAAAAAAAATGCAACGAAATTAAATTGTCATTCGTTCGATGATAATTTTGGCAACCGCATCGACGACCAACAATATTTCAATTTTTTCGCAATAACTCGAAATATATATTTTTTTTTTACTGTTGCGAGTTCTAAGGACTTTGTACGATCACAGCGATGATAGAGAAATAAATTTTCGTTGACGTCGATGAGTCATCGAGTCATGCTGGTTTACTCCGTTTAAGCGATAAGGAATCGAGCAACGGAATATGGAAAAGAAACTCGCAGGTTGGTCGTCGATGGGTGTGATGATTGATAAAGTCGAGAGAGAGAGAGAGAGAGAGAGAGAGAAAATGTGAAGTAGTAAAATTTTCATATTGCGAAAAAAAATAATTTTTGATTGATGAGACAAATTTCCGAATAACCAAGAAAAATCTCCCAATGACCAAAAAAAAAAAAAAAAAAACTATCACAAGAAAAATCTTTCAATATCGTCAAATTTTTTTTTTCAATTTTCTCATGAGCTGGTAAAACTGAGCCCGATCTGTCATCCCGAGATTTTTTGCCTTCCAATAGCAGGAGGAAAACTTTGAAGGAAAAAGTGAAAAAAAATACAAAAAATAAAAAAAAAGCTGAACTTGTGTCGAATAGAAAGAGCAAATTTCTTAGGCTCGTTGAACGCGACCTCGCTGTCTCCGATTACTCATACACACGTGAAATACTAATAAAGGAGAGAGAGAGAGCGAGAGAGAGAGAGAGAGAGAGAGAGAGAGAGAGAAAGAGAGAAGGGTGGAGGGAAGAGAGAGAGAGAGAGTCTCCCTCTCTTTAACGTTCGTGAATCATCTTCGGTCCAAGAGGCGTCCACGATCATGTCTCGAATGAATAAGCGTAAGAAAAATAACGAATTTCTATCAAAGAGAAACGCGTGGAATTTTTACGGGAGATTCAACGAGCGAGAAAGGCAAAAATTCGAGTAAGACATACGAGCGAGAAAGACGAAAGAAATATTGAAAGATCGCGGTCTTGTTGAGTTCAGACTGTTATATTGACCGTTTGTACTTAATGAAATTCAACAATTGACCGTGTGAAAGTCTCGATGATGACGACGACAAGACTTTGATCGCTAAAATATCCATTTACCAACCGAGGCAATTTTTCTTGAATGCAAAAAAAAAAAATTTAAAGCAAATTTTAAAGAAAGAAAAAAATAAATACTTGCAAATTGTATGCTAAAAAGATGAGACTTTGCCATTTTTTTTTCTAATTTCTACTTGCATTTTTTTTCATCACAAAAATTGACAATTAATTTAATGAATTGAAAATTAAAAAAATTCTCGTCGAGTTTGCGAGTTGAAAAAAACGGTCAATGACTTGTCGGCGTGAACGTAAAGCGTTAAACGATTTCTTCGCGAGGCTCAATTCTGCCTATTACTCTCTCATCATCGAACGCTTGATCGTTTTGAGAAATGAGAATAAAAAAAGTATGAAAAAATAAATAAATAAATAAATAAAAAACGAAAAGGAAAGAGAAAAAAAAACGAATAGACGAGAGAGAGATTAAGCAGCCTCGTCGATGAGATTGCTTCGTACCGTTCGCTCTCATCGGCGGCTTGAGAGGCCTCGGCCAATTTGGCAGTGGCTGTGGCGAGACGTTCCTCGGATCTCTCAAGATCCTCCTCGAGCAGCTGAATGCGACGGTTCAGGGCGGCGACCTCGGATTCCGCCTGAAACACGCAAAGCAAGTTACGACGAGGATGAGTACATTTGCCTTTTTTCCATCGGAATACTAATAATACTAATAATAATAATAATAATAATAATAATAATAATAATAATAATAATAATAGCAATAATAATAATAATAATAATAATAATTTTGCACGTCAACGAGTCCTTTTTTATATAAACGAGTCCGGTTACGTAGTCTCATGGCGATATGCGTGCGAGACGTTTAGTTGTTGCAGGTAGTTTTCAATTATGGCTGACAATGAGCCATGAAATGGAAAAAAAAAAAAAACGCACATGAGCTAAGTTTGATTTCCAAAAGCTCTCAAAGACGTTATTACGTTATAATTCTCAATATTTTCTACATTATTGACAGTAAAGTATAGGGTGAGTGTATCAGTAAATGGGCAGGTCACTCACTGGTACACCCACCCTATTGTAATTTCAAATCCGAATTTTTTGTTCGCATTTCCAAAAGCTATCAAAGACGTTATTACTTAATAATTCTCACTATTTTCTACAATAGGGTGAGTGCACCAGTAAATGGGCAAGGTCATTCACTGGTACACCCACCCTATCGTAATTTCAAATCCGATTTTTTGTTCGCATTACCAAAAGCTCTCAAAGACGTTATTACTTAATAATTCTCACTATTTTCTACACTATTGACAGTAAAGTATAGGGTGAGTGTACCAGTAAATGGGCAGGTCGCTCACTGGTACACCCACTCTATGGTAATTTCAAATCCGATTCTTTTGTCGATAAAAATTTTCCTATGGAAATTTTTCAAACATTCTCGGTGACCTTGAAATATGTTCAATCACGATAGTGTCATCAGCAGAAAATATCCACGATAACAGTTTACGATTTACAGGCGTTGGCCTATGGAATTTTTCAAATACGTTCGTTGTCCGATGCAATATTCTGATCGCGTACAAACGATTCTCAGTGTACTACAGTATTCACGTTTAACGGTGACCCACCCAAAGTTCATCCAAGTGGAACGACGTTTTACGTGCAGGGGCAAAATGTGTTTTTTTTATTTTTATTTATTTTTTTCAATCGAAATTGAATCACATGTACGCGTCATTGCTTCTCAACGCATAGACATATATATATATATAGATCGAGTAGACCGGAAATCCGTTGGTAATTACGTCACAGAATTTCAGTACGTTTTACGTCTCTTTCCCAGGCTATAAATGACCTTTTTCCCCCCCTGTATTATTCGTCACTCATCTCCATGAGAATGGGGAATTTACACACACACACACACGGACGATCCTTAAAATTTTTCCAATCTCCCCTATAAATAAACAAAATTAACGAAAAAAAAAATAATCAAATTTTCAGATTTCTTTTCGTATTTTTTTTTTTTCATTCATATGAATTAGCGCGATGGAAAAATGCGCTCGAGCCTCGTGTCTGTGCAATCTCGACAATTCTCATTAAATAAAATTCCTCATAGCCGGAAGCATCGCGGTAACGGATCTTAATCCTCAACGTCCCGTTTCCGTTCAACGCCAATGGTTTCTGTATAAGTGCAGTAATGGCGGATTAAAAGTATAATAATAATAATAAAAATAGTAAAAAAAAAAAAAACATTTAAACGCCACAGAATGAGCGGAGAGTGTGAGACGCCCTTGGTAATTGGAGAATTGTTTTGGTTTTTTCTTCATTCGTTAGACCCAGCGGTGTTTGACGATCGATAAGAGCCATAAAATTCGAGGCAAAAAGTTTTGTTGCGAGGGGGATTGTCCAGTATTTTTATATACAATATTTCTCGCTTAGCAACGAAAAAAGATGGATATATAAGGAAAAAAAGAATAGGCAGTTTCGTATAATATAATAATTAGGAGGAAATTAATTTCTCTAAATATTCAAATATTTCAAATGAGTTAATGACAAAAGTAATTAATAGAATAAAATATAATTCTTTTATCAATTTTTTTTTTTTTTTTTCAAGTGTTTAATTCCAAAATGACGAAATGATCATTGAGAAAAGTCATTGATTGACATTGAGTCGAGAGTCGACGCATTCCTCTGGGTAAATTTATGCCGAATGGGCGGAAGAGCATAAAATAAATTTTCCAACAGTTATAAATTATTATCGAGATGTCCCTGTGTGTTTATTTATATACGAATAAACAATTTAATAAGTGCAATTGCGCGAGGAAGTTCATGAAGGAAAATATCTGAACGCTGTCGTAAGATTTAAACGGTAAAAAAAATTGAGTTTGAATGAGAAAAAAAATACGATATAAAAATCGTATCGAGATCTTTGCAGTGGATCCTCGCGAGAGGAATATTTCTCGTTTTAACTCATTGTAACGGCAAATTACGTAACGTGGTGTCTCCTATGCTATTATTGGTGCAATGATGCTCTCGATGTACGAGAGACCATTACGTGTTGCTCTCGCACGGTCACAATTATAAAGGCAATTTGCTCGAGTACGATAAATTACAAACGCTCAGAGGTTCAGCTACCTTTAATTGATACAGGAAGCACGTGCGCTATCGTATTTCACGAGAAACGTTAATTCATCGACAGGCGATGGAGTTTTGTTCTTATGGAAACTTTGAAACGACTAAATTGATCATTCAGATAAATTAAAATCCCCTTAAGAAATAAAATGTTAAATTACACTCGCCATTCGAGTAAAAATAATTGAAGGCGACATAACGATGAGATTCAAAAAGAAAAAAAAAATATTTTATCAAAATTTTATCCAAAGTTAAGACCATGCTGGACTCGCCTAAGGTCTCCTGCCTTTTGTCAATAAATTATCGTCATTATTATTGTTTTATTAATATCAGTCTTTTGAGCATAAGCAAGTATTGGTGTTAAATATACTTTAGACACCTTTTTTCACAGTGTATTAATTTTTTATACATTAAATTAAATTAAATTTATTTTACTGAGAATTTTTAATTAAAAAATTCCACTCGAATTGTATTCACCAACCCAAAATTTGGACTCTCATCAGCAATATGAGTTTCGCTACACTCTGTATTGTCAATATATTCTTCCGTGTTTGCACAAACGTTGTGTTGCTAATCACCCTCTGCGAGTGGAAAAAGGGGCTCTGAATGCAGAGAGTGCGTCAATAAACAATGTGCAAGCACGGAAGAAGAGTGAGAAAAAAAAGTACAGAGTTAGGAACGTGAAGAATTCAAACAGCAGAAGCTGATGAATGACACTCGGAGACAAAGCAACATCGCAAAGCCTTGTAGATTTTTACTCTACAACGGAGTGGAGAATTTAAAAAAAGGATGAGGGAGAGACAAAAGTCAAACTCATTCTCGGATTTGTGCAAAAGATTCTGTACTCGTTGGAGAAAATTATGAATCACGAGGGAGTCCCGCAAGGAAGTTGTAATCAGTTGGCTCATAACATCAAAGTTTCTTCAAATATTATATCACTTTTTTTTTTTCGTTTGTTTTTACGATCGAAAAATAATCTTTTCCACGATAAGAATAACGAGACGGGCAATAATATCATCAATTATGCCTCGTAGGCAACATCGGAGGTTCGAGGGCATCATCACTTTCACCTTGGGAAGTGAGTAGACATTTACGTGCCACGATTCACAGGAGAAATCATAAGTTTTGTATTAGTTAGATATTATACGAGCGTGACTTTTATGGTCTTCGAAAAATTCCGGTTTTGCGAATGGTCTTTTTTTTCTATGAGTAATTTTATTAAGGAGAGAAACATTAGGGTTAGAAATTTGCAATCTTCAATCGATCTTATTGACCGTACAGAGTGTGATCCGTACGTTTTTAAAATTGGCATTTCGGCGCTGCTTGTCACGCAGTTACGGTCAAACGAGTAAACCGATTTTCATTAAACTTTGCAGAATTCTACTTTGATACATTACTGAGGTAGGCGTGAAAAAGAAAATTTGATTGGACTATTTGGCCGAGTCGATATGGCTGATCGAACAAACTTTGTGTGAGTTTTTACGATTAATTATTAAGCATGGAATGCCAAACAATTATTATTTTGTTTCTTTGCATTTGTTTACTCTTTAACGATCTTTGGTTCATCTCAACCCGTATTTTAGCTGCTTGTAAATTTTCAAAAAATCGTTTATTCAATTTTTAGCTTTTGCTTAAATTTTCCCATTTTGCATTTAACTACTTATGAGCCAAAAAATATTGACTACAGACTGGACGCTACGGGAATATCTCAGCTGGGCCAGATCCACGTGTCGTATCAGGAATAAATAATATGTGCGATATTCTAGACTAAAAATAAAATATAAAAATAAACGAGAGTTTTTGAAAATTGCCCTAAGTGATTGCAAAAAGTTGCATCACACGGATCTCTGAGGACATAATAGAGCAAATAAGCCACGCTCGTTCACGATAATAGCACTGCATTAATTCTCGTCGATAATCGATGTTTTCCAACGTGTATTATAACTCTTACAGTGCGCGACTCGAATCTAATCGCGTTATCTGTTATCTTGAAAACGCGTAATTCTCTCGTATCCCCTGCGGTCGGTTTACACATTGTGAGAAGAAGAAAAAAAAGTCTTTAGATAACAGGCCGAGTACAAAAGAGAACTTTTGAGAAAAAATAAATTCACGAGTTTCGATCATTTTGAAAAATCGTTTGACGTTTTAGAATTAAAAAAAAAAATACAAATATTTTGTACAAATACAAAAAATACATTTTTCCACGTCGTCACATCTTCTCCCATATAAAATGAGACCCGGAAGTGGTGGGCAAAACAAAAAAGATTTGTTTCCGGATCGCTGTAAGTTTTGTTAAGTGTAACACGAATGAGCTTAAATACATATATATATATATATATATATATATATATATGTCTACTCTCGATCACGATTGTTTCGATTCCTTCTGTCAAACGACCTCTCATAGTAAAAATTCCGTAGAAAAGGAAGAATGGAATAAAAAGGCGAGAGAATAAGTGAAAAAAAAAGAGGAAAGATCGAAGAGTCGAGCGAGCCGCCTCAGTTTTGTTGGACTTGATCCGATGTTGGGGGTTCGGATAAATAGGTAAAAAAAAAAAAATGCGAAGTCGAGGGAGAGCCATATACGCCCGACCCCGGTTCTACTCGTCAGAGTCGGGGGAGCAAGCGCGAGAGAGAAAGCGAGAAAATGAGAGAGAGAGAGAGAGAGAGAGAGAGAGAGAGAGAAAATGAGACTCCAGCTTGACGACCGAGGTCTGACACGCACGATCGATCCCTACAGCCGGAGACGCCGGCTCTGTACGTCTTTCTCTCTCTTTCTCTTTTAATGCTGGACACGTTAAAAACACATCGTCAAAAGGGACACTGGGATTAGAGACTCGATCAGTGTTTAATTTTTCATCCGAAAATCGATCTCCATCAACATTGATCAAGTTTGCAGTAAAACCGAACGAATTTCTCGATTTTAGCGAGCCACGAAGAGAGAGAGAGAGAGAGAGAGAGAGAGAGAGAGATATAGATATGGAATGGATGGTCTTCGAGAGGCTGGAATGTGCGGTGAACGTTTTTTCGTACGCCACAAGATGGGATGGGAAAATGGAAGGAGAGAAAGAAGACACAGGTTTTCTTGTAGCAGTGATATATATATATATAGATATACATTCATATAAACCTTTAGGTATGCATATACAGAGGGCGTTTTTGTTTTTTTTAAACGTAAAGACGTGCGTGTGTGTGTGGCAAACTCACTTCCTCGCGTCGCAACGCTTCCACCTGCAAACGCTTCTGATACTCGTCGCATTCGTCCTTGTATTTCTCCATCTCCTCCTTCGTCTGGCGCATTTTCTTCTTGAGCATGTCGAGTATAATACCCTGCACTTGGGTCGTCATTTTGTCAAAACTTTGCGCGTTGTCCGCTCTCACAATTGTCACTTATAATTTATATGAATATTCCGGGTTTTTTTTTTTTTTTTTTTTTTTCGTCGCTCGTTTTGTCTTGTACCAAAAAAACGGCAAAAAAAACAGGAAAATCGTTCTTGCACGGATGATGGAAAACAGAAAAAAAAAAATTGTGTGTTGCGTGTGTGTCTGTGTGTGTATTAATCGAACTAACGCCCGAGATTGTTATACACCGTAGTTGTACCCCGAACTGTCGTCACACGAGCGACCACTGACTGCTTCGCTATGGATAGCAAAGATGGCCGATCGCATACGGAGTTGAGAGTTTCGTGAGCGCATGCGCACTCAATGCCTTCTCCAGCAGCGAGAAAGTAGTTCCCCATCGCCCTTCGAGCGCGCACGCACCACGCACGTACCGGCAACTCTTCTCGTAAAAAAAAATCCATCAGCGTAAAATAGTCCCACCAATGATTGATGAATTAGAACTCTTTTATTTACATTGCGATGAAATTACGAGTGCGCAGGGAGAGAGAATTGAAAAAAAAGACCGAGAATCGAGAAACTATATATTGTGTTTCTGTAGTTGTTTGGTTAATTTTTCTTTTTTTTTTCTTTCTGGCCAAAGAGGGGAGTCAGGGAGTTTCCGATCGTGAGTGGCGGGAGTTGCGATATGCATTGAAGTGTTTCGCATTTGTACAAACCGGTGAACGCATACTACACGCGAAGAATCAGCTACGCCAATAGACGTGTCGCGTTCCCGCGAAGCCCCCGGAAATACCGCGCCCGTGAGCAGCGCGCCCAACCGTTCAAATATCATTTTCGAACAATTCCGGCATTGTTCACACTTGCCGGCTCCCGAGCAAAATGCGCGTAAGGGGAGGTGACATTCTTTTTGTTGGTTATGCACGCAAAAGTTTTGGTCGACCGCGTGCTCTTTGACTTACGTAGAATTTAGCATATCAGGACGGAATTATTGCTTGAGTCATTGATACATGAAGCAAAATAGACTTGAGACACTTTTTATATTTTTGTCACATATATATATATATGTAGAGCTCATTTTTAGGATGAATATTCATCGAAATTCAACCGGGAATTGAGCGGATAAAAACAATTTGTTATAATTGAGAATGATAAAAATCGTCATATAAATTAACGAAAATTTTTGTACAATCATAAAAAGTGTATTGAAAGTTTCTTTGTTGGATTTAAAATCAAATGATTAATGAGAGAAATATTAATCTTTCCATAAACTGAGGGTTTATTTAAAGTTCGATGAGCACAAGTTATAAATTATTAAAAGTCATAAGGCGAATGCTGGAAATGAAATTCATGTTGGAATTATTAAAATATTTTTTCTCAAACTGAATCGATTACTTTTTTTTTTTTCAAACCATGTTTACTACTCGTAAATTTCGAGCGATGCCTCGAGTGTTTACGTCATGCTATATAGGTTGGTCTTTAGAGAATTTCAAGCGCACGATGAATCATCGTTATCGCAATTATCGTCAGTTCCCATATAGACATTCTCGTGGCTCATATGGTAGGCATTTTGAACGCCATGCAAGTACCAACGTACCATATTCGTAGAATAATTATATTTATATAATTTTTTTTTTTCATTTTTTTTTTTTGCAAAAAATAATATCGCTCCAGCTTTATAGTTTTTGCGATTATTTTTGGCGCTTGCCAATGTGCAGCACAGCTGCTCCAAAGTAATAACAAAATGAAACCGAGGACTGGAACGCGGCCAAGTATAAAAAGTGTACCAGGAAAGTCGATTTTACGCATGCACTCGGTAATCTCGAGTCCGGATCTTCCTTCTCGATGTTTCGTGTGATAATAATTTTTTTAAACAATCCGTACACAATTTTAATTTGAAAAGAAAAATATATTTTAAAAAACTTTTAAACATAATTTACATTTAAAAAAAGTATAAACATAATTTTGATTTGAAAAAAAAACTTAATCTAAATTTAGAAGAAAATTATATATATAATTTGATTAAAAAAAAATATATAAACCGTTTTCGTTTAAAATAATTCAAATTCAAAATATTCGATAATCTCTCTCTCTTTAGTAACAAAAGTATTTTATTTCACCGATTCTGCAAATATTATGCATGTCAAAAATTTCTTTTGTTGCACAAAAGTAGGTCGAAGTTACTCTGATTTGTCGATGCCTAGTCATCGAATAGTTCGTAAAACAATCGGACCTCTCACGAAGAGTTCTCGATGCACTTCTTTTTGTGTGTGTGTGTGTGTGTGTGTGTGTGACAGTATTGCGGATTAACTGACGCAGCTATAAAACGATAATACAATAACGAGCAGCTCGAGACAGTTCAGACAATAAGGAAACGCCGATTGGTGTCACACATTTCCGAGATTGCTAACTCTGTTGTAAAAAAAAAAGGAAAGATGGCGATATCCATTTGGAATAATCGAAATTCGACATTATTTTAATTAACTTAACGATTAAGGTGAAAAAAAAAAAAACAAATGAGGGGGTTCATGTCAACGGTTTTTTTTTACTTTTTGGACTACATTCGATTATTGGATATTTGACCAACTTCAAGGTGTTTAATTCAATCTCTCTCTACGCGCCAATTCTTGTCGTCATTTTCTAAGAAAAAATGACTTACGATTATAATGATTTTTCCTATAAATCGAATAAAATTAATTAACTCAATTGATTAAAATTGATATCGAACGAGGAAAAATGACCTTGGAAGGTCAGCAGGGGTGAAAAGTGCTTTAAAAAAAAAAAGAAAAACGATTTTGCTTTTGCAAAGTAGGTGACGAGAGTAAATCGTAGCAGCTCCGCGTCTCGTAGATCCAATTTGGTTACGAGAGAGGATTCGTTCTAAATTCTCCGTTGTTGGGGCTGACGGTGTGTGTACGTGGGCGTTTGCACTCGTTTCAAATTGTACGAGGAGCGCGTTGCTCGTAGCGCCAATGGTGGGGATAAACCAAACCATCTTTACCTCTCTCACGCGATCACCCCCCCCCCCCTCTCACCCTTCCGCCCTATAAATCGGCCGGTGGGGGAGGAGGGGAAGGGGGGGGTGAGGGGTCGTGGGTCGTGCATTATGTACTTTGGTACATAACTAAGCAGAGAGCAGAGAGTGGCGGCAACATAGCAGCTTACGCAATCTCCCGCTAGGTATTTGAGTTAAAGCCACTCTGAATCGCCCGCAGTTCGTCGTTTTGTGTATTTTTAGAACGTTACCGCGTCTGGCGATCAACGAGGTGGGGGCGAGAGGGGGGGTGGGGGAGACATAATGCGCCAATAAAAAAAATTGAGAGAAATAAGAAATAAAGAAGGAAAAAAAAAAGTAGCCAGAACAAGATCGAGATAAATAATCGTTCGCTTGGTCAAAAATACTCAGGTGACGTGGTCGACGGAGAGGCGAAATATATACGAGAGTTGCTCGGAAGATTCCGCTCGGCCTCGTGGCGCCACACGTCAAGTTCAAAGTCTTCGAAGCGTTTTCTTTTCCTTTTTTTTTGCCAGAAAGAACGAAATACATGAAATTTTTTGCGATCACTAAAGAATCTGTGATCCAATGCACAATAATAGAAAAGTTTAACAAATAAGAAGGAATAAGTCGACGAATAAGTCTGCAAAAGAGATCCAACTTATTTTCGTGCTGCGAGAAATTCTACAAAATGGGATGGAATTCTTAGAATTTGAAATTAAGCCTATTAGAATCTTCGCGGAATTTCTTTTAAATTAGCAGTGCAAGAAATTAATAAAAATTGTTCGCTGGTAAAGTTCATGCTAAAATATACTAATTTAATTTCTAGACCGGTAAATTTTTCTCTCTCAGCCTAAATCGTAATTTATGCCAACACTTTAAATCAATCGGAAGATTTATCGCATCGAGACGATTATCAAGTTTTACAAGTAAACTTTTATAGGTTAGATCGGAAGAGAGAGAGAGAGAACATTTCAGGACTGTTTTCGTGGCGTATGAACAATTTTTACCGTCGAGAGTCAATTCTCTCTCGGGATGAGCCCACAAAATCTCACAGGAATAAGTTTCCTAGTGCCAAAAGATTAATTTGAGGTTATGTGGAAGGATCCATACGAGATAATTGCAATTTACAAACGAAAGGAAAATCGAAGCATGAGCGAAATTAAATTCAGTAATACTTTGCTGCTGGGAATTTCAAAATGCCGTTGAATTTGAAATTTGTATGAAATTTCACTTTGTATCAAATCGAGATATTTGGAATTTTAGAACAATCGCCATTTACAAAAGATCGATATTCGGAATCAAATCGAAGCATCACAAAAATTTAATTCCGCTGCCATTTGGAATAATTCATAGATTGAAAAAAAAAATTGAGGTTATGTTATCGATTAACCTCTCCAAAATGTCTCCCTCTCTCAAGGACAAGGTCATACCGGCCACGTGCTACTACCCCCCATTACTAATATTTCTCTCTCCCTCTTTCTCTCATATTCGCAGACGAACGAGATACTGACCCTCTTCAGTTGATTGCCCATAATATTCTTAAGCTCGTTCCTTATAAGACTGAACTTCATCATCGTGTCACTCGAGAATATCGAGCTGCCAAAGGCAAGACCCGGATAATCAGAGCATCTCTTTCGCCTTCTGGCTTCTCTCTCAGCTTGTACTTCGGTTCTCTCGCTTGGACATCGTAATTTAGCCAATTCGGCGAGTTCCGGATCTTCCTCGACGTTTGGTGTTTCATCATCGGAATTACCGTCGCCCCGTGCCCTCGCGACCGCGTGCTCAGGCTCGGGACTGCTGCTGTTATCTTTTGCTCTTGACCTCAGGCTCGTTCTCCCCACTTCTCTCCCAGCAATTTTCTGATTGCCAGCTGATTGTCGTACAGATATATTTTTTTCATCGCTCGTAATTTTTTTCATATTTACAATTTTTTTACAATCATCATTATCGTCAAATTCGACATTTTTTTCCTTCTCACGATGTATATTTATGTCATTTGAATCAGTAGAAAGATTCTCGATTGGGTGGCCACACCGCGCGGGCCATTGCTGAACGTTCCTCGGACAATCTGTCGTTTCAACATCATCGAGAGACTCCTTAACGTTCAGCTTTAACGTTGATTTAACGTTTCTCCCAATTGAATCATTTCTCGTTGAGTTTGACTCGTTTGAATTTTTCGTTAATTTATCATTTACACATTCGTCATGGACACGTGTGATTAAAAGGTCATTTGTCGTTTGTTGACAGTCATTTCTCGATGTTATTTGCTTTGTTGTCGTCGTCGTCGTCGGTGTCTCTACTGTTTCGATAATTTTTTCATCTGTCCTCGTTACAGATTTTGCTAATGTACGATTATTAGTTTCCTTGACAATCGTTTCGTCAGTTGCGAGAATCGACGAATTTCCAGCAGTGCCACACTGCGCGGGTCCTCTGCTGGATATATCGAGACGTCGACGAGTTGCATGTCGTGGATGATGCTGATGACCACGACGTCTTGTTGTCGATGTCATTGACTGTTCCATGTCCCTTTTAAATGGACGAAAAATGTCCCTTTACCGCTCTCGTTCTATCTATCCGTCTCTCTCTCTCTCTCTCTCTCTCCCTACCCCAACCTTCTTAACCAAAGCAGCATCTACTGCGCTACCCCAGAACTGCTACCACTGCACCAGACACACCGCCATTTTGTCTGTCACTGGATGGATTGCACACGTTTCCTCTGCGACCCACAGCGAGATACATGCGACGACACGCCGTCACTAACCCATACCAACTGCCTCAATGTCGTTCTCTCTCTTTCTATCGCAAAATCGCTCTACGTGTATGTTTACATACACATATATAGACATATGTTCTGTATTTCGTGATCACGCCGCTTGACGCTCACGCTGAGACAATCACACGCGCGCGCTCAGTCGCACTCGTGCGACGAGCCACGAGTGACTCGCTTCTTTTCTCCTTTTTCTCCCATCCCCCCCCTCCCCTCTCTAAATCTTTCTCGCGCAGCTCGTGGTGCGCGCCGCAGTTTCCTGCGCACGACATTCTCTCTCTCTCGTTTAATGCGGTCAGCGCCCCATGTGGCAAACAGCATGAACTAAATATTTTCTGCTTCTTTCGTAGCCGGCTTTTCGCAGAGCGCGTATGATCGACCAGCTGTTAACAGCTGAACAATTCGTTTATAAACATCCACGTCTATTTGATTATTCAGTGAAAGTTTTTTTTTTTCGACGTTTGTAAAAGATTGTAGAATGTTCCGTCAAACTGTGAGAGACAAATTTTTTTGGCGATGTATATCTGGTGAAGATTCGTAAACTCGAGCTTGTGCGCCTGCGCTGATTCTACTTGTTGCGCCACCGTGACAATTCTCATTGAGAAATTTTCTACGAATTTGTAAGCTTAAGAAAAAACATTTTTGTTTTCATTAATATATTTCTTGCCCATTTGAATGAATTTTTTTCTTTATCGAAAATATTTTAGCCACAAGAACTCGGTGAAATTTGATAAATTTATTGCATGCAAAGATTCGTAATAATTCAAACGCGATCGAATGCAAACATTCTCAAATATTTAACAATTTTTTTTCACGAGGTATTTGCGTTTCTCGTAAATCGTTTCGTCAAACTATCCAGCCAAAACAATAATGTTTTTTAATTCTCTAAATAATTGTATCGCTTTCTGGAAATTTCGAGTTTTTTTGTGTTTTGCATTTCTTTCGGTTGCGCCAAATCTCCATGCGTTACTTTGCATTATTTCTGGACTTGTGTTTTGAAATACGATGCGGGTATAATGCAAACAGCTGTAATGCGTTTACGCAGCTTTTGCATTTCCCAATACGGTAAACATTGGGGAGGGAGAGAGAGAGAGAGAGAGATTGACTCGTGTGTGTCGTATTCTCTTTTTTGTTTGTTTGTTTTTTTTTTTTCATTCTTATTGGACTTGGAGGTTCGTGGTATGTCACGAAACCTTACGATAAGCTCATTATAAGGTTATTGAGTACACGTCGTCGTTTCAAAATGTACAGAGATCGATATTTTTTTTCACGTACTCACTTACCAACGTACTTAATATGGAAAAACGAATATAATCTCATAAGTACATGTAGAGTAGAGAGAGAGAGAGAGAGAGAAATATTTCACTTTCGCTCGTAGCTTTTAATTAGTTAGAAAAATCGATTTACTTTTTATATTTGCTTAGCCGCCTAAAATATCGAGAAAAATATATTTTTCTTTTTTCTCAATGAAATTTATTAGGAAAAATTTATTCAAGAATCAAACGAATTTTAATTCTTGGCTCATAAATATTTTGCCCAACAGACTTCATTCAAGAGTGACTTTTGTCTTTTTCTTCTTCTACTTGCATGAATTTTTGTATAAAAATAAAACTTAATTTCTGGCACAAAGAAAATTTATTTCTAGAATTTCGAAAAATATTTCTATTTCTTTTTAAATATTTTCTTTATCCAATACGTAATAATATTTTTTTCCCTAACGTTTATTTGATGAAAAATTAAATAAATTATTTAAAAATTGGAACAAAATTTGAGAAAAAAAAAAAAAAAACTTACATTTTGGAGAGCTTTGTCCTTCTCCTCGAGCTTGGTGTTGACCTGCATCAGAGCCTCTTGTGTCTGATCGAGGTCATTCTCGATCGTCTGAATTTTCTTTTGCAGAGAACGAGCTTCCTCCTCGGCCTAACAAAATTATACATAAAAAATTCATTTTTTATTTTTTTTCAAATTTCCAATAAATTTTTTCATTTTAGTGAAATGTTTTTTTTTTTATTTTTTTTTTAATTTCACGACACTCGATAATTACCTTTTCGGCACGTGCATTGGCATCGCGTGCTTGCTGCTCGCAAAGCAAAGCGCGATCCATCGCATTGTCCTTCTCCAGCTTCATTCCCTGCATCTTCTTCTTGATCGCGTCCATGGTGCTGCCTTGGTTTTTCTTACTTGCTCACGGAGAAGAATCTGAAACATTCGATGTGCGAAACAAAAATGAATAATAATAATAATAGTAATAATATTAATATTAATAATAATATTAATAATAATAATAATAATAATAATAATAATAATAATAATAAAAATTATTATTATTATTATTAATATTAATATTAATATGACAAAAATGAATAATAATAATAATAATAATAATAATAATAATAATAAAATTGAGCAATTCCTTTGTGGGAAGGATAATTTCTCGAGAATGATGTGACGAATATGTAAAATAACTAATTAAATATAAGGAGGGTTAAATATGGTTTAAATAATAGGAAATAATATTGCTAGTTGATGGTAAAAGTATAATTTGTAAAAGTCGCGTTAAAGAGGCGTGTTTAGGCTCCTGGATCGGCGTGTATAATTAGCAAACTACCAGGCCACCACCCTATTTATAGAGGAAGGTCTTGGCTGAAGAAAAACAGAAAACTCCTGGGCTACGCCCCGTTACATCCAAAACGAAATTTCTATGTACCCTTAAAAAATGCTTAAGAGGCTTTTCATCCAGGGAGTATAAAAGTAACACGATGAACTGCCATTCAAAGATCGGCCCAAGATCGGTCAAGATCGATTAATGACGAATTTCAGTTAAAAAAAAAAAAAATCGATCACAAAAATTGAAAATTTATTAATTTTTTTCGAGACCCTAAAAAAAAATCTCTATATAAAAATTGTTCAGTTCTAAACCTCAAAAACATCACGTTGAAATAATAATAATTCAACGATTAAATTTAATCGCAATTTAAACGATTCAATCCGATTTTCTCCCAGAATCCAACTAACTCGTTAAAAAAATGTAATTTTTTTTTTTTTCAAACTTCCCAGTGAGCTCAAAGCTTAACTCCACGTGCACGTATCGAGTTTCCGTCTAAAATATGATACATTTTATTTTCAATTATTATCTCCCATTTCTCAGTTACAAAAAAAAATTTCCCCCTTAAAATTGACCTTAAAAAAAATCCTCCGCCATTTTTTCACGTAAAACTTGAATAAAATATTTTTTTTTTGCCAATAAAATCGATTATTTAATTTTCGTTAATTATCGTAATTTCGATCGCACAAAATTTCAATTTTTGTATTTTCAAATAATCGCGTATAATCGAAGTTCAGATTTTTAATCGCTTAACTGCACGTGCACGTATCGAGTTTCCATCAAAAATATGATACGTTTTATTTTCAATTATTATCTCCCATTTTTCAGATACAAAAAAAAATTTCTCCCTTTAAAATTGACCTTAAAAAAAATCCTCTGTCATTTTTTCACCTAAAACTTGAATAAAATATTTTTTTTTGTCAATAAAATCGATTATTTAATTTTCGTTAATTATCGTCATTTCGATCGCACAAAATTTAAAATCTCCTCCCCAGTTTAATCACAAGATTGATGGTCTGCAAAAAAAAAAAGATTATCACAATTTCCTCACCTTGAAAAATTGAATAGATTTTTTTTTTTCTTTTTTATCAAATTAATTTTTACCTTATCGCTTAAATCGTTATTTTCATGACGCAAGACGCAATTTTTTGAGGGATTTTCGAGACGAATACGACGACGCGTGAATCGCGAGGGTGGGTTATTTTTACTTTGGCGGAGAAAAAGAAAGAGAGGGAGCGAGAATGAGCGAGAGGGGCGACGACGACGCTCGAGCTCTCAACCATCGGACCTTTTCGGGTTACGCATAGCCGAGCATCGTCGTCGACGAACTTCTCGCGAACGGAGAACGATGTCTCAGCGGTGTCTCGTTACGCCCTGGCGAGATTTCTTCTTCTTCTTCTTCTTCATTCTCTGACTTCATTCCTGAATCATTCGGAGATATTCTGATAATTTATAAATTTTATAATATTATAATTTATAAATTTTGTAATATTATAATTTATAAATTTTATAAAATTATAATTGATAAATTTTATAAAATTATAATTTATAAATTTTATAAAATTATAATTTATAAATTTTATAAAATTTTAATTTATAAATTTTATAAAATTTTAATTTAAAATTTTTATAATATTATAATTTATAAATTTTATAAAATTATAATTTATAAATTTTATAAAATTTTAATTTACCTTAAACCTTATAAAATTTTAATTTACCAAAAACTTTATAAAATTTTAAATTATCCGAATAAAATTATAATTAACTCTAAATTTAATAAAATTTTAATTTTCACTTGAGATTATCGACTCCTGAGACGCGATTTATCGATTCACAATCTGTCAAGCTGTAAATTCTATGAATCCACATATGCGAATAAATATAATTACAAACTGCAAAATTTTTCTCATTTCCGGTAACGAGAAAAATGTTCGATCACACGAGTTAAAATTTTAAATATACGAAAAGACATGAGAAAAAAAAAAAAAAAAAAAATTGTTTGTCACAAGCAAGGCTGATCGATCGATGAAAAGGTCGTTGAAATATTCGCTTGACTACAGCTTTGACCACCGATCGATTTAAACATTGGCGTAGATTGGTACGAAGACTCGTCTTTGATTTTTTTTTCTTCTTCTTCTACTTAACCAGCTCTCGCTGATAATGAAATGAAAAATTATTGTTTGCTCGGCCAACATGGCGAAGTAATTGTGATAGTCGTGTGATATGAAATTTCATTACACAGAATTATGCGAAGAAACTCTTAATCGTTTTATTAAGAAAATTATTCCTCGTTTCGCTTTAAGAAAAAATAAATAAAACTTGACATTGTCCTGACATTGCCGGACAATATAAAGAATTATTTATTATTACAAGAGGATGATTATTTTTTTTTTCCAAGGACAAAATTTTCAAATAATTCTGACAAATTAATTTTTGTGAAAAAACTTTCGGTTCTTTTTTTTTTTTCGTTTCGGGATAATTTATTAAGGGTAGGCAAGTAATTTGTACTCACTGAACGTACTTGGCAAGTTTTTCTCGTTCGTCTGTCGGATGGTGCGCTTAAGTTGCACGTTGAGTCACGACTGGCGGTGTCCGGGAAGCTTTGCGACGATCTTTCCCTTTCCTTCGTTTTCGTATCGCACGAGGCACGCGAGAAACGCGAGGCCTAAGTTTCGTCGAGAGGAAAACCAACACCGGCTCGCCGCCAATGTGATTTCTTACCCCTACCACCGTTTTAAACTCGTTCGCTTCATCGTCATCTTCGTCTCCTACCTATTCACATTTTATCACATATATATATTTTATATATATATATATATATATATATATATATATATATATATATATATATATATATATGTATATATATGTATATATATATATATATATATATATGTATATATGTATATATGTGTGTATATATATGTGTATATATATGTATATGTATATGTATATATATATATATAGCTCAATTCGTATATACGATACTTGTGTGTCTCTTACGGAAACGAACGCGGGGAATATCTTTAGATTTTGAATATCGCACGACGATTATATTGAGGACTATTTGGTGGAATGGGGCAACCCAGATATCACAGCTGAGAAACGAGAACATTCAATTTTTAACCGACTCACGAAAATATTTATTATATTCTTTTTTTTTTTCCCTAAAGATTCTTTGATGATGCAAAAAAAAAGGTTAAAGGGTCGACTGAGGGTTGAAAACTGTGAGAATTTTTTTTAGATGGAATTCTGTGTATGGTCAAAGTTTTGTGGGGTTTTTTTTTATAGGGGTGCAAATTTTGGGGCTGAAGTGTGCAATGGATGAGTTAATAAAAAAGCTTCATTGCAAAATTCTCCTCGTAGAGATGAAGGAAAGTAGAAAAAGCTTTTTTGAACGTAAAAATATTTAGAATATACAAATTTAGGCATAAAGTTCTCCTCGTAGAGATGAAGGAAAGTAGAAAAAGCTTTTTTGAATGTAAAAATATTTAGAATAAATAAATTTAGGCATAAATTTCTCCTCGTAGAGATGAAGGAAAGTAGAAAAAGCTTTTTTGAACGTAAAAATATTTAGGATAAATAAATTTAGGCATATAATTCTCCTCGTAGAGATGAAGGAAAGTAGAAAAAGCTTTTTTGAACGTAAAAATATTTAGGATAAATAAATTTAGGCATAAAGTTCTCCTTGTAGAGATGAAGGAAAGTAGAAAAAGCTTTTTTGAACGTAAAAATATTTAGAATACATAAATTTAGGCATAAAGTTCTCCTCGTAGAGATGAAGGAAAGTAGAAAAAGCTTTTTTGAACGTAAAAATATTTAGGATAAATAAATTTAGGCATAAAGTTCTCCTCGTAAAGATGAAGGAAAGTAGAAAAAGCTTTTTTGAACGTAAAAATATTTAGGATAAATAAATTTAGGCATAAAGTTCTCCTCGTAGAGATGAAGGAAAGTAGAAAAAGCTTTTTTGAACGTAAAAATATTTAGAATAAATAAATTTAGGCATAAATTTCTCCTCGTAGAGATGAAGGAAAGTAGAAAAAGCTTTTTTGAACGTAAAAATATTTAGAATAAATAAATTTAGGCATAAAGTTCTCCTCGTAGAGATAAAGGAAAGTAGAAAAAGCTTTTTTGAACGTAAAAATATTTAGAATAAATAAATTTAGGCATAAAGTTCTCCTCGTAGAGATGAAGGAAAGTAGAAAAAGCTTTTTTGAACGTAAAAATATTTAGGATAAATAAATTTAGGCATAAAGTTCTCCTCGTAGAGATAAAGCACAAGTAGAAAAAGCTTTTTTGAACGTAAAAATATTTAGGTCAAGTCTCTCGATAATCATAATAGTATTTATCACACGAAAAAGTATCGTTTCTCAACCATCAAATTCCATAAAAAGTCTCAAAATAATACTCGAAAGAAACATTTGTTTTTTTTTTTTGCACGCAAAATTACGTAAATAAGAAAGTTTTGATGATTGAGAAGCAAAAGTAGGTTGCAACGCTGTAGCGCCCACTGGAAATATCCCATGGAAGCTGAGCTTTCGTCCAATCTATTTTGGTATTCAAGCGATTATGTGCTGTAGCACATAATATCTCTCTCTCTCTCTCTCTCTCTCTCACACTCTCTCCTTTTCTCTCAACGTCTCTACTCGTTCATTCTTACGGATCGAAAAAATAAAAGAGAAACTTGAACGATATTAGTAATCGGATCCTGTTTTTAAAAGAACGAAATAACTCGATAGTTTCTTATATATATATATATATATATAATTAATCATCTTGGGTGATTCATCATGTACGAATCGATCACGTTATATATAATCATCACACGTTGAACTCGCCCATGAAATATTCTTACGTGGACATATAAAATTTCCATCTGTGTATTTTCCTCTTTCATAGTTCAATATATATAGATATATATATATATATATATATATATATTGAACTATGAAAGAGGAAAATACACAGATGGAAATTTTATATGTGTATATATATATATATATATATTTGTGCATCGTTTACTCGAAAAGATTCAAAAGGTATTTTTATCCACGTATGTTCTTGATTACTCCTGATGGACCTTCTAATAAGGATCGTTATTTTAGCGACGCGTGATCGTCACACACAACTCGACACTCGATCGCACCGATTAAGATCGAGCGAGTTTTTGTATCTTTTTTTAAAAATCTCTCGCGTGATCTCATCGAACGATACGAATATATAATGATCGATACCCAATATCTCCGTATAGAAGTAAAAAAAAATAAAATATATTATAATATTACCGTAAACGGAAAAGATACTTTGCCGGAGAAAGTATTTTTAGTATACGTGCCCATTTATATATATATATGTATAGAGGTGTGTAAAAGTTGCGGAAGGTCTTCAAGGTCACTTAGTGCAAAGCCGATCGTGAAACTCAATTTTTGCATCATTATTGCACTCGGGCGAGATTTTGGCATTCGGGTCAACATATAAAGGTGACCCGAAGGATTTCTCTCTTTTTCTTTCTCTCCCTCTCGATCTCCTTGAATCAATGCGTGTCATGGTCAATGGGCAATGGGCTTGTACTCGCTGCCGGTTAGTCAACATTTTTAGCCTCGGTCTCCCCATAAGTATTGAAAGGCTTATTAAATACTCGATCGAGAGATAGTACAATAATGCTTTAACGCTTTCTTGTGTGGCTTTATATTATCCATTAATAATAGCTCATTCATTATATCGAACAATGCACGTTTTTGGTTTTTTTTTTTTTTTGTGAAATTTAACCGCATAGAAATAGCGAGCGACAGATTTATTAAAAATTAAAGTCTGTGTTAAGCCTCCGTTAAAAGTTTCAAAACTTTGTTAACGTAATATCGTTAATTGTGAATATTTCATTTTTCGTCAACTTTCATTCTTCGTACTTAAGATTTAAAAGAAAAATAATAATGTTAGTTGACGTTTAGTAGAATTAAAATTGGTGAATTTTTTTTTTTTCATTTACTTTCGAGAAATTAAAAATGAGTGAGTTGGGGCATTTGAGCTGATTCTGATACTTGGGTTGAGAGTGATAGCGATGTTTTTTTTTTAACGTAAAAAAATTCTTGTCCAATCCATCTCAGTAGCTCAGTTAAAGGGAGATAAGCATTTCGATATGTAACGAAAAAGTATACAAGTCAAACTGTTTTTTTTTCTAATAAAAACACCACTAAAAAGGAAACAACAAAGAAAGGGGAAAAAAAATTATCTTCAAAAGGTCAAATGTACGAACTTTTGAAAGCAAAACTATTTTACAGACATAAATGCAATGGCAGAGAGGACGAATGAAAAATTTGGCCTTGAAAAGGTAAATATTATGAAGATTCGCGAGCTAAAAAAATCATTAACATTTATCTACGTAAAAAAACGTAACAGCAGATAACGATAAAAGTTTTGTCGTTCAACGAGCATATTAAGCCTTTTATGGCATTGTGATATTTACCACATATCCTGGTTACACTAAATGTCAGGTGACCGCGCAAGATCAAGTCTTGTGTGTATTGGACTCTCTGGGGCGCCGAAGTGCGAGGGACAAGTTGCCGAGGTTTTCGATGCCATATATGGAGAAATTGTGTGCAGTGAGCACTTTAAGAGCCTTGACTCATATACGTGCCATCTCCTCTGACGTCTCTCATCGTTAAAGACTTATTTTTTCTTAAAGAATCTTCGATAACAATCGAGATAACGATGCGTCGAATTTATCGAGCGTTCAAACTTCCCGCTATCGATAGTCCGAGCGCGCATGCGCAGACGCCGCGCGAAAATTCAAACCGCTCGAGCTTCTTAATTTGCCCGCAGTGGCGCTGTGGCGCTTGCGTCGTTGCGACGTTTATACAACAACCGCCAGTCCTTTCGAAGTTTTTCTCCGTTTGTCGTTCGGATTAGATAATTTTCGATGCCCGCGTTAAACAATAATTGTCGCGATGTGAAGTGATCTTTATAAAGAAAAATTCATTAATCATTCATTACGCTTTTCCCGAGGATCAAAAAAAGTGTGCGGCATCGTGATGAGGTGGAAGAAAAAAGTGTCGTGAGGAAAACGCGGAGGAGTGCAAAGAAGAGGAGGCAACAAAAGAAAAAGAAGGAGCACCGGCATCAATTACAAGTTCGATTCTTCTCCGAGTGAGTACAATATTATTTTTTCTTTACTTTCCCTGCAGCCTCTTTTTTTTCGTGCACGAATTTCTCATCGACAAAACGAACCAATTTTATAATTGCAAACTCGAGCATCTCCCAGCTGGAAAAATCTCAGCATAAAAGTTGCCCTTCCTTTTTTCCTTCATCATATTTTGCGGTGATTTTTAGTTTCCTCCATTACGCTTACTGGTCTTTTGCCACTTGCGCAATTTTTCACTTTTGTTTTCACTTTAGTGAGGTTAGTCGTAAAAAAAAAAAAAACAAACACGATTTTATGCAGAAGCCATTTTACTCACAAAAATATAAATGTTTATTTTTTTTTTTTTGGTGCTTTTTCAAATATAAATTTGACATTATTCGATACAAGTTACAAAGCAAAATGTGCGAGTTTTGTTTATTTTAGTTCCCGCTGGCATAGATTTAGTTGCGCGTCGATATTTTGATGGAAATTGTCTTCGTCTCGAGATAATTTTCCAAGCCCTCCTCGCCACTGTAATGAAATCATTAATCATTCATCAGGATGATTGAAAAAGTCTTTTTGTTATTATTTATAAAAAATAATTGAAATAGAACGATGATTTAGGCTTTTGGTTGTTACTCACAGTTCTCGGCCAATTCCCGATTTCTTGAATCCACCAAATGGCGTCTGAGGCGTAATGGCGTCGTAGCAGTTGACCCTGAAATAATTTTTTTTTCCATTTTATTAACAATTAAAAATTATTTTTTTATAAATCTATTCAGCTTTTAACTCTAAACAAATTGTCAAAAAAATTTGCTGCCAAAAAAATACGCCAAGTATAGGCATAAAGATACTCGGGGTAACAAGTAACCCCGTTACATCGGTTATGAATTAGCAACGGAATTTTATCAATTTAAAATGTTGCAAATATTACCAGACACTGCCAGCCTCGACAGCTTGAGCGAATTGCAGAGCTTTGTTGATGTCATTCGTAAATATAGCTGCGGCTAATCCGTAGAATGTATTGTTGGCTCTCTCAATTATTTCATCCATAGTGTCGAATTTCAAAATCGACTGAACTGGCCCAAATATTTCCTCCTTTGCAATTCTCATGTCGTCGGTTACGTTTGAAAATATCGTAGGCTGAATTTTCCAAAAATTTTGGAAAAAAAAAAGAATGAAATATATTTTTAATATATTGAAATATTGAGAAATTAAATTGTAAAAAAAAAACTAAACTAAATTTATTCGCGATGAAATATTAATCGAGTACAAATCTTATCTTCTTCTCGTTATAAAATTACCTTTATGAAATATCCTTTGGTGCCCTCACGAGCACCGCCAGTCTCAACTTTGGCGCCCTCTTTTTTGCCAGATTCTATCAGGCCCATAACTTTGTCAAACATATCTTGATCGATTTGGGGCCCTTGTTCAATTCCCGACACGAATGGATCTCCCACTTTTTTCTCAACTGCCAATTGTTTCGACTCTTTGACAAATTCGGCGTAAATATTTGAGTGTACGAATGTACGAGATCCAGCGCAACAGCTTTGTCCGTGATTGCCGAATAGAGCATCGTGGGCAAGACGAGCAGCTTCGCTGACTGAGAATTAAAAGACAATTTTTTCATTTTTTTTTCATTCGTCGATTAAAAGCAGGGAATTTTTTTCCTCCATTAGAATTATTCTTTGATAATTCTTTGATGGGTCGAAAGGATCGTCGGCTATTTTTTAAAAAGCCATATATTTTTTTTAATTCACAAAGAAATTCGAAGCATCTCAATTATCAATTTAACTTTGCAGACAATTTTTAAGCTCTAAATTTATTCAGCAGAATTTTCATTCTTTACGCAGCTTTGAAAAGTATTAAATTTCTCCAGGATGCTTTATCTATGCAACTGAAATTTAGATTCCTTGACAATTTGAGTAAAACGAAATGAGATAAAAATTGAAATGAAAAAAAAAAATAAAATCCAATTTCTCACCATCGACATCATCGAAGATGACGACGGGGCTTTTTCCACCAAGTTCGAGGCTCACGCGTTTCAAATTACTTTTAGCCGAGGCCTCCATTATTTTGTGCCCAATCTAAATGAAAAAAAAAAAAGTCAAATCCTCATCTTGCTCTTCGAATGCTTCAATTTTTTAATTAATTTTTTTCCCTTCAATAATAATAAAAAAAAAATTATACCTCGGTCGATCCGGTGAATGCAATTTTTTGAACATCCGGATGTTCGGCAAGTGCGGCACCGGCAGTTGCTCCATATCCGGGCACAATGTTAATAACTCCAGGCGGAAAGCCAGCCTCTTTGACCAGGGAAGCTACGTAAAGAGCACTCAGAGGAGTTTGCTCCGCGGGTTTTAGGACAATCGTGCAACCAGCAGCAAGAGCAGGTCCCCATTTCCATGCCAGCATCATCAGAGGATAATTCCATGGAATTATCTGACCAACGACACCCACAGGCTCCTTTCGGGTCATCGTGAAATTTCCACCGTCTGAAAATGGTTTAAATTTTTTTTAAAAAATCTTCTTTATCGACCGAGTCCATTTGGGTCTGGCTCGAGTCGAAAAAATGATCCAATTTTGATGAATAATAATATTCAGAAAAAAAAATGAATTCTTATCGAAGAAAAATTCGTATCTCGTGGAAGTTTACAAGTTTGAGAATTTGAAAAAATTTGGGAAACTAAAATTAAAAATTTAAAATTTAAATTTTATTGTTTATCGTACTCTGTAACGATTTTATAATCTTGAATTCTTCATTGCCATTATTAATTTTGCCTTTTGGCCAAATAACGATGAGTCACGACGTAAAGTACAAAAACAAATATTAAAAATATAAAAAAAATCTGATAACAGATGACGTTATCTACAAACACACAGAGATTATTTATTTTTTAACGTAATTAGCTCAAGTGTTTCGCGCGTTTGCACAAAAATAATGCAGCAAAATATTATGAATTTTTTCCAATCGGGTTGATAAATAATTTTCATTATTTTATGAAGCAAATTTTTTTTTTCCAACACTAATTAAATTTGTCAGTCGAGTTGGCGAATTCGAAGACGAAATAATTGAAATTCGATATAATTAACGTAATTTTCTTACCAGTTGGAATTGTGTCGCCGTGTATTTTATCGCACCAGCCGGCATAGTAACGGATAGTCGCAATACTCGCCTCAACATCACCCAGTGAGCTCATAAAAGTCTTTCCATTATCGAGAGTCTCGATATTCGCGATATGCTTCCGATCACGTGCGATAAAATCGGCCAACTATTTTTTAAATAATTCGTACGATGAGTAAAATTCATAAACAACGATTTAATTAATTAATTAAATTAGTTTAATTGCAAAAAATCCATTAATAAATGTTTAATTATTTTTTTTTCTATTCGTTATATTTAAAATTAGCAGAAATTATCATCGAAGTAGAAATTAGATGGAAGTATTAAATTAGAGAGAATATGACGATGCAATTTTTTCGCTGAATAATAATTTACCTTGTTCATGAGGAGGCCTCGTGCAGATGCGTGCATATTTCTCCATGTCGAGCCTTTGGCAAAGGCTTTTTTGGCTGCAGCCACTGCCTTATCGATATCAGCCTTAGAAAAAAAAAATTAAAAACACGAAATAAAAATTAATATCAAACGTTTTAGGGTTTCGCGAAAATCATCGAATCATTTTAGCCATCCCAAAGCCTCGGTAAATATTTAAAAATAATTTTTGATAACGCACCTTATCTCCTTCCGATACTTCAGCAATCACAGTCTCGTTCGTTGGATTTATAGTTTTGAATTTTTTTCCACTCACAGAATCGACAAATTCGTTGTTTATGAAAATCTACGAAAAAAATTATAAAAATTTGATTATTTATTAATTAATAAAATAATAAAAAATTATTAATAAAAAAAAAAAAAAAAAATGTTTTTATGAAATTTCAATTTCGTTAAATATTATTACATTATTAATATATTTTGATTAACATAATTTTTTTAATCAATTAAACTTTACCTGAGTGTATTTTATAATTGGATTTGGATTGGCCATTTCGTTGAAAAATATTTATAATTTTTCGTTGAAAAAAAAAAAAAATAATATTCTGTATAGAATTGTACGCAGTATGAGCCGTCGACTTGGACAGACAGAGGAATCGTTGATCGGACTCCTTTTTATATGCGCAGTATGTGACTTATTCGTTGGAGATGCCGGCTGGAAGGGGAAAATCTCGTACATAATTCGTTGAAGAAAGCAGATAAAATAAATCCTGATATACGCATGCGAGAACTTTATCGTCTATTAATCGTAAACCCCCTCGCTGTTTATTAATATAATATTCAATATGAACAAAACATACCTTCTTATTTTTCGGTTGTTTTCCACTACTCGAATTTATACTTAATCTCGTTGATAGACTCTCCGTCTCTCTCTCTGGGCCTCCCCAAAGATTTATTATAAAAATCGCCGGTCACCGTGAAGCAACAAATGCAGATAATTCGTCGCGTCAAGATAGGATAAAAAAATCCCCACAAACTCTCTCGGAGAATACATCTGTGCGAGAGGAAGATCAGCTGATCGGTCGATAAGGCAGTGTGAGAAAATATAATTATTTTAAAATAAACAAATCTTTATAGTTAAATATGAAAAAATTCAATATTTTTTTTTTATTATTGGATAATTTTAAGTTGCCAAGTAAAATGAAATTTTGACAAAATTGAGGAATACAAAATTTGATAATAGTTAATAATTTTCCGAGATTGGTCCATGCAGTTTTAAAATTTTTAAATTACTGTTTTGTCTACCCTTAAGACGAGGTGAGTTGCACACGAGTGCGAGAGAGATAAAAAATAAAATTTGGGACAATAATGCAAAATCTTAAGGTCGATTAATTTTTTGACTGCATACATTTTTGCTTTTGCTCCAAAATTTTTTTTTTTTTTTGGAAGGCCCTTAAGCCCTTAAGGTATAGAAAAAAACATATTCTTGATTTGTCTCTCTCGCTCCTTAATGGCTGCCAATGGCGATATCTCTCTCGTTGTCATAGCAGCTCAATCGTTATTTCATCGTACCTTAAGGTCCGATGAAGCTCGTTGTGGCTTTTCTCATTCCTTCATCGCCATACCAATGCGCGTCCTCTCGGACTCTTAGCGACTCAGTCGGTATTTCATTTCACCTTAAGGAATTACCATTTGACACGATTGGAATGTCAAATTCCAGATTACAAAAAAAAACTTGAGCTTCATTTTTTAATTCATTTTTATCTAACTGAAAAAATTTAGAAATGACTTTGAAGAATATTTTATTAAATTATTTATTTATCTTAAAAAATAATCCTCGATAAAAATATTCTGCTTTTCGTCTAATGCAACTGAAGAGAGCTCTTCCTCCTGACACCGAGACGATTTTTAATCCGGATCGTATTTAGAAAATGCAAATTTTCAAAAGCTACAATTTAATTATCTTATCCAACGCGTAGTAAACATGTCCAGCTGTTTTTTTTTTTTCGTTTTATCAGTTAACATCGAGTTCTATTTAAAAATAATAATAATAATATCACAGCTCTCTTAAAAAATCTCAAAACTTTATTCACAATCCCTTAATGTTATTTCATTAACATTATAATAATAATTATTATTATTGTGATTTTTCAAAAATTACAGTTCAATCTAACGATGCAATCTTGACAGAAATTGTCTTCGTTTCGAGGTAACTTTCCAGGCCTCCGTATCCACTGTAAAAATTTTGAGTTATCAAAAGAGATGAAAAGAATTTTTTTTTTTTTTAATTAATTTTATAGCTCACGCGATTACTCACTTTTCACGTCCAATACCAGAATTTTTCACTCCACCGAAGGGGCTTTGAGGCGTTACTGAACCGTACTGATTGACCCTAAAACAAAATTTACGATATATTAGTAATTTTATTTAACTTCATTCTCATTCACACTGTGTATGAAAACGCTATAAAGAGAGGAACCCAAAAATAATCATTTTTTTCGAATAATTTTTTGTCCGAGTGCAGGCAATTTTTTTTAATTATTAAAAATTTTTTTTTTTTAATTATTTAATTTTTGCAAATATTACCATACGATTCCGGACTCGACGCCCTCGGCAAATTGCATGGCTTTGTCAAGATCTTTGGTCAAAATAGCTGCTGCGAGTCCATAGGACGTGTCATTTGCTCGAGCGATTACTTCTTGCATGGTGTCGAATTTCAAGATCGATTGTACAGGTCCAAATATTTCTTCTCTCGCGATTCTCATGTTGTCTGTGACATGTGTGAATACTGTGGGCTTGAGTGATAAAAAAAAAAAAAATGAAAATTAGCTCTTCATTTTAAGGATATAAAAAAACTGACATTAATTATAAATAATTATAAACTGATATAGTAATTAAATATTAATAATAATTAAATACCAATTAAATATTAATAATAATTAATTAATAATTGATTAATGAACGATTAATTACCTTGATGAAATAACCGATCGAATCCTCACGTTCTCCGCCAGTTTCAAGCACTGCTCCTTCCTCCTTTCCCGATTTAATCAGACCAAGAATTTTTTCCAACGTATCCTTGTCGACCTGAGGCCCCTGAGTGGTTTTTGAGTCAAATGGATCGCCAAGTTTAATTTTTCGTGCCAATTCAATCGAATGCTTTACAAATTCATCGTATATTTTTGAATGTACGAATGTTCGTGATGCAGCGAGGCAAACTTGACCGGCATTGAAGAAAAGTGCCTGATGTGCTAGTTGAGCAGCATGAGCGACTGCATTGAAATTTTAATGAAATTAAATAATATTTAAAAAAATAGTTAAATCAGAAGAATTTTAATTCACTGAATTTTATATAATATTTTTTACCGACCGTCAACATCGTCGAAAACGACCATAGGACTTTTACCACCCAGTTCGAGAGTAACTTTTTTCAAGCTCGTCTTGCCAGATACCGACAAAATTTCATGTCCCACCTACGATAGGTCAAAAAAAAAATTTCATATATATATATATATATATATGTATTTTTTCAAAATATTTTTTATGGATTATTTAAAGTTATTAAATTGAATGAATTTAAATCAATTCAAATTTAGTAATTACTTTTTTTTTTTCACAATTTAAATTTCTTTCACGAGCATTTTTTTTTTAATAATCGATATTTCGAATGAATGATAATAAAGGATAATTATTTAATTTTCATTCAATGGATAAATAATTAATGAGAATGTTTTTTATTAAAAAAAAAAATTGGCAAAATCACCTCAGGCGATCCTGTGAATGAAATTTTTCTTATATCCGGATGTTCGGAAATTGCTGCACCGGCAGTAGGTCCATAGCCAGTTATGACGTTTATAACACCAGGTGGAAAACCAGCCTCTTTAGCCAGTGAGGCGAGATAAAGTGCCGAGAGTGGAGTTTGCTCGGCTGGTTTTATGACGAGTGTGCAGCCAGCAGCCAGGGCTGGTGCCCATTTAAATGCGACCATAAGGACAGGAAAATTCCATGGTATTATTTGACCAACGACACCAATTGGTTCCTCTCGAGTTATCACAAAATCATTTCCATCTTAAAACAGACGAATTAATAACGTATTATTTTTTTAATTAAATTAAAAAAAAAAAAAACGCACAAATGCTCATATAAACTTTAGAAAATCACGAGAACTGACCTCTCTTCAGAGAGGTCATGATAAGATTGATAAAATATATATATATATTCGTACCAGCAGGAAAACTGTTTCCAGTTATTTTGTCTGGCCAGCCTGCGTAATAACGAATCACTTGGATGCTGAAACTTATGTCTTTGAGTGAGCACGAATAGGGTTTTCCATTGTCGAGAGTCTCGATACTTGCAATGTGATTTATATCACGATCCATCAAATCTGCCAACTATAAAAAATATTATTAAATATTAATTCAGCTTTATTTCATTAAATATTATTTTATCATTTATTTAATAATTAAATTTAATCGTTATTTTAATTATTTAATATTCTTCTGGTATCGAAGTTTCTGAGTCTCGTCGTCCCCTTAAGATATTCGAGGCCAGTTATTTTGAAAATTGAGATAAAATATATTTTTTAAAATCTCATTAATTTGAAGAGATCAGAAAAAGTTTTTTGTAAATTTAGTAAAAAAAAACAATTTGTCTGCTTTATCAATAACTTTTCCTTATTATTATTTAAAATAAATTTTCTTAGATTCTTCAATCCTGTTTTCACATTTTATAATAATTATATTTCATTTTTTTTCCCTAATCTTCTAATCATTAATTATCAATTTACGCGTCAAATTTTCAATGCTTCTCGCGTGATTTTTTTTTTTTTAACGTTTTCTCACTTACCTTGATCAATAAAGCGCCACGTTCCGAAGCTTTCAATTTTCGCCATGTCGAGCCCTTTGTGAATGCAGCTTTAGCTGCAGCAACAGCTTTATCGACGTCAGCCTGTCGAGAAATTAATAATAATAATAATAATAATAATAATAATTAAAATAATTAAAATAATTAAAATAATTAAAATAATTAAAATAATTAAAATAATTAAAATAATAAATAATAATAATAATATCTTCGCATTATTAGAATTTACATATTATCGACAGGAGAATTAAAAAAAAATATATTCGTACCTTATCACCCTCTGCTACTTGAGCTATGACAGTCTCGTCCGTTGGATTTATCGTGGAGAATTTTTTACCGCTCACAGCATCCACAAATTCATTATTGATGAATAACTTTTTCATGAAACGAGAAGAAAAAAAAAATAAGGGAATTTTGAATTAATTATTTATTATCATTTGAGTACCAATCGAGTTGAAATAATAATAATAATAATAATAATTATTATTATTATACCTGAGTATGCTGTACAACAATTTTGGCCATTTTTTTTTTCGTCTAATTCGAGCTTCGAAGAGCGAATGTTTGCCTCGTGCGTGAGTAGAATTTCGAATGACAATTTTCGGTGGAGTCGCAACGGGCGAAAACGTTCTCGTATATATATATATATATTGAACATTCACACGAGGGCGAGGAGGTGGATGGAAAGTTCTATGTGCCAATGACTAAAGATAACTCGGGTAGTTTCGTCTCTCTCAGGCTTTAGAGAGGGGGAAGGAGAAATTCGTTAAACGTAAACATGATTTTCTTTTTTTGGTATTTTGGCATTTTATGTCTAACCGCTGGCCTAAAAAATACGGAGACGCTCCGCATTACCCCACGTTCCCGACACATTCCCACTTCTTCGCGAAATACGCCGAAACAGACGGAGAGAAAGAGAGAGAGAAAGAGAAAGAGACAGAGACAGAGACAAAGACAGAGACAGAGAGAGAGAAAGAGAAAGAGAGAGAAAGAGAGAAAGAGAGAAAGAGGGAAAGAGAGAAAGAGAGAAAGAGAGAAAGAGAGAGAGAGATTATTTTATTGTCAGACTCACCTACGCCGTATCCTTCACGGAAAACGTGACAGACATAAAATGCTGTCACAGTTAAGCTGACAGCAACAGTGTTTTTTTTTCTTTTTTTTTTTTTTTTTTACCACCAATAATTGCGGAGGACTTCATGCTGATCTTTTTGCAATGTCGTTGAGATTAGGTTGCTTCTCAAAAATTATCATAATTCAATGATACTGTCGGATAATTAAAAAAAAAAAATAAAAAAAAAATATTACGATGTTAAAATTGGACGAAAAATTGTATTAAAAAAAAAATGAGAAATTATAAAAAAATTAATGAAAAATTATGAGTGGAAATATTATTCAAGAGGATGGCTTTGGTTTTGCGCCACGCACAGTCGAATCCGATTCAGATGGAAAATCCTTTCGGATAGTTCGAAGGTGATGAATCGAAAAAAAAATTAAAAAAAATATTCGATTAATTATATTGCAATGAAATAATTATATTATAAATATAGAAGATCCATGGACTTCTTCACTCGGTTTTATCAAAAATTTTGATATAAAATATTTGGAAAATAATTTTTCAGCTAGCAGTTTAACCGTCCGCAGTGACATTGAAGGAAAATTTCACGGGTCGATTCTGACCCAGCCAGTTTGAAAAAAAATATCGCGAGAAAACTATCGGTCCAATGTGAATAAAAAAAAATGCAGAGCATGCTTTGAACATTCTAGATCACGTACGAAAAATCGAATTATAAAAAATCAATTGGCAACATGACAAAAAAAAAAATCATAATTTGGCCTGATACTACCCAGTGTGACTACGGACGGTTAAGTCTTAATTCGTAACTGCTACTTAATTTTTTACACACATTAAATTTTACATATAAACTTATATTTTTTCAGCAAAAAATTCAACAATTTCAATTAGTTGCACTTTTAATTAAAAAACGTAAAAACTTTTTTTTATCAATCCAATAAAATATGGTGGTGACCCAAAAAGGCCAAAAGGTCGTAGTTCAGTGTAGAGCAAAATTTAGAAAAAATCCAATTAAATTGCGCGTTTACATTTTCAAATATATTAAAAATAGTAAAAGTTTTTAGATTGTCCACGTTTTCCGTATTATCCGAAATTTTATTTATCCAATATATGAACTCCTCGTGTTAATTATTTTGGAAAAATTGTGAATTTTATTATCATTAAAATTCACAATTTTGATTCGAATTTTATATTTTTAAAATTCACAATTTTGATTCGAATTTTATATCTTTAAAATTCACAATTTTCATTCGAATTTTATATTTTTAAAATTCACAATTTTCATTCGAATTTTATATTTTTAAAATTCACAATTTTCATTCGAATTTTATATTTTTAAAATTCACAATTTTCATTCGAATTTTATATTTTTAACATTCACAATTTTCATTCGAATTTTATTATTATTAAAATTCACAATTTTCATTCGAATTTTATATTTTTAAAATTCTCAATTTTCATTCGAATTTTATATTTTTAAAATTCACAATTTTCATTCGAATTTTATATTTTTAAAATTCTCAATTTTCATTCGAATTTTATATTTTTAAAATTCACAATTTTCATTCGAATTTTATATTTAAAAAAAAAATTAATTTGGTGCAGAATGTATAAAAAAAATATTTATTTTTCTCGTCAAGATACACGATGACAAATAAAAATAAAGGATCCGTTCGATTAATAAGTTGGGGCGCAGGTATACAATCTATCAGAATTCCAAACAGTCGTGGAATTCTGGGTGACGTCGTACTGGGATTCGATAATATGGAGGGTATATGAGCTAATTATTGAATTATTTACCAATTTTTTTTACTACCCCTAATGGAAAATTTATCGATCAGGATATTTGAAAAATCGATATATGGGACGAATAATAAATTGCGTGACTGATTCCGAGAAAAATAAATTAAAAAATTGTTCATGCTCTGAAAATCATCTGGATGATATTAATCGGACGAGCGAGGAATTTAACGAGATTGATAATATTAATTGGGAATCGCGTGTGTCGGGAAAACAGGTGGTAAGATTTACACAAATGGTTCTTTTTTTTTCTCTTTAAATTTTACTGTACGAAAATATTTCTAACGGTAGAAAAAAAATTTCGTGGGAAGCGATTTGACATTGAGAAAAAAAAAAAAAAATTTATTTCAAAATGGCTGTATGAAAAAAAAAAAAAAAAAAAAAAAAAAAAAAACACTGCAAAATCGATGAATTATTATTTTATATTTTTTTTCTCGATGTAAGATTGCTAGTGATAGATCGAAACGAGTTTATATGATATTTGAAAAAATAGGTAATGTCGTGTGTAAGTCGAGGACGTAGCGATCGAGGCCTCAGCTATATTCTAATTCAAGTAAAATACAGTTGGACAGATAAGAATGAATTGAACGTCAATATACGGGCCACCGTCACCGAATCGACACCGATAAATATAACGATCTATTGTCCCATGAATCTTGCTGGTCATGTAAGAAAATATTCACACGTGCGTCTACTTTTTTTTTTTTTTTTTTAATTTTTTTTTATTTCAATTATTTTTATCACTCGCAACAGGCAATGGGAGCTAATGAATTGAAGAATCATATCGTCACGATAAATTCTGATAAATTGATCGCTATAGATCGAAGAAAAAAATGGTCAAATAAAATGGATAAAGTCGACGGGACTTTAAACGATTTTCGTAATCCGAAAAAATTGAAAAATCGTCTTTTTAAAATTGCCGGAGGTGGTTACGATCACAATATGTGTGTAAACAGTCCGAGTATTTGGTGCTATCGATTTCACAGCAGGTGATCGATTTTTATTATTATTATTATTATTTTTTACCATTGAAATTTTGCCAAGGGTAGTAAAATATTTTACTGGATTAAAAAAAAAATTGTATTCCCAAGAATTTTGCATCCTGACTCGGGAAGATTTTTGGAAATTTATTCGAATAAAGGAAATTTGAAATTTTCAACCGAAAATAATTTGCCGGATCCCGAGCGTAAATATCCACCAGATTTAGAGGATTATATGTGGGGAGGATGTGGTGGTGTTCCAGCTGAAAAATCGATCGTGGTACGTTAATTTAAGGGGATGTTAAATCCTATTTTAAACATTGCCAGTTAAATAGTGTGAAAAATTTGTTGAGATTTGGAAGAAAAACAAATTATTAGTGGATCCATTTAAGCTGTAATTGATTTAAAAAAATTGATAATTTGATTTAAAAATTCATTTCTTTTTTTGCTAATTGCCTCTATTTTATTGGTAATAAATATTGAAGGATGAGAAAATAAATGAAGAAAAAGTGGACATTTCGAAGAAATAGAAATTATTAGTGGATCCATTTAAGCTGTAATTGATTTTAAAAAATTGATAATTTGATTAAAAAATTCATTTATTTTTTTGCTAATTGCCTCTATTTTATTCGTAATAAATATTGAAGGATGAGAAAATAAATGAAGACAAAGTGGAAATTTCGAAGAAAAACAAATTATTAGTGGATCCATTTAAGCTGTAATTGATTTTAAAAAATTGATAATTTGATTTAAAAAATTCCTCACTTTTTTTACTAATTGCCTCTATTTTATTCGTAATAAATATTGAAGGATGAGAAAATAAATGAAGAAAAAGTGGAAATTTCGAAGAAAAACAAATTATTAGTGGATCCATTTAAGCTGTAATTGATTTTAAAAAATTGATAATTTGATTTAAAAAATTCCTCACTTTTTTTGCTAATTGCCTCTATTTTATTCGTAATAAATATTGAAGGATGAGAAAATAAATGAAGAAAAAGTGGAAATGCGTGGAAAAGATGGAGCTTTGTACAGACGACACGGTGCATTCTCTTTTTCGCCACAAAATTATACCAATGACGAATCAATCTATCCAAATTCCATTCTTCATCCTGGCCAAGTTTTTGTTCACGACATGTCGTACAAATTTGGCGTTAAATCGAGGAATGATAAAAATAAAATATCACAATAAAGTTTAAACACACAATTTATTATTAAAAATGTACTACACAAGAACGAATAAAATCGAACATAGATCTTAACTTTTGGTAATTCGAAGTTAAAAATTCCGATATATAAATAAAAAATATCCCTTTAATAATTGATCTAAAAAAAAAAAAAAAAAAATCATATAAACTCTTCTACGGCTCTTTGATGTCAAAATATTTTAGCTTAAAAGTTACGCGCTATTTCTTTACTAAAATGTGTTCACCAGATTGAACACGATTTGGCAGTTTCTTTTTTTTTTTCCTCATTTCATTTTTTTTTGTCCCTCTTCAATGTCACAGTACTGGTTGATTATTTATTTATATTACGGGACATTTATGATACAAAAATAGCCACAAAATACTTTCTTTTTTTTTTTTCTTCTTTTTTTTTACGATATAAGGCAGTGTTGATTTTTCTTTTCTTTCATACAGGCAGATATAAGTTGCGTATTTTTTTTTTCCTGCCATTTCTCGAGGGGCTATCTAATTATATTTACTTATTTGTCTACGTCGTAAATAACAAGTTAGTCACGGTTTTTTTGCTTCTCGATCAACTGTTTTTTTTTTCTCTCAAATTATATAAAAAAAAAAAAAAAAAACTCTAAGATTAGAGAGAAAAATGTTTTTTTTTATTCCGTCACGACGAGGTGAACCCTAAACGTCAGTGGTTTTTCCCATATTTCATTTTCGGCCGTTATACCATTAACTGGTCGCCCATGAATAACGATACGAAATTCGCCAGCCCGTTTGAGCCGATTGCGAAAATGAAGTGCCCAAATTTCTTGCTCCTTAACAATTTCGAAATGATTATTTTTGTTCCCTCGTACGATCGTGTAATCCATTTTTTCATCCTAGGAAAAAATAAAAAAAAAACATAATTAATCGTCAGAGTTTAAAATAAATCACGAAAAAAAAAAAAAAAAAGAAATCGATGCGATAAAATAAATTTAAAAAAAGCAATGAAATTAAATAAAATCTAAAAAGAAAAATTGTCACAATGAATAATAAAAGAAAATATATAATTATTAATTGCTGCTGCTGCTGCTGCTGCTGACAATAATTTTCAATTGACTCACCTTTATCGCAGGCTGTAGCTTTATTATTCTCATTTTATGTTTCGTCTGATGAAGGCTCAGCTTGAGAATGTGCTCTTCACCATGATGATGCCTCTTTGCCTTTCGTGACAAACGTTTTTTCGATAATTTTCTCATATTTTCCATTCTCGATGATGGAACTCTGGCAATAATTGTTTTATTATTCTGGATAGATTGAATTCTCGTTCCTCTTCTGTGTCTTTCTTTGCCCCCATTGATCTGCACGTGGGGGATGAGAGAATAAAAAAATAAAAAATCATAATAATAATAATTAGAGAGAAAAAAAATGTAAAAATTAAAAAAAAAATATAATAATAATAATTACCTTGCAAGAAAAGCATCCTTCGGTCGATATGATTTTATCATCGGTCGGTGGAATGTGATAAGAGTCCGAATTTATGGAAAACGTCGGTACATTACCAATCTCATCGCCATAAGGTCCTTGCCCCATGGGATTTATGGTCGAGAGACAATGACCTTGTCCTATTCTTTGATAACCATTTGGGCAACCACATAGAAAGCCACTCGGTCCATTTGGGGTGCAACCAAAGGCGCAAGGACTTCCCATACAGCCAGCGCTCGTCTTTTTATGAAAAATTTGTAATTGACAAATTTGCAAATTAAATCTAAGAATTTTTGTTTTTTTTTTCTCTTTTTTCAATTTATTTCTTTCATTTTTAATATTTTCATCCCTTTTTTTTATACTCGATTTATTTAAATTTTTTTCTACACACCTGAACTCAAATTTGCAAATCAAATCTAAGAATTTTTGTATTTCTCTATTTTCACGTCTCTTTTTTCAATTTATTTCTTTCATTTTTAATATTTTCATCCCTTTTTTTTGTATTCGATTTAAAAAAAAAATTTTTACACACCTGAACACAAATTTGCAAATTATTATCGAATTGATAGCCATCGGGACATCCGCACTTGTAACTTCCGATTGTATTGATACAAGCATTTTCGCCACATGGCGAATTGCTGCATTCATTTTCGTCTATACATTGATTGTAATAAAGATGCTGGACAAATCCTTCAGGACAGCCACAACGATAACTTCCCATTAAATTCTGCAAATTATGATTAAAATATTAGGACACTTTGATGATTAGCTCTTATTTTAATTGTGTATTGTAACAGCCCGCGTATGGAATAAAAATATTTTTCTTTTTTTTCCTGATTTGCTAATTAAAAATAAAATAAAATAAAAAATTAAATTAAAAATTAAATTAAATTTAATTAAAAATAAAATTAAATTAAAAATTAAATTAAAAATAAAATTAAATTAAAAATTAAATTAAAAATAAAATTAAATTAAAAATTAAATTAAAAATAAAATTAAATTAAAAATTAAAATTAAAAAAAAAATTAATTAAATTCCGTCGAGCCAATTAATACCTGACAGCCATGTTCACAATTTCCATCGTCAGAGCATTCGTTATTATCAGTGCAAAAAGTTCCAGTGTGATCAAGCTTGAATCCTCTTGGACAAATGCAACGGAAACTTCCCAGTGTATTTATACAAGTTCCTGGCTTTGGGCACGTTCCGTGCTGTTCGCACTCGTTGATATCTGGAAATAGTAAAAAAATAATAATAATAATAATAATAATAAATGTCAAATTTTGCATAATTTTTTTTTTTAAATTTAATTTTTGATATCACGAATATACCATGACAAGAATCTCCGTGTTGAGTGTAACCGTCTCTGCAACTGCACGTGTAACTTCCCTCGGTATTTATGCACTGCTGTTGACACAAATGATTTCCGGTTGCGCACTCGTCGAGGTCACGACAATTGACCCCATCGGGATTTAATATAAATCCTGCAGGACACGAACACGTGAAACTTCCTTCGGTATTTTGACAATTATATTTGCAAGGTCTCGGCGTTAAATCGCACTCGTTGACATCTGAAAAAAATTTCATTCGACAAATAATTTATGAATTTTTTTCTTTTTTTTTTTTTTTTTTTTTTCGTTTTTAATTGATAAAAATTTTAATAAGGAGAATCAACTTGCCTATACAAGTCGTTCCACCGTGATCGGTTTTGTATCCTCTGTTGCAAATGCATCTGTACGAGCCCAGCGTATTAACGCAAATTCCATTTCTGCATAAATCAGGAATCGCTTTGCACTCGTCGATGTCTGAGCACGAAATATAAAACATTTTATTAATCAGCATGGAAAAGGCAAAAAGACTTCTTTTTTTTAAATCATCTCTACTTGAATTCTCAAAGCTAAAATATTTTGTAATCCAGCAAAAAGTGCAGTTAAAATTTTTTTAAATATTTAAATATACATATATATTTTTTTTATCTCAATTACTAGTTTAGTAGTTACTAGTTACTAGCTACTAGTTTCTAGTTACTAGTAGTTGGATTACAAAATACTTTGCAATCCAGCAAAAAATGCAATTAAATTTTTTTTAATATTTAAATATACATTTTTTTTTTTATCTCAATTACTAGTTTAATAGTTACTAGTTACTAGTTACTAGTAGTTGGATTACAAAATACTTTGCAATCCAGCAAAAAATGCAATTAAATTTTTTTAAATATTTAAATATACATTTTTTTTTTAATCTCAATTACTAGTTTAATAGTTACTAGTTACTAGTTACTAGTAGTTGGATTACAAAATACTTTGTAATCCAGCAAAAAGTGCAGTTAATTTTTTTTTTTAATATTTAAATATACATATATTTTTTTTTAATTTCAATTACTAGTTTAATAGTTACTAGCTACTAGTTACTAGTTACTAGTAGTTGGATTACAAAATATTTTGCAATCCAGCAAAAAATGCAATTAAATTTTTTTTTAATATTTAAATATACATATATATATTTTTTATCTCAATTACTAGTTTAATAGTTGATAGTTACTAGTTACTAGCAGTTGGATTACAAAATATTTTGCAATCCAGCAAAAAATGCAATTGAATTTGTTTAAATATTTAAATATACATATATATTTTTTTAATCTCATTTACTAGTTTAGTAGTTACTAGTTACTAGTTACTAGTAGTTGGATTACAAAATATTTTGGAATCCAACAAAAAGTGCAGTTAAATTTTTTTTAAATATTTAAATATACATATATATTTTTTTTATCTCAATTACTAGTTTAATAGTTAATAGTTACCAGTTACTAGTTACTAGTAGTTGGATTACAAAATATTTTGGAATCCAACAAAAAAAGCGGTTAAATTTTTTTAAATATTTAAATATACATATATATATTTTTTTAAATCTCAATTACTAGTTTAGTAGTTACTAGCTACTAGTTACTAGTTACTAGTAGTTGGATTACAAAATACTTTGCAATCCAGCAAAAAATGCAATTAAATTTTTTTTTAATATTTAAATATACATATATATATTTTTTATCTCAATTACTAGTTTAATAGTTGATAGTTACTAGTTACTAGCAGTTGGATTACAAAATATTTTGCAATCCAGCAAAAAATGCAATTGAATTTTTTTAAATATTTAAATATACATATATATTTTTTTAATCTCATTTACTAGTTTAGTAGTTACTAGTTACTAGTTACTAGTAGTTGGATTACAAAATATTTTGGAATCCAACAAAAAGTGCAGTTAAATTTTTTTTAAATATTTAAATATACATATATATTTTTTTTATCTCAATTACTAGTTTAATAGTTAATAGTTACCAGTTACTAGTTACTAGTAGTTTGATTACAAAATATTTTGGAATCCAACAAAAAATGCAGTTAAATTTTTTTAAATATTTAAATATGCATATATATATTTTAAATCTCAATTACTAGTTTAGTAGTTAGTAGTTACTATTTACTAGTTACTAGTTACTAGTAGTTGGATTACAAAATATTTTGGGATCCAGCAAAAAATGCAATAATTTTTTTTTAAATATTTAAATATACATATATATTTTTTTAATTTCAATTACTAGTTTAATAGTTACTAGTTACTAGTAGTTGTATTACAAAATATTTTGGAATCCAACAAAAAATGCAATTAAATTTTTTTTAATATTTAAATATACATATATTTTGTTTTATCTCAATTACTAGTTTACTAGTTACTAGTTACTAGTAGTTGGAGTACAAAATACTTTGGAATCCAGCAAAAAGTGCAGTTAAATTTTTTTTTAATATTTAAATATACATATTTTTTTTTTTTTATCTCAATTACTAATTTAGTAGCTGGTAGTTAATAGTTACTAATTACTAGTAGTTGGATTACAAAATATTTTGGGATCCAACAAAAAATGCAGTTAACTTTTTTTAAATATTTAAATATACATATTTTTTTTTCATCTCAATTACTAGTTACTAGTAGTCGGATTACAAAATATTTTGTAATCCAGCAAAAAATGAAATTTTTTGTAATATTTAAATATACATATATATTTTTTTTATTTGAATTACTAGTTTAATAGTTACTAGTTACTAGTTACTAGTAGTTGGATTACAAAATATTTAGGAGCCCAACAAAAAATGCAGTTAAATTTTTTTAAATATTTAAATATACATATATATATTTTTTTTATCACAACCTCTGGCCGGAATTGTAACGTATGTGTCCTATTGATCGTTAAAGGCGTAATAGATCGATAATTATAATTTTTTTTTTCGCTAATTAAATCAATTTTTTGTTAATTGAGAAAAAAATGAAATTTATAAAAAAGGAAAAAATTTTAAAATATTTTTATATTCTCTATCTTGCCTTGTCCATCAACGGAGAATCCCTTATCGAGACAAAGCTCGTTGTAATTTTCCGAATCTCTCGAGGGGCATATTTCGCAATGAGGACCCCAAGCAGCTCCCATTGTGCAGCAACAATCTGCCTTTGTAACAGTTCGTACATCCAATGTTCTGGCTGTGCATCGTCCACTTATCGTTCTCAGGAAGCAATAACCAACCCTTCGATCTAAAAAAATAAAACAAAAATATTTTTCAATAAATATTCAATTAAATTTTTGGTTAAATACAAAAAAAAAAAAAAATTATATAATTTTTTAAGAATTTTTATCGTACTGACCGATGCAAATTTTTCCATCGGGACTCTGAACAAAACCCTCATGACACAGACACTGATAACTTCCCTCAAGGTTAACGCAACGTCCATTTCTACACAAGCCAGAATTTACCGAGCACTCGTTGACGTCTTTGCACTCGTCCGTCATGCCAATTTGTTGATAACCCGGTGGGCAGATGCACATAAAACTGCCGATCAAATTTTTGCACTGAAACTTGCAATTGTTGGCTGGTGTCGAGCACTCGTCAACGTCTGAAAAAAAAAAATAACAAAAAAGAAAAATCAATTAATCGAAGAGGTCAGATAAAAGAATATTAAAAAAAAAATCATTTCTATCGCACATTTGAGTAAAAATAAAAATTCTTTTTCTTCTTTTTTCAAATGAAAAAAAAAGGAAAAATTTAAAAAAAAAAAAATTTGTCACTCGAAAATTATTTATTAACAAATGGAGAAATTTTAGAGAAAATTTAACAAACCTATGCAGTGCCTTCCATCAGCTGCTAAAACATAACCGTAAGGACAAATGCAACGAAAAGATCCTGGCGCGTTGTGACACCTGAAGGCACATTGATTGCCAAACTCGAGACACTCGTTAACGTCCTCGCACACTTGATTAGCACCAGGTGCAAATCCATTGCTGCAGGAACACTCAAAACCACCCTCGACGTTGCTACACGTACCGTTTCCACATATATTTTGTGCATTTATGCACTCGTTGTGGTCGACACACTTACGAGCAGTCTCGTCGAGAACGTAACCTGGTGGACATTCACATCTGAATGAGCCATCGGTGTTGATGCAATCGCCACCCGAACATACGTCTGGCATAAAGAGACACTCGTTGAGATCAACTCCTGTGTCGTCACGGCCTGGTCCTTCGGGACACAATTTTTTAAATTCCTCTAAAAGCAAAAAAAAATAATAATAAACAATAATGATTTTTTAATCGTCATAGTGATTGTGAAATTTGAAAATAATTAATAATATATAAATTAATAATTATAAATAAATTATAATAAATTAATAATAAAATATAAATATATAATATAATATATATAATATAATAAATAAATATAATAAAATATAAATAAATTATAAATTAATAATAATTAATAAAAATAATTAATAAGAAATTTGGAAAAAATTATAATTTTTCGTTAATAAGAAATTTGGAAAAAGTTATAATATTTCTCACCACTGTGTTCTCTTGGGCACTGCTCGCAATTTCCACCCCATGCTTTGCCCATTGTGCAGCAACAATGCTTCCTCGTCATTCCATCCTCACGAGGTGACAAACATTGTCCTCGTCTGAAACGATCGTAGCAACGTTCCTGACGAACATCGATGCAGCTCATTGAGTTAACTTTGTCACTGAGTCGATATCCTTCGGGACACTCGCATATTACCCCACCCTCGGTATTTATGCATTCACCATTTTCGCAAATATTTTTTGTTTCCACGCATTCGTCGACATCTGTCGAAAATTTTAACATTAGAGACACAAAGTATCGTTTTGTAATTAATAAAAAAAAAAAACAACTATATTTTGATGATTTTATGTATTAAATATTTTAAAAAAATCGTTCTACCCATCATGATCGTATAAATTAATCGTGTAAATTAATCGTATAAATTAATCTTATCAATTAATCGTGTAAATTAATCGTATCAATTATCCTAAATATTAATCGTATAAATTAATCGTATCAATTAATCGTGTAAATTAATCTTATCAATTAATCGTAAAAATTAATCGAATAAATTAATCATAAAAATTAATCGTAAAAATTAATCGTAAAAATTAATCGAAAAAATTAATCGTAAAAATTAATCGTATCAATTAATCGAATAAATTAATCGAGTAAATTAATCGTAAAAATTAATCGTATCAATTAATTGTATAAATTAATCGTATCAATTAATCATAAAAATTAATCGTATCAATTAATTGTATAAATTAATCGTAAAAATTAATCGAATAAATTAATCGTAAAAATTAATATTATCAATTCATCGTGTAAATTAATCGTAAAAATTAATCGTAAAAATGGATCGAATAAATTAATCGTATAAATTAATCGTATCAATTAATTGTATAAATTAATCGTGTAAATTAATCGAATAAATTAATCGTAAAAATTAATCATAAAAATTAATCGTAAAAATTAATCTTATCAATTAATCGTATCAATTAATCGTAAAAATTAATCGTAAAAATTAATCCTCACCAACGCATGTTCGTTTGGTATTATCCAGTTCATATCCTAGTGGACAACTGCATATGTAAGATCCCATGAGATTTTGGCATTTTCCTGGAATTGGGCATAATCCAGGAATCTGAAATAATGGTAAATAATAGTTCGAGCCGACGTAGCAAAATAAATAAACAAAAAAAAAAGAAACATCCTAATTCTGACTTCTTTGCACTCGTCGATATCACGACAGTGTTGTCCATCCTGTGCCAAAACGTAGCCATCGGCACATTCGCAATTAAACGCCCCAATAGTATTTCTGCATCGTCCATTTCTGCACAGAAAAGGCATCACCCTGCATTCGTCGATATCTGAAAAAAAAAAAAAAAAAAAAACAAAAAAAAAAAAAATGATCGAAGAAAAATTTGAGAAGTGTCAAAAATTTTTTTAAAAAATTTCCAACTAACCAGCACAATCATTATTTGGACTCAATTTAAATCCACGATAACACTGACACTTGTAAGATCCGAGTGTATTAACGCAAGTGCCATTATTACATATATTAGGATTTCTTTGACACTCGTCAATGTCAACACAGCTGTCTCGATCTCGAGTGAGTGCAAATCCCAAATGGCAAACGCACTGAAAGCTTCCTTGTAAATTATTGCACACGCCATTGGTACAAATAGCTGCCGCTGGTCGCTCGTAGCATTCGTCAATGTCAATGCAGCTTCGTTGGCTAATTCCAAGTTTGTATCCAGCAGGGCAACGACACTCAAAGCTGCCCTGTAAATTAACGCATTGGGCATTGCCAGAGCAAGAGGTCAAAGTTTGGAGACATTCATTTTCATCGATGCACTGGTGCGAGTCCTGGTCGTAAATATATCCACGATCGCACTGACATTCAAAGCTTCCCGGTGTGTTGAGACAACGTCCATGTGTGCACATCGTTGGCATGAGCGAACACTCGTCAATTTCCTCGGTATGATTTGTTATTGGATTCATAATCTGTCCTGGCACCATGCCACAAAGTATTTCGTGCTCCCGTGACCTCTGGCCCGGGCACTCCTCGCACGGTGACCCCCAGCCCGCCCCCATCGAGCAACAACAAAGCATCTTAGTTTGAGGATTTATCATGGGGTCATGACATTGACCCGATTCATAATTCACGTAGCAAAATTCTTTTCTCATGTCAACGCACTCCTTGCCCCCTGGCATTGACATGTAACCCTCGGGACACTCGCAATGATATTTTCCCTCGTCATTTATGCAACGACCAACCCCACATATTTCGGGATGAAGAGCACACTCGTCTATGTCGGTGCAACTCGTTTTTGTCTCGTCGAGCACAAAACCCTCGTTGCACGAGCACATAAAACTTCCAAATGTATTCGTGCAGTGGCCATTTTGACAAATATTTTCATGCTCCTCGCACTCATTGATATCCTCGAGAATAACCGTTATTCGATTTGGCCTGTAACCTGGACCACCAGGGCACAAATCCTCAAACTCTTTCGTACCAATATCTGGACATTTCTCGCAACGATTGCCCCATGCATTACCGATACTGCAGCAACAAGTGGCTTTTGTTACCGATGATGACATGTCAAATATGCACTGGGGTCGTCCTCCCGTGTGCTCGAAACCCGTGAAACAAAGGGATTCTCGTTTATCTGCGAATCGATCGATTATTTCATTTTTAGATCGCATTATTATTATTATTATTATTGTTTTTATTTTTTTCTCAAATGCTCAAAGCGAGAAAAAAAAATTCACAACGATCACTTTACAGAGTTCGATCATATGTCAAGTCTGGGCAAAGGTCAAATAGGTTACTCGAATTAAACGAAAATTATTCTGATTTAATATTCATATTTTATGGTGGATTGTTTTTTTTTAAATTTCATTTATAATTAAAAATTATAATTATAATTATTATAATTATAATTATAATTTAAAATTATATAATTTAAAATATATAATTAATAATATAATTTAATTATATAATTTAAAATTATAATTAAAAATTATAATAATTTTTCCAAACTTACCGACACAAGCATTTCCAGCCTCGACGAGCTCATGATTTATCGGACACTCGCAGTGATATTTTCCTTGCGTATTTACGCAGCTTCCATATTGACAAGATTGGGGACTCTCGCACTCGTCAATATCCGTACAATTTCCACCGGAACCATCGAGCTTGTAGCCATCGTCGCACTCGCAACGAAACATTCCAAAAATATTCTCGCATTTTCCATAAACGCACAAATTGCTAAACATCTCACACTCGTTAATGTCAATGCAGGCTTGCTGATTGCTTTCCTCGGGATGCATAAAGCCCATTTCGCACTCGCAGCGAAAACCTCCCGGATAATTGAGACAGTGACCATTCTCGCAGAGGCTCGGATCGTTTGCGCATTCGTCGATATCCCGACAATTATAACCGTCCCCGCGAAAACCAGCATCGCAGACACACTGAAAAAAAACAAAATTCCTATCAATTCTTCACTATAAAAATGATTAATCAAACTTAATTTTTTATTATAATTTTTGCATAATAAATATAAATAAATTTATTGTAGAAGAAAATAATAATTTATTCAAAAATTATTGACGAAATTTTAATTAATAATTTTGAAGAAAAAAATAATAATATAAATTAATCTTGCTTGGAGAAAAAATAATAATTTATTCAAAAATTATTGACGAAATTTTAATTAATAATTTTGAAGAAAAAAATAATAATATAAATTAATCTTGCTTGGAGAAAAAATAATAATTTATTCAAAAATTATTGACGAAATTTTAATTAATAATTTTGAGGAAAAAAATAATATAAATTAATCTTGCTTGGAGAAAAAATAATAATTTATTCAAAAATTATTGACGAAATTTTAATTAATAATTTTGACGAAAAAAAATAATAATATAAATTAATCTTGCTTGGAGAAAAAAAAAAATTTATTCAAAAATTATTGACGAAATTTTAATTAATAATTTTGAGGAAAAAAATAATAATATAAATTAATCTTGCTTGGAGAAAAAATAATAATTTATTCAAAAATTATTGACGAAATTTAAATTAATAATTTTGAGGAAAAAAATAATAATATAAATTAATCTTGCTTGAAGAAAAAAAAATAATTTATTCAAAAATTATTGACGAAATTTTAATTAATAATTTTGAGGAAAAAAAATAATAATATAAATTAATCTTGCTTGGAGAAAAAATAATAATTTATTCAAAAATTATTGACGAAATTTTAATTAATAATTTTGAGGAAAAAAAATAATAATATAAATTAATCAGCTTGGAGAAAAAAAATTAATTTGCTTACTTTGAAAGAACCCTCGGTATTGATGCATTGAGCATTCGCGTCACATCCGCCATTGTTGATCAGACATTCGTTTATGTCTCTGCAATCAATTCCATTGCCTGTAAAACCTTCGTGGCAAGTGCACTCGTAAGTTCCCGGGGTATTTTGACATTCGGCAAATTCGCTGCACGAATATGCGTTCAATAAACATTCGTCGTCGTCTGTGCAATCGGGTCCACCCTCTGGCTTGACGGAATATCCCTCGTCGCAGCGACAGTCAAACGAGCCAATTGTATTGTGACACTCGCCGAATCCGCATACTTTTGGTTGACTCACACACTCGTCCACATCTATCACCGACCAATGAATGAATTTTTTTTTTTTTTTTTAATTAAATAATTATCATTTTTTAATTAAAAATATTTTTTTTTTAATTGAAAATTATTTTTTTTTTAATTAAAAAATTATTTTTTTAAATTTTAAAACATTTTATTTAAAAATTTAAAAATTATTATTTTTAAATTTAAAAATTATTTTTTTAAATTTAAAAATATTTTATTTTTTAATTAAAAGTTATTTTTTTTTAATTAAAATATTTTATTTTTTAATAAAAAATTATTTTTTTAAATTTAAAAATTATTTTTTTTAATTAAAAAATAATAACAATAATTGTATAAATAAATAAATAAAATTCAACGAGAATTAAATTTTCAATCAATGGGTTTTTTTTTTTTTTTAATAAAATAAAATAATTTTTTCAAATTAATTAACGACTGACCTATGCAAGATCCACCATCTTTGCCAGGAAGTAATCCACCGGTGCAACTACAGGAATAACTTCCAGGAACATTGGTGCATTTACCACCGTTGCATATCCTCGGATTTTCCTTGCACTCGTCAACGTCAACGCACGAACGTCCGTCGAGATTCAAAGCGAATCCATTGCTGTATAATCGAGAAAGTTTAAATAATATTTCACTAAAATTGTCAATAATCATATTTTTAGATGAAAATAATATTTACTAAATCGAGGAGAATTTTAATTGATTTTTTTTTTTTCGGTAATTTTAATAAAAGAAAATTTATTGAAATTTAATAAAAAAAATTATTATTATTATTTTTGTGACTATGAAAAATTTCGTATAATTTTTTTAAACATTTTTGGGACACAATTTATGGGAAAAAAATTATTATGTGAAAAATTACCTGCAAGAACATGAGAAACTGCCAGGTGTATCGATACAAATATCCTCACATCCGCCATTGCTACTCGTGCACTCGTTTATATCCTCGCAGTGTGATTTTAGGCCAGTCTGTCGATAACCGTCGTCGCATATGCACTGATAAGTTCCCATCATATTTTCACAAACACCATTCGAACATATTCCACTTGTTCTCGAGCACTCGTCAATGTCCTTGCACGATTCTTTGTCCGGACTCAGCTCGTGTCCAGGTGGACAAACGCACTTAAAACTGCCCTCGATATTTCGGCAAACTCCACCTCGACACAAACCCGGCGTTTCCTCGCACTCGTTGATGTCTGCAATTTAAATATTATTATTTATTTATTAAAATATTGTTGTTGTTTTTTTTTTTCTCATTTTTTTTTTTTCGTAATTATTATAAATATTTCATTAATCGATTAATATTCTTACCCATGCAAATTTTCATAATATCGCTACTCCGATATCCCGAATTGCAATCGCACTGAAAAGTTCCAGGTGTATTCCGACAAGTTCCATTACCGCAAACCCCGTGCATTATCTCGCACTCGTCAATGTCTGTAATGTAAAATTTTTATTGTTTTCCTCCTAAAATTTTCATCAATTTTTACATCGTAAAGTATTTATCAGATTCAAATAGACCCAATAAAAGTTAATAATATTTATTAAAGAATTAAATACTTAATTAAAAAATATCATAAAAATTATTTGTTCACTTTATTTATTATCAATTTAAATAATTCATTTTAATAAATTTTTGCCTCGTTTTTGTAATTGCTGCACAATTGCTGGTTTAATTTCTATAATTCGAATAAATTTTTCCTTGTCCTTGTAAAGAATTTATCAGATTCAAATAGACCCAATAAAAATGAATAATATTTATTAAAGAATTTAAAAATATCATAAAAATTATTTGTTTACTTTATTTATTATCAATTTAAATAATTCATTTAAATAAATTTTTGCCTCGTTTTTGAATAAATTTCGAATTCGAATAAATTTTTCCTTGTCAGGGATAAAAAAAAAAAGAAAAATTTATATCGATGTAAAATAATTAATTATTATTTTTTAACGCTTCGATCTGACTCACCGTTACATCTGAGGCCATTTTCATCAAGCGCATAGCCCTGATTGCATCTACAGCTGTAGCTACCAACGGTATTTTTACAACGTCCATTGAGACACATTCCGGGAAATTCAATGCACTCGTTGATATCTTGCCTGTCATTAAAACCATCACCCTTTGGACAGAGTTCAGTAAATATTTGACTTCCGGGTTTTGGGCAAATCTCACATTTTTCGCTACCCCATGCACGTCCTACGGAACAGCAGCAAATATTTTTCGAAAATTTTCCCTCTATCGCACTTGTGCAATGACCATGACGATAATCCATGTAACAAATTTCTTCTCTAGTGTCGATGCACGTAGTGTCTAAAAAAAAAAAAAAACATCAAATGAAAAATGTGAATAATTCGAATTATTGCCAAACGTAAATCTTAAAGAATAATTGGAAAAAATAATTTTTGCCAATATTCTTAATAGAACAAAAATTAATTTTACATTTTTGTACTTTATTATTATTATTATTTTCTAATAATTTCTTTAAAAATAAGGAAAAAATATTTTATTGATTGAAAAAATGTTTTTAAAAAAAAAATCTCACGTGTTGGGTCAAGGGTGAGTCCAGGTGGACATTCACAGCGATAAGATCCATCGGTATTGACGCAAGTTCCGCCACCCTTGCATATTCCAGTATTGAGCTCGCACTCGTTTATATCGGCGCAAGCTTTGCCATCGACCTTTGCGTGACCTTTTGTGCATTCGCACAACGATTGATCGCAAGTCTCACATGGACTGCCCCAGGCAAGTCCCACCGAGCAGCAACACTCAGATTTTAATGCCAAACGTGGAAAATTATTTTCGCAACGTCCCTCGATAATTTTGGTCCAGCAGGAGCCTCGACGATTGTCTGTCAAAAAAGATTTTAAAAAATTTACAAATCGATCAAGGCAATAATTTTTTTAATTAAAAAAACAAACAATAATTGTAGATAAAGTAAAATTTATTATTCACGATTGTACAATTTGCAACTTTATCGAATTAATTTTATTCGATTTTTCGAAATTTCTAACTCTGTGTAAAAAATTTCGGAATTTGGGCGAATTTTTTGTATTGAAAAAAAAAAAAAAAAAAACGAACCCATGCATATGTGTCCGGTGTTGTCCAAGATATAACCAGATGAGCATTCGCACTCATAAGAGCCACGAGTGTTTATGCACGCCCCGTTGAAACAAACTTCTGGACCGAGCTCGTAACACTCGTCGATATCCTCGCACATTTGATTATCATTATTCAGTCTTGTTCCAGTTGGACAAACACACTGAAAAAAATTAAAATTCTCTCATTATTATATTTCATTGAAATTTCAATTATTTTCAATTAATTCTTTCCCTAAAATTTTTATTTGAATTTAAATAATTCATCGAAATAATTTATCAAGCCAAAATCTCAATTGAAATAATTAATTAACGTAAATCGTTAATAAATCATTAAATTATTTTTAATTACAGAAACTAAACTATCGTCAGATAATGACGATATTTAAATTTAAATAATTCATCGAAATAATTGATCGAGCCAAAATCTCAATTGAAATAATAAATTAACGTAAATCGTTAATAAATCATTAAATTATTTTTAATTGAAGAAACTAAACTCTCGTCAGATAATGACAATATTCAAATTTAAATAATTCATCGAAATAATTTATCGAGCCAAAATCTCAATTGAGATAATTAATTAACGTAAATCGTCAATAAATCATTAAATTATTTTTAATTACAGAAACTAAACTCTCGTCGATAACGACAATATTTAAATTTAAATAATTCATCGAAATAATTTATCGAGCTAAAATCTCTATTGAAATAATTAATTAACGTAAATCGTTAATAAATCATTAAATTATTTTTAATAATCAGCTTATATATCTGCCCTGATTGCCACATCGCCTTGAACAAATAGCTGAAAAATAACAGAAACTAAACTCTCGTCATATAATGACAATATTTAAATTTAAATAATTCATCGAAATAATTTATCAAGCCAAAATCTCAATTGAAATAATTAATTAACGTAAATCGTTAATAAATCATTAAATTATTTTTAATAACAGAAACTAAACTCTCGTCAGATAATGACAATATTTAAATTTAAATAATTCATCGAAATAATTGATCGAGCCAAAATCTCAATTGAAATAATAAATTAACGTAAATCGTTAATAAATCATTAAATTATTTTTAAGAATTAGCATAGGCAAAAAAAAAACCACTTGCCTGATAACTGCCAGGTGTGTTTCTACACTGTCCACCGCTGCACAAAGATTCTTCCAAATCGCATTCGTTTATGTCACTGCAAATTTTTCCATTTGGGTCGAGCTCGTAGCCACTATCGCAGATGCACCGATAAGTTCCCATGAGATTTTCACAGCCGCCATTTACGCAGATATTAGGATTTTGGGCGCACTCATTGATGTCTGAGAATTTTTTCATTATTTATTTATTTTCATTAATTAAAAAAAAAAAAAAAAAAAATCGTGTAAAAGAAATATGAGATAATTTTTTATTAATTTTTTTTTTAAATTACCGTCCCCATTGTAAGTCATTCCTGCACCGTGTGGACAAAGTGCCTCAAACTCTGTCGTATCTGGCATTGGACAAGCCTGACAATTACTTCCCCAGCCTAATGGCATTCCAAGAATTATTGTACAGCAGCAACAACTTGATTTAGTGACTGCCGTTGAGGTTGGATTCGAGCACTGACCATCTCTGTACTGAGAGTAACAAAGATCCCTTCTAGTGTCTGAAAAAAAATTATTTCTTCATAATTGCCTATTTTTTTAATTTTTTAAAAATTATTATTATTATTATTTTAATTCTCATTTTAATAATTTCCTGGCTGATTAACGAACCCAGACAAGATCGTCCATCGGGGCCTAAATTGAAGCCTGGATTGCATTCGCAACGAAAACTTCCAGGGGTATTTTTGCAATCTCCATTTTGACAGGGAGAACTCTGGCATTCGTCAATGTCTGAGAAAAATAAATAAATAAATAAAAATTATCTCGTATAATTTATAAATTATTAAAAATTATTTTAAAAAGTATAAAAATTTATTTCTTACAGTTTTGATAAAAAAAAAATAATTTAGGATTGAATATTTTTCAGCCTGTTAAAAATTTTGTTAGTAAACGTACTCGGGGTAAAAAAAAAACAAAAATATTATGTGTATTTGTTAATAAAAAAAAAAAAATTCCATATAAATTTTAATTAAAAACAAAAAAAAAAAAATTAAAAAAATCGATTTACCTATGCAATGACTCTGATCTGGTCCCAGACGAAATCCTGAGTCACAGACACACTTGAAAGATCCTTCCATATTGACGCATTTACCATTATCGCACATTCCAGTATTCGAGCATTCGTCCATGTCAACGCAAAATGTATCGTCCCTCGAGGGTGTAAATCCCGATTGACAAGCGCAGTGATAAGAGCCTGGTGTATTTTCACACCTTCCGTTTAAACATATGCGAGGATTTTCCGAGCATTCGTTGATATCTAAATCGATAAATATTTCGGATCAAAATAATTTATTTTTTTTCGGAATAATTTTTTAAAATTTGTTCGAGAGATCGAAACGGTTATTAGATTATAATTAATTTAATTTGCTTAAATTGGTGATAAATTCATCCATGTGTGGAGAGCTTTTGGCTTTTTTTTTTTTTTTTTTTTTTTATATATGGTGATCGGTTAGTTTTCTCTGGCCACAAAAAAAGCTCGAGGCATTTATCACGATTACTATTTATATATATATGAACGTTCATGCCTTCCGCATTCGTGTACCCGGTTGTTATCTTCTAATACCCGCCCTATCGGAATGACCAGTGATAAATGGCTGACTTGTAAATTACGGTAGTTTGGTGGTGAAAGGAATAGCCAGACATCGAGTTAATAACGAGATTTTTTTTTTTTACCCATTCCTTTGCTACCCTGACTGAGCACAATTACAATAAAATAATTAATTCGTAATTTTTCAATGCAATAATTACGAATAATTATTCTCCAAAAAATATTTATATTCTAGAATAATTATTCAAAATTATTCTTTATGACTGAAAACAGTTATAATTTTGCACCATAATTAATCAGCTATTTTCCCAGTATTATTCCGAATATATTTTTTTTTTAAATCAACTCATGCCCATTATTTGAATCTAGAATTAATTTTTTCAAAATTATACAGTTTTTGTATTTTTTAAACTCACCGATGCAAGTATTTTTCGATGGTGACAGGACGTAACCATCGTTGCATTTACATTTGAACGAACCGTTCATATTCGTACAGTGTCCATTTGTGCACATCCCCGTGTCCTGGCATTCATCGTGATCTGCGAGAATAAAACAAAACAACGAAGAACGGATTAATCGAATTTCTCCTCAGATGGATGTATTTTATTGCAAGATGGAGAAAAATTAATTCTAAAATTTTCTAAAATTTTAGAAAATTTTAGAAAAATTTCTAAAATTTTGGAAAAATTTAGAAAAATTTCTAAAATTCAAAAAAAAATCTAAAATTTTAGAAAAATTTAGAAAAATTTCTAAAATAAAAAAAAAAAAATCTAAAATTTTAGAAAAATTTAGAAAAATTTCTAAAATAAAAAAAAATCTAAAATTTTAGAAAAATTTCTAAAATTTCTAAAAATGTCTAAAAATGAAAATAAAAAAATACCAGTGCAATATCTGCCTTCCCCGGAAACGACGAAACCCGGTGGACACTCGCACGTGAAGCTACCAGGAAAATTTCGGCAAGTGCCACCCTGGCAATATCCCTCTCGGCACTCGTCCACGTCATCGCATCTTCCGGCCTTTTTTACAAAACCGGGATAACACTCGCACTCATAACCGTCTGGTGTGTCTATGCACTTGCCATCGCCGCATATGTCGGGTCTGAGTGCGCACTCGTTGACCGTAAAATGTTGCGATTCAGAGCACAATTTTCTGTAATCTCCTGTGAAAAGTTTTTTTTTGTTTTTTTTTTTTTTCCCCCGTTTCTTTTCAATACAATAAAAAAATAAAATTGACGGATCATTGGACACGAATGAGTGCGTCAGATTTGATAAGATCTGGATCTCTTCCGGTATGGTTTTTTTATATTTTTTTTTTTTCCCGTGTTTTTATGACGACGACGATTGTTCGTGTTGAATAAAAGAATTTAATTTTATGAGAACGAAATCACGATTGTTTTTTTTTTTTTTTTCACAATTTTTCGTAAATGTGTGTTTGTATTTAGTGAATATTTTTTAAATGCAGTCTGAAAAATTGTCATGAATACTTACCGCTCCCACTATGTGGACAAATGAAACATTCATCGCCCCAGCCCCGACCCATGTTTTTCCCGCAGCAACAATCCTTTTTGCTCAGTCTCACTGCCAGACGATTTTTACAATGTCCACTTCTGTTCACCGCGGTGTAACAGAGACCCTGTCTTCCGTCTAAAAATAATAATAATAATAATAATAATAATAATAATAATAATAATAATAATAATAATAAAAATTAAAATTAAAAATTAAAATTAAAAATTAAAAATTAAAAATTAAAAATTAAAAATTAAAAATTAAAAATTAAAAATTAAAAATTAAAAATTAAAAATTAAAAATTAAAAATTAAAAATTAAAAATTAAAAATTAAAAATTAAAAATTAAAAATTAAAAAAAATATACAATTATTTTTTAAAATATTCCTGTATCATTCAAGAGTATTTTTTTTTTCATTACGAATTTTATTGGGAATTTATTTGGTGATAATTTTTTTATTTTTTTTCTCATAATTTTTGATAAATTACCAATGCAAAGTTTTCTGTCCTGACTCTGTATAAAGCCAGGATTGCAAACGCAGTAATAACCACCAGCTGTATTAATGCAACGTCCATCAGCGCATATTCCCTCGTCCTCGCACTCGTCCCTGTCCGTGCACTCGTTTGTCTCGAGATCTCGGGTTTGGCCCTGAGGACACTCACAAGTGAAGGATCCTGGTGTATTGACACATTTTCCACCCTCGCACAAGCCAGGAATAGCCTCACACTCGTTGATATCTGTAAGAAAAAAATAAAATTAAAAAAAAATGCTTGGATAAATTTTGTTAATTTTCATTGCAACGAAATTCTGGTCACGTGACTTATTTACATAAAAAATTCATTTATTTTCATTAAAATAAATTTACAAAAATTTCCATCTGCTGATTAAAATTGTGAATGAATTTTGAATTTGATTGAAATTTTCATTAAAGTAAAAAAACAAAATTCCTATCTGATTAAAATATAAAAAAATAATCGTAAAAAATAAAAAATGGTAACTTTTGAAGACACTTAATCGATTTAAATTTAATTAAAAAAAAGAAAAACGTTGCAGAATTGGAAAAAAAAAAGCTTGGATAAATTTTGTTCATTTTCATTGCAACGAAATTCTGGTCACGTGACTTATTTACATAAAAAATCCATTTATTTTCATTAAAATAAATTTACAAAAATGTCCATCTGCTGATTAAAATTCTGAATGAATTTTGAATTCGATTGAAATTTTTATTAAAGTAAAAAATCAAAATTCCTATCTGATTAAAATATTTAAAAATAATAATGATCGTAAAAAATAAAAAATGGTAACTTTTGAAGACCGATTTTGAAGATCGATTTAAATTTAATAAAAAAAAAGAAAAACGTTGCAGAATTTAAAAAAAAAAAAAATATATTAAATTGTTAGTTTTTTAGGGTGAAATAGTAACAATGTCGAATAAACTAACCGACGCAATTTCCCTTGTTGGTTTTGAGATTTCCAATTTCACAATCGAGCCTCGCCGGGCATCTTTCACAGGGGTGACCCCAACCCTTGCCGACCGTAGCGCAGCACATTTGGCGGGTGCAAACAACCCCCTGTAAGTTAACGAGACACTGGCCATTTTTGACTTTTGTGTAACAAGGGCCGACTCTGTAATCTGTATCGCAGCGTCTTCCGGTGTAGCCGTAAATGCAGGCGCAACGATCGGGTCCGATGCATCGTCCCTGGTTCAGGCAGGCTTCGCGACAAATTGCTGAAATTTTCAAAATATTATTATTTTTTACGATCAGTCAATAAATTGTTATGAAAATTTTTCCTTATCAATATTTTATCAAATTTCATTGTGAATTTTTTTTTTTTTTTTTTTTTTCGCCAAACAACCCTTAAAATTAAAATCGATGATGAATTATTATTTGGATTTTGGTTTTTTATTTTTTTAAATTTTATTATTATTATTCTTGTATTATTTTATTATTATTATTTTTATTATATTATTATATTTTATTATTATTATATTTATATATTATTTTTTTTATTTTATTATTATTATTTTATTATTATTATTATTTATTTTATTATTATTATTTTTTTTTATTTTATTATTTTTCTTTACTCACGTTCGTTACAAAATTCTCCCTGATATCCCGATCTGCATTGACATCTTCCATCGACGCAGTTGCCATTTATACAATGAACTCTGCAGGTTCCACTACCTCGATCTCCTCCACTTCTTCCTCCGCTTCCAACGATTTCCTTGTGTTCAGCATTGCTGTGATTGTCGTGAGACAAACCTTTTGTCAAAATGTTTTTATTAAATTTTTTTAAGCGATCAATAATAATAATAATTATTATTATTATTTTATATATTAACTGGAAAATTTTCTCATAAATTAATTTTTTTTATTCACACTTTTTTGGCGAATTCAATTATTGATTATTCTTCGATAATAAAATTATACAAGATTTAATTTTTGTCCAAAATGAAAAAGCTCAAAGCTTTGAATAGATAAAATGGAAAGGATTAAATTGGGCAGTTTAATACAGCAAATTCTTCGTAAATGAATAAATTAATATATACTTTTGTGATTTTAAATTTCATTTATTATTTTCTTTTTAATTGGCAAAAAAAATGAATTGATCACTTGTGTAAAATTACAAGGGCGTATATTATATATGCTCGTAAAAAAAACATGCGCCCTTTTTAAATCTATAAACGCGATTAAGTGGTAATGAAAAAATTGGATTAATTTTTTTGTTTTTTTTTTAACAATAAAATATAAAATGGTACTGAGATTTTTTTTTTTTTAATATTTTCACCTCTCGTTTGAGCAGCTCCACAGACCGATGCGACTGAGCCACTTTCGCATAGACAAATGTTTGGCCTTATACATCTGCCCTGATTGCCACATCGCCTTGAACAAATAGCTGAAAAATTACAGAAACTAAACTCTCGTCAGATAATGACAATATTTAAATTTAAATAATTCATCGATATAATTTATCGAGCCAAAATCTCAATTGAAATAATTAATTAACGTAAATCGTTAATAAATCATTAAATTATTTTTAATTACAGAAACTAAACTCTCGTCAGATAATGACAATATTTGAATTTAAATAATTCATCGATATAATTTATCGAGCCAAAATCTCAATTGAAATAATTAATTAACGTAAATCGTTAATAAATCATTAAATTATTTTTAATTACAGAAACTAAACTCTCGTCAGATAATGACAATATTTAAATTTAAATAATTCATCGAAATAATTTATCGAGCCAAAATCTCAATTGAAATAATTAATTAACGTAAATAGTTAATAAATCATTAAATTATTTTTAATTACAGAAACTAAACTCTCGTCAGGTAATGACAATATTTAAATTTAAATAATTCATCGAAATAATTTATCGAGCCAAAATCTCAATTGAAATAATTAATTAACGTAAATCGTTAATAAATCATTAAATTATTTTTAATAATCAGCTTATACATCTGCCCTGATTGCCACATCGCCTTGAACAAATAGCTGAAAAATAACAGAAACTAAACTCTCCTCAGATGATGACAATATTTAAATTTAAATAATTCATCGAAATAATTTATCGAGCCAAAATCTCAATTGAAATAATTAATTAACGTAAATCGTTAATTAATCATTAAAATATTTTTAATTACAGAAACTAAACTCTCGTCAGATAATGACAATATTTAAATTTAAATAATTCATTGAAATAATTTATCAAGCCAAAATCTCAATTGAAATAATTAATTAACGAAAATCGTTAATAAATCATTAAATTATTTTTAATAATCAGCTTATACTTCTGCCCTGATTGCCACATCGCCTTGAACAAATAGCTGAAAAATAACAGAAACTAAACTCTCGTCAGATAATGACAATCGATCGAATTTACATGTGAATTTTTATCATTCATCTCATCTCATTGGCCTTTGTATTGATCATTAAATTTTGCATAAGCCCCATTATAATACTTACGAATAACGCAGAGTCCAGTTTCCTGTTTTCTCGTCCAACCTGGACAGCAATAATTTTTATATCTCGTTCGACAAATATTTGGCCTGTAAAAAATTAAAAAAAAAAAAATTAATTAATTATTACGATTTGTTTAAATGACAAATAGTAATGAAACGTGATTTATGTGTACATAGGGGTAGTAGATTGAGGTAGATAAAATTTTATTATCATCAAGTCCCACATACATCCCACCCCAATTAAATATCAAAATAATAATACGACATATAGAATTAAATAATTAAATATAGCTTGGAAAATATGTGAATTTATCATGAGAATTATTTAATTTTACAAATAACCTTCACACCATAAAAAAAAAAAAAAAAAATCTCTCTTTAAACTCGTTGGAAAAAAAAATTCTCACTTTATAGGGGATGAAAAACGAGCTGATCGTTTTACTTCCGTTATAATGAAGGCGGAAATTTCATTTTCACTCTCCGACCCACATGGCATGTGTATTTACTTGCTGTCGTACACCATGGTGGAAAAAAAAAAATAAAAAAAAAAAAAATAGCCATGGCTGTGTGCCACCTCGCGAACAAGGCGGCCATTCACTCGTTGCCCCATAATTAACGTCAGCTGCTAGGCCTACTCTTTTAAGTACTTCCACTTACGGGTCATGGCGCCGCGTCTTTTGCACGCTAATCCGCGCTTTCTTGCGAGTTATCCAGGCGTTAAGAGTATTAAAAAAAAAAAAAAAAAAAAATTAAAAAAAACCCCTCGAGCGAATTAAACGATTGCGACCGCGTTGGCGCGCGCGATAAAATTATATTCAATGTGGGAACTAAATATTTGTCTCGTGCTTCATATGCCAGATTGCTTGTAATGACCATTCCGAAGAATCATCCAATGGATGAAATTATTTTTTTCGTGGTTGAAAAAAATAAATTCCTGCAGTTCCGGGTCTTGGAAGGAATTTCTTCACTGTATATATATATATATATATATAATATATATATATATATATATATAATATATATATATATATAATATATATATATATATATATATATATATATATATATATATATATATATATATATATATATATATATATATATATAATATATATATATATATAATATATATATATATATAAGGCATTCCATGCTGCGTCATCCACTCAAAAAAAAAACAAAAAAAAAAAACGTATATTTTTATAAATCTAAGAATTCGTTGTTATGATTACAACATTTTTTCGTTCATCGTTTACTGTTTAAATATAGTTTTCAAAATTTTATTTAAACCTTCGTCAGCAAATTCCGAATTCTGTTTACATTTCGTTTAGAAACGGAATATTGCATTTTTTTACATCTCGAGGATAAAAATATTTTTCAATTTGAAAAAAAATTTCAAGCAAAATAATAATAATAATAATATTATTCCATTAAGGATAATAAAATTTACGAGTTGAAAAATTATGTAAAATAAATTAAATTCATAATTTATTTTATTCTCATGTAGAATGTAAAATCGATGATATTGATAAAAATTCTTCGATTAAATGTCATTGAGGATTTTTCATGATCGCACGATCGTCAGTATATACGCAGACCGATAAATTAATCAGCGTCAAGATTTTTTTTTTCATTCTTGTGAGCATCCGTAGAATGGCCTCATTACGCAATAATCATATTACAGCACCACATACACACACACATATATATATATATGTGCTTATTATATATATATATATATATATATAATAAGCACATGAGAGTTCATGCTAGATATGTATACGGCCCATTGTTTGAACGAGATTGCCTAATGACACTGTGAAGCTTCGTGGGCTTTTAATATCAGTTTGCTACGCGATTACTATCCATGTATATTACTCCTCTATTATATACGGTATCGTGTATATTAGTCTCGTTGTGATTTTCTTGCTATTTATGCGTACGAACATTTATTAGGAACACCGAGAGAATAATTGGAGGAAGATGAGAAGGAAAAGGAGGGGGTGGAGGACGAAGAGGTGGAGGAGGAGGAGGACGAAGAGGAGGGGGGAGGAGGACGAAGAGGTGGCGGGGGAGGAGGACGAAGAGGTGGAGGGGGGAGGAGGACGAAGAGGTGGAGGGGGAGGAGGACGAAGAGGTGGAGGGGGGAGGAGGACGAAGAGGTGGAGGGGGGAGGAGGAGGAGGAGGAGGGAGGAGGGCGAAGAGGTGGAGGGGGAGAAGGAGAAGGAAGAGGGGGGGGGGTTGATAACACTCAAGCGTGCATAAAAGGCAATGCCAGAGACCGTATGAGACATTTCTCGTCACTCCAATAATAGAAAAAAGTAACTTTATCTCGGAAAATATTTATTTCCATAAAGATAAAAATAAAAAAAATAAAAAAATTAGTGCAGATTGAAATTTGGAAAATTTTGCACTGCATTTTGCATTTTGACCACATGAGACATTTTTCGACAAATCCAATGATGGAAAAAAACGTATAAATTAATCTCGAAAAATATTTTTTTTTTTTTTTTTTTTCAAGTTGAAAATTTTCCAATAATTTTATTTTGACATGAATATGATGCTTGTATTTTATTATCATTATTATTATTATCGATGGTAATAAAAAAATATGGCAAAAATTAACGGAAATTTATTCTTCCAGGGAAAATAATTTTATGGGCAAAGATCTCGCATCGTCTTCAACTTTAAACGCTCAAACTTTTCATCTTTCTCGTTCTCGTCTTTAATAGATCGGAATTGTTCACCCTATCGCGACATTTCATTACGGGCACTTAACGATTAGGTGGGTTCTCACAGTTGACTCAGACTCAACCCGAATGAGAATATGCTGCAATAATAAATGGAGAGGCTACGCATTCGTATCGTTCTTTTCCTTACTGCTTACCACACACACACATATATATATATATATATTTATGTATATATATATATTTATATAATGGACCAGGCAATTCTAATTATTTCTGCGAATTGACTTTGCCACTGACACGATTATTTTGCTCCCCACATGGAAATCTATTAATAAATATATATATACATATACACATATATATATATATATATATATATATATATATATATATTTATATATTGGACTAGGCAATTCTAATTATTTCTGCGAATTGATTTTGCCACTGACACGATTATTTTGTTCCCCACATGGAAATCTATTAATAAATATATATATATATATATATAAATATATATATTTATATATTGGACTAGGCAATTCTAATTATTTCTGCGAATTGATTTTGCCATTGACACGATTATTTTGCTCCCCACATGGAAATTTATTAATAAATAATTATATATACATATATGTATATAGAAAAACACAACATTTTGTCAAACGTTTTTTTTTTCTTCATATCAAGTTTTAGAGCGTACCAACCCCAAAATTCCATCTCGAAAATATTGCCTCCTAAATATTTATCGTTTGTACTGTACAATATTCGAGGATAGAGTGATCTTGTGAAAAAAAAAGAATAAAAAAAAATAAACAAAAATTGCTTTATTACCGGAATTTAGAGTTGAGGCTTTTTCGATCAGATCGAAAACGTGTGAATACTGACTTTGTGAGGAATCGTGTGTTTCATATATATATATACATATATATACACGACGTATTATGTTGGGTAGTAATTTTAACACCCGAAATCTCCCCCCCCCAGTTTCCTCCACGATAATTCCCATCATAACAAGCCTTAAGGCCAAAATCAATGTTCGCCGATCGAGCAGACCACGTCTTTCCTTATTTTTCAACCTCAACGACCTCTGTTGCGTCGGATTTTTTCACCTCTTGTATTATTAAAATAGACAAAGTACATGAAGGAAAAAAAAAACATTTATTTATATAATGTAAATACAGTTTATTTAAAAAAAATATATATATATATTTATTTCATTATTATTATTATTAAAATTATTTTTAATACTTTTATTTTTGCTTATTTGAATTTAAATTAATTTTCAATTCAGACGAAATTCTCTTTATGGAGTTTTATATTTTTCGCAGAACTCAGTGTGGTATTTAAATTGTGATAAATGATCGTTTGGTACTCCAATCATTCAATATGGACAAGTCCGAGAAGAGCCTCGTTATTTATTACCGAAAATTTCGTCTCTGGTCAAATGATTTTTTTTTTTTTTTTTAATTTTTTTATTATCGAGCTCAAGCACTCGAGATCTTGATCTCACTAACCGACAAACGTCTGACTTACAATCAATATTCGATTATGGTGGGACGACACTTGAACGATCATTGCGATCGTTGTCCCCTCGACGTGCCTTTTATATGACATTCCTACGTGATAAAATTGGCCAGTCATGGCCCGTTTGACATGTGTGACAAGCACAGCGTGAGGTCTTTAAGAAGCTTCACTTGACGTCAAAGGGTATTTGATTTTTTTTTTTTTTTTCTTTATTTTGATTTTTTTTTTAATTTGCTACGATCAATAATAATCCAGCTGTATAACGATAAAGATAAAAAGTCATTTCCATATCGCTATTTACAATGAGATTATATCTTTGAGAACAAATTGCACCAGTACAGAATAATCACTCGATTGTCCATAGAGAATATTGTTGATAATTAATTTGCACCTCATACTGATTTAATATTTTTATATCGCACATTATGAATTTTTATTAATTCTAATATCATTCTCAATCTCATCCATAAATTAGTAAACAAGCACATGCTACTATTATTATATTTTGGAGTTTTTAAATTTTTTATTAATTTCAATATGATTAATAATAAGAGTAATAAATTCTATTATTATTATTATTATCATTACTTAATTAAAATTTTCTATTTTTACGTTGAATAAACTTTTCTTATCTCAGGTTAATTCAATTTTCACTGAGCCAGAATTAGTTTATTCATCAAACGAGTGTATATCCATTCGTATCCGTATCCGTCCATGTGTGTGTGTGTGTGCTACTATTATATATTTAATTTTGGAGTTTTTAAATTTTTTATTAAATTCAATATGATTAATAATAAGAGTAATAAATTCTATTATTATTATTATTATCATTATTATTTAATTCAAATTTTCTATTTTTACGTTGAATTAAATTTTCTTATCTCAGGTTAATTCAATTTTCACTGAGCCAGAATTAGTTTATTCATCAAACGAGTGTGTATCCGTTCGTATCCGTATCCGTCCATGTGTGTGTGTGTGTGCTACAATTATATATTTAATTTTGGAGTTTTTAAATTTTTTATTAAATTCAATATGATTAATAATGAGAGTAACAAATTCTATTATTATTAGTATTATTATCATTATTATTATTATTATTATTATTATTATTATTATTATTATTATTTAATTCAAATTTTCTATTTTTACGTTGAATTAAATTTTCTTATCTCAGGTTAATTCAATTTTCACCGAGCCAGAATTAGTTTATTCATCAAACGAGTGTATATCCGTTCGCACTTGGATTCTTAAGTATACGGACGGATGTTAACATGGCATGAGAGAGGCTTTTCTATTTTTTTTTTTTTTTTTTCTTCTTTTCGTTATAGCAATAAGGAGGAACCCAATTAGATAATTATTCACGCTAATTCCTTCAGCTTGGACAAATTGGGTTAAACGGGCTGTTGCGCAATCGAAATGGGAGTCGAGTAGAATCCGAGTAAAGAATTTTTATGTGTTTGTGATGTGTGTGCGTGTGAGCGTGACTCTGGCTCGACAGAATACTCTATTCGTATCGATGCTCTCGTACACAATTCTCGTGACCTCTGAGTGTCACGAAAATTAAGAATGAAGAATGTGAAAGAAAAAAAAAAATGCCCTTAGAAGGTTAAAAAAAAAACCGTCAAATCTTAAGCCACTGATGGTCATAATCGTCGTGGACGCAAAAAAAAAAAAAAAAGAAAACAAAATATATAGATATATGCATATTAAGAATGAACGTCATCGCACTCGAGATAACTTGTGCCCTACAATCACTGAACCTCGTTATTTATCTTTTGAACTTTTAAAATTAACGATAAAAATTTTCACGAGACATTTTTATGATTTTTTTTTTTTTCATATATATCGAGATACACGTGATCAATAATAGCGAATACAACCATAAGTGGCTCAAGATTCTCGTATCTTGTTGTGAATTTATCCATGTTGATGTAAATTCAATTAAATTTTTGCGGAAGTTATATATATATATATATATTTGCTTTTGATGGACAGGAATTTTAATGCTTCGATCTATCAATGAGGGACTCCAATCTACCATATATATATATATATTTATATAATATATATTTATATGTATAGAGGTATATATATATATATATAGAATAAATTGAGCGAGCTTCGCCGATAAAACTTCGATTTAAAAGCACCGTAAAATTTTTCACATTTATTCACTTAATTTTCAAGACGCAAAAGTTACGTCTTTTCGCATTCGGCTTATTTCTGCGAGCTAAAAATAATGAGATAAGAAAAATTTAACGATTATTTGATATGCAGGAAGGCCCCTATCACGAGCAATTTAAGGTCAAGAACGAATTGAATTAATCTAAAATTGCACAAAAGGTTTTTCCGTTCTCTGGTTGGTGGTTAAACGTTATTAAAAACGTGCTCGTGACTATTTTCGTCACAAATGACATTCCTCTTAATTTCGGCTTAATCATATATAATTTCTAATCTCGAGAATAATCTTAAATGTATAATTGTGCAGCAGATTCCACGCAATGATTCGAGTCCCTGGGAACGAATTTTCTTATTGACCAATTGAGATTTGACTGATTTTTATTTTTCATGGTTCAACTATCATTATTATTTTATTTTTCGTTCATTCCATTTTCATCATTTATAATCTGAACGAATAATCGTATATCATAAAATTGTACAGCAGGCACGAGTCCCTGGGAACGATTTTTCTTATTGACCAATTGAGATTTGACTGATTTTTATTTTTCATGGTTCAACTATCATTATTATTTTATTTTTCGTGCATTCCATTTTCATCATTTATAATCTGAACGAATAATCGTATATCATAAAATTGTACAGCATGCACGAGGCCTTTGGGATGAATTTTTTTATTGACCAATTGAGATTTGAATGATTTTTATTTTTCAACTATAATTATAATTATTATTTTATTTTTCGTGCATTCCATTCTCATAATTTCTAATCTGGACGAATATCGTATTTTTATTTTTCAACTTTAATTATAATTATTATTTTATTTTTCGTGCATTCCATTCTCATAATTTCCAATCTGGACGAATAATCGTATAATTATTCCTATTGCCCAGTTCATATTTGACTGATTATTATTTTTCAACTATAATTATAATTATTATTTTATTTTTCAAGCATTTTTCATTCCTATAATTTTTTATAATCGGAACGAATAATCATTTAATGTATAATTGTGTGTAACGAGTCGTCATCATATCCAACGCTCTTTGCTTCATCACTAATTTATCATTTTAGAAGTGACTGTTTTAGATTTTGTAACCGGATAACTTGTGAATTGCTCCTCTCTGTCAATTCATAAAATATTTTACGTTTAGTTACTCAACATTTTGCGTCTAATAAATTCACCCATATATATATATCTCGTCGTATTCTCGGTGCAACGTATATATATATATATATATATATATATATATATATATATATATACACGTTGAAAAAGCACGATGGTCCAGAATTGCTCGTGTTCGTTGCACCGAGAATACGACGAGAGAGTTAATTGACCGTATGTACGTGAAAGTGTACACGCGTATAAACTCAGGCAAATCGAGATCTCTGCATAGTCATCGCTTACATACTGTGCATTGGCATTTTCCTTCGCGACCCGCGGCCTTCCTCAAACTAGATCTTTCTTCTCTTCCCTCTGCAATTTCAGGCGGAAGATTGAAAAGAGAGAAAGAAGAATGAAGAGAAAAAAAAAATAGCAAAACACCACTCGATTATTATAAGTGGCTACTTATTCATGGGCAAATAATGCTAATTATGAACGAGTCGCCTGAAGATAAGAACAAACCGAGAGAAACAGAGAGAGAGAGAGCTTATGTCCTCTGTATAATTATAGAATTATTCACGTATTTGTGGAAAAAAAAAATTCAGTCATTATTTCTTAATTATCATTCATGGTGAATTTTTCAATGATTTTCGGCTGATTGTTGTATTTTTTTGAAAAAGAAATAAAAAAAAAGTATGCCAGACTTTTATTTTGCAACTTCGCAATGTCCAGCCACACAATGGAAAATCATCAATCGTATCTCGTTCGTCAGATCATACGCCCCATAAGCTTTATTTCCGTGTCAATAATTCAGAAGCGATGGCGCACCTAAATTTACTCTCATTAATGTCCACTTCCTGTACGTTATGTGTGTGCATAAACGAAAAAAAAAAAAAAAACAAAAAAAAACGAATCACTCATTACATCATTCATCAGCAACTCAACGTCAATTTAATTTCAACTATTTTTCAATATATTTCAATTCTATATTTGTCAACTATATTTTTCTTGCAACAAGTTGCATATTTATTATTTTTATTATTTTGAAAATCATCAAAAAAAGAATCACTCATCATTCATCAGCAACTCAACGTCAAGTTGATTTCAACTATTTTTCAATATATTTCAATTCTATATTTGTCAAATATATTTTTCTTCCACAATTTGCACATTTATTATTTTTATTATTTTGAAAATCATCAAAAAAACAATCAAAAAATAATAATCACTCATCAGTAACTCAACGTCAATTTGATTTCAACTATTTTTCAATACATTTCAATTCTACATTTGTCAATTATATTTTTCTTGCACAAGTTGCATTTTTATTATTTTGAAAATCATCAAAAAAACAATAAAAAAAAATAATCACTCATCAGCAACTTGATTTCAACTATTTTTCAATATATTTCAATTCTACATTTGTCAATTATATTTTTCTTGCACAAGTTGCATTTTTATTATTTTGAAAATCATCAAAAAAACAATAAAAAAAAATAATCACTCATCAGCAACTCAACGTCAAGTTGATTTCAACTATTTTTCAATATATTTCAATTCTACATTTGTCAATTATATTTTTCTTTCACAAGTTGCATTTTTATTATTTTTATTATTTTGAAAATCATCAAAAAAACAATCAAAAAATAATAATCACTCATCAGTAACTCAACGTCAATTTGATTTCAACTATTTTTCAATACATTTCAATTCTACATTTGTCAATTATATTTTTCTTGCACAAGTTGCATTTTTATTATTTTGAAAATCATTAAAAAAACAATAAAAAAAAAGTATCATTCATCAGTAACTCAACGTTAACTTGATTTCAACTATTTTTCAATATATTTCAATTCTATATTTGTCAACTATATTTTTCTTCCACAAGTTGCATATTTATTATTTTGAAAATCATTAAAAAAACAATCAAAAAAAAAGAATCACTCATCATTCATCAGTAACTCAACGTCAACTTGATTTCTTCCACAAGTTGCATATTTATTATTTTTATTATTACAAAAATCATCAAAAAAACAATCAAAAAAAAAATACTAACTCATCATTCATGAGTAACTCAAAGTCAACTTGATTTCAACTATTTTTCAATATATTTCAATTCTATATTTGTCAACTATATTTTTCTTGCACAAGTTGCATTTTTATTATTTTGAAAATCATCAAAAAAACAATAAAAAAAAATAATCACTCATCAGTAACTCAACGTCAACTTGATTTCAACTATTTTTCAATATATTTCAATTCTACATTTGTCAATTATATTTTTCTTGCACATATTTATTATTTTGAGTCCTGAATAACTTACCCGACCGGAGGAATCGATTGAAAATTATTGTCAAGATCTTGCGTTGATCCTGGCGTGTAACGCGTACCCGGTGGATTTTCTTGAATTGTCCGATTAGCCAGCAAGAGCAGAAACGTCGCTGACAATATACCAGCTCGGCTTATCGACATTTTATTCCACGTCTAAACGAATTTTCATCGATTTTTACCACCACGCATTTAGTCCAACTGATCAATTTCCTCAGCAGGCATTCGTTAAGTGGGATGATCTCCCGGCCATTTGATAATGTCCTTAAGGCACTTCCTCGATCGTGTACCAAATTACCAGATACTTTTGTTTAAAACAAATATTTTTTTCTAAATTTTTCAACTTTAACAATCAATTACACTGATTATGAAAAAAAATAATAATAATAAGTTTTTTTATTATTAATTTTCAAAATTTTTTAGTTAATTTTAGAAAAAGGGCGATAAAATTTGCAATACAAATTTGTGTCAAAAGTACATATATATATATATATATATATATATATATATATATATATATATATATAAACATACATATATATATAGTCATTGTGACAGAGAGGGAGGGAAGAGAGAGAGAAAGAGCATATGCATGAGTCCTCAGCCTCTCGCGATAACGCATGTGCGTACCCACAGTGTGTTGGCGTTCCGGAAGTAGCGAAGAAGTGTGAAATGATATAAAGACTATCAACGCTGGGGGGGTGTATAAATAAAATTGTTATCTTTGACAAATAACTCTAAACTGATGATTCTAAGCTACTTAACATGATGGCATCTAGTGAATTTTCCTGAAAAAGCACTTTTGTTAAGAATAATTTAAAATTCCTTCGTAAGTAAAAATTAAATTAAAAAAAAATTCAATTCTATTTAAAAAATAATTCAGAGTTTTATTATTCAGTTAAATTTTAATTTCAGATCTAAAACTCGTGAATTATCATAAATATTATTATTTGAGAATTGTTAAAATAAAAAATGAAAAAATTATTATAAAAATATCTAAAATCCTTTAGTGCAATTATAAAATCTATAAATCGATTGACACAGTAGCGCGAATAAACGATCATTTTATATACACACACATATATATATATATATATAGTTTGAAGATTTTTAGGCGGCAAATGATAACGTTAACCCGACTGAGATGATTACTCGGTGAGAGATCAAGGAAATTTTACTGTTGCAGCACTAGTTGACATTACGTATAGTTATAATATTATTAAAATATATGAAATTGCTAGTCAAGGTCAAGGATGGGTCAGTTTTTCACTTAAAAATAAATTGGAAAAAATTTTTTAAATGTGAAAATTATTAATAAATTGGGATCGATAAACAAAATTTAATTACACACACACACACAAACACACGGACACTTTTCACAATATTCGTAGCATTGTTCGATCGATATTTAAATTGTATTTTATTTGAGAAATGAAAAAAGAAATAATTAAAAAATACAAAATTTCGTTGAAAATATGAAAAAAAAAAAAAAAATTGTCGCGTGGTCAAAATGATGAACCCCCGAAAAGGTGCGTCGACGGAACTCGACGTCAGACTGCCACAGCAGCCTCTATGAAACTCGGGGTATCCCAACTCATCTCAGACCGACGCAGCCTCTCTTACTATCTCTTTCTCTCGCGATGCCCTCTCTCCTCTTCGATGAAGCGAGAGAAACGACGTCGGACTCACACACAAAAACCCCTTCCACTTTACTCTGTCAATACTTATTATAATGTAAAAACAGAAACAGTCTCATTCACATCATATTCCATGCAAATTTATTCAATGCACTATATATATATATATATATATATATATATATATATATATATATATATATATATATATATAGTGCATATATATATATATATATTGCCAATACTATAAAGATAATAAAATTTTCATACATTACGAGATTCTATTTCAAGTATTTTTTCTCTTTTATGGGACAAAAATAAATTTGTCCAATCTGCATGATTTTTTTTACTCATAATAATACATTTAAAAAAAATCCCACTTTGCTGTCAACACTTATAATGTAAAAACAGAAACAGTCTCATTCACATCATATTCCATGAAAATTTATTCAATGCACTATATATATATATTGCCAATACTATAAAGATAATAAAAAAATTCATATATTACGAGATTCTATTTCAAGTATTTTTTCTCTTTTATGGGACAAAAATAAATTTGTCCAATCTGCATGACTTTTTTTACTCATAATAATACATTTAAAAAAAAATCCCACTTTGCACTATATATATATATATTGCCAATACTATAAAGATAATAAAAAAAATCATATATTACGAGATTCTATTTCAAGTATTTTTCTCTTTTATGGGACAAAAATAAATTTGTCCAATCTGCATGATTTTTTTTATTCATAATAATACATTTAAAAAAAAATCCCCCTATATATATATATATATATATTGCCAATACTATAAAGATAATAAATTTTTCATACATTACGAGATTCCATTTCAAGTATTTTTCCTCTTTTATGGGGAAAAAAATCCCCAAGGAACATTAATTGAAATTAGCCTGACAATGAGAGAAAGAAAAAAAGAGGGAGAGAGAGAGAGAGAGAGAGGAGTAGAAATTCGACTCTGGTTCGATTAAATATTGAGTCAGAAAGCATCATTTAAATTATCTTCATTATCACACTGTCGACATCACCAGATTTATTTTTCATTGGCATTACGTAATCCTTATTTGTACTAACGCATCCCTAAATGTAACGAGCGAGCCCCGTTCTAATAATCCTGCAATCGTATGCGGGTGGCTGCTCTAGAAAAAAAAAAAAAAAAAAACATTGCGAGATGTATTAAAATTTAATGGGAACGCCAAGCATTCGTCGTACGAGTAAACGTAAGTCCGTGAAATCGGGCTGATAATGCAACTTGCCAAGACCATGCTCAAACCTTATTAACTAATAACTTGTTTCAATTCTTCACAGTTATGCGCGACGACGGATAATTGATTTTTTTGATTTTTCATGGTCCGCGACAAAATTCCATATCGTAGTTTCGAGCTTTGAGTCTCGAAAATTAAAAAAAATTAAAAATAAAACTTTTCGCTTAGCTTGACAACAAATTGACAAATACATTGAGTGAGAGTGAATTATTGATTTATTTCAATATTAATTTATTCATTTTTGTACGTATAAAAATTCTTTTTAATCGATATTAATATTTTAGCTTAAAAATCAAAATATCTTTTTTTTTTTTTTGCTGCAACTGAAATTTTTTTCAGAAAATTATCCTGGCAGGAAAAAAAATATGTGAGCTTATCGGAGAAAATTCCAAAAAGATTTATTTATTTTCAGAAAGATCGTGTGCTTGAGTTGATATATATATATATATATATATATATATATATATATACACATATATATAGGTTATATTGTGTATAACAAAAAGCACGATACAAAGATATCACGATAAAATCATCAACGTATAACTCAAGTTATTGCACACGATCTTTCTGAAAATAAATAAATCTTTTTGGATATATATATATATATATATATATATATATATATTACCCCATAAACCCCATACCCCATAAATCGTTCTTTTCAATGAACGCGATCTCGTATTTTCTATATCTTATCGCACATTTCTTACTGTGAGATTATCTTTGCGGTAGTGAAAAGAAAAAAAAAACAGCAAGCAATTTTCAACGCACATAAATTATGGAATGTTCGAACTTTTCACAGATAGTCACAGATTTTTGTTATCACACATGAAAAAGTGATAAATTTATCCATATATATATATATGATGTACCAGCAAAGTTCTTGTGATTTAAAATAAAATCAAGGAATAAAAAAAGTTCTTGTAATTAAAAATAAAATCAAGGAATGAAAAAAGTTCTTTTGATTTAAAATAAAATCAAGGAATAAAAAAAGTTCTTGTAATTTAAAATAAAATCAAGGAATAAAAAAAGTTCTTGTGATTTAAAATAAAATCAAGGAATAAAAAAAGTTCTTGTGATTTAAAATAAAATCAAGGAATAAAAAAAGTTCTTGTGATTTAAAATAAAATCAAGGAATAAAAAAAGTTCTTGTGATTTAAAATAAAATCAAGGAATGAAAAAAGTTCTTGTGATTTAAAATAAAATCAAGGAATGAAAAAAGTTCTTTTGATTTAAAATAAAATCAAGGAATAAAAAAAGTTCTTGTGATTTAAAATAAAATCAAGGAATGAAAAAAGTTCTTTTGATTTAAAATAAAATGAAGGAATAAAAAAAGTTCTTGTAATTTAAAATAAAATGAAGGAATAAAAAAAGTTCTTGTGATTTAAAATAAAATCAAGAAATAAAAAATGTTCTTGTGATTTAAAATAAAATCAAGGAATGAAAAAAGTTCTTTTGATTTAAAATAAAATCAAGGAATGAAAAATGTTCTTGTGATTTAAAATAAAATCAAGGAATGAAAAAAGTTCTTTTGATTTAAAATAAAATCAAGGAATAAAAAAAGTTCTTGTGATTTAAAATAAAATCAAGGAATGAAAAAAGTTCTTTTGATTTAAAATAAAATCAAGGAATAAAAAAAGTTCTTGTGATTTAAAATAAAATCAAGGAATGAAAAAAGTTCTTTTGATTTAAAATAAAATGAAGGAATAAAAAAAGTTCTTGTGATTTAAAATAAAATCAAGGAATGAAAAAAGTTCTTGTGATTTAAAATAAAATCAAGGAATAAAATTTACCTCTCGATATTTGAAAATTTGTCGAAAATTATTTCGCACTAGTGATTTTTTTTTTTTTTTTCGTAATTTCTCCCTTTAACTCTTCGTTTGAGCTCCGATTTTATTTCTCCTCCTTTTTATTGCGAAATACGATCACCCGCAACTCGATACCATCGAACCGCCTCGAGAGTTAGCCGTTTGGTGGTAAAAAAATTGAAAAAACAAAAAAAAAACGAAAAGGGCCAAAAGTACTGAGATTATAAATTTGAAGCTCGAGGACGTCTCTGTATGGCTTTAGGGAGGACCGTTGAAAGGCTCGTTGATTTTGGCGGGCATGGCCTTTACACGGTTCATCAATCTCGAGCCATTCAGTCGACAAGAATCTTATGTATCGCTACTATACATATATATACACACACACATATATATATAATAATATAATATATAATATATAATATATAATATATAATATATAATATATAATATATAATATATAATATATACTATATAATATATAATATATAATATGTAATATATAATAAATTAAATATATATATAAAATACGATTTTTTTTTGTTTACAAAAAACCGCCATTTTTTAAATTTAGATATGAAAATTTTCAAATATTTCACATCTAAATATTATATATGATTTATTAAAAATTAATTGAAAAAGAAAATATGAATTTTGGAAGAAAATAAAAAATTCAATTAATCGAAGTGAAATTAGGGTTCGAATTTTTCGGGAAACGTTTTTTTTTTCTTTTTTATTTTTTTTTTAAATTAAAATAAACCCGAAGTGATTTGTGATCAGAGAGAAATTATAATCGGACGAGATTTTAAAACATAACAAAAGAGGGGGAAAAAAAAACATTTTCCCATTTTTCCACGTCGGAATCAGGAAACCTAAAAATATCGAAATTTCAAGCAGCCATAAATTTGCTCCCGCTTGACCGATATAGGTCACTTTACTAAAATTTCTGAGTTTCTTAAAATTTCTGAGTTTTGAGGACGCCGCGTGCTGAATTAAAAAAATGTCGCTTGTTTAATCCGAATATTTTTATTTCTTCAAGTATGGAGAATATTATTAAAATCGTCCAAGTAAAATCGATCTAAAAATGTGACTGTAAAAATTGGGGCCAGAATTCCATCGGGACTCAAAGTTACAGTCAATTTATTTCCAGCCAAAATGAGAAAGAAAAAAAAAATTAAATAAAACTTAAAAAAATTTCCTCTACTTGGAGCAAAAAAAAAATCCAAAATTTTATTGTAACAACAAAAACGATAAGACGATAAGTAAAATCGAAATAAAAATGTGACTGTAAAAATTGGGGCTCGAATTTCATCGGGACTCAAAGTTACAGTCAATTTATTTCCAGCTAAAATGAAAAAGAAAAAAAAAATAAATAAAACTTAAAAAAAATTCCTCTACTCTACTAAAAAAGTTCTAAAATTTTATAGTAACAAGAAAGACGATAAGAATAAAAGGAGAACGCGATGATTTTTTTAAGATTTTTTTTTCCTCCCATATATCGATGGATTTAAATGGACCTCGATTCTGTCAACTCATGACGTGTCATTTATCATCGAATATCGATTGAAAAAAATAATAAATAAAAATAGAAAAAAATAAAATAATAATAACAGTACAAAAGTTTCATAGTGTCGTACTTGACGTTTTTTTTTTTGTCAGCCTCTATTGACTTTTTTTCGTCTCTTTATTCATACAGAGGCGACACACTTGATGTTAGGGTTAATCTGAACGTTAACCGAATGACATGCTATACGCGCGGTTTGTGACTTTCGTAACAAGAACAACCGGCTGGCAAGTGGGTCAACCCGGTGTTTGAGCTCTCTGGTGGTCTTCGTACGCGGAAGCGCCATAGATAAGGCACCATGGAGTATAAGGATACATCAAACAAGAGCATAAATATAATATAATAATATATCTAGTATCCGTTGAAGACAACTTTGCATACTCGTAGTGTTGATTTTCTATCCAAAGAGAAGAAAAACAAAAAAATTTTCTCAAATATTACGAGATTATTATTTTTTTCCAGTCAGCTGGTCAATCGAAAGAACTATTTTCCCTTAATTTAAAAATATATTTAAAATTTATTTAAATATATTTTTTATTTAAATTATTTAAATACATTTTTTATTTAAATTATTTAAAATTTATTTAAATATATTTTTTATTTAAATTATTTAAAATTTATTTAAATATATTTTTTATTTAAATTATTTAAAATTTATTTAAATATATTTTTTGTTTAAATTATTTAATCTTGATTTAAAAATATCTTACAAATAGATGCAATTTATTTATCCATCAAGGAAATTTTACATACTCCTAGTGTTGATTTTCTATCGAAAGAGAAGAAAAATAAAAAATTTTCCTGAAATATTACGAGATTTTTTTTTTTTCCAGTTAGCTGGTCAATCGAAAGAACTATTTTCCCTTAATTTAAAAATATATTTAAAATTTATTTAAATATATTTTTTATTAAAATTATTTAATCTTGATTTAAAAATATATTTAAAATTTATTTAAATATATTTTTTATTAAAATTATTTAATCTTGATTTAAAAATACATTTAAAATTTATTTAAATATATTTTTTATTTAAATTATTTAATCTTGATTTTAAAATATCTTACAAATAGATGCAATTTATTTATCCATCAAGGAAATTTTACATACTCGTAGTGTTGATTTTCTATCGAAGGAGAAGAAAAATAAAAAAAAATCCTCAAATATTTCGAGATTTTTTTTTTTTCCAGTTGGCTGGTCAATCGAAAGGACTTAATTTCCCTTAATTCAAAAATACATTTTTTTTATCGTTCAATTTGCTAATAATCCTTCAAAAATTATTTAAATATCTTACAAATAATCGCAATTTATTTATCCATCGAGGAAATTTTACATACTCGTAATAATTTCCTCAAATATTTCGAGATTATTTTTTTTTTCCAGTCAATCGAAAGCACTATTTTCCCTTAATTAAAAAATACATTTTTTTTATCGTTCAATTAGCCAATAATCATGAGAACATTTACTTTTATACCTTAAGCGAAATATTTAATAATTAAAAATTCGTTAAAATTGTCAATAATAATTTTAGCGACGCTAGTTTTTTTTTTTTTTTTTTTTTTTTTTTTTATTACCAATTTCACGTTGGAATTAAAAAATATTTTATGACTGTGACATTAATTTTGTTTCGTATACACGAAAGCAGGAATATAATCTGTTCTTGTTACGAGAGATGAGACGAGTTCTCGGTCTTTTCTCGTTGAACGCGATAGATAATGATTACCGGTAGCATGCCGAGGGCCGTTGATGCCAACGATCAGCATGCATAGGTTGCATATATATATATATATATATATATATATATATATATATATATATATATATATATATAATATAAATATGCACGCATGTATTTGTGTTTGTGTATGGGTACAGAGCATCTTACCCCCATCTTATATATATATATATATATATATATACATGCCTTACCTATAATCAGCGTACCACACGTCCTATCGTGGACATATGCCACTTCATAAGCAACAGATTCTCGTTGTAAAAAACGCGTTGTATATCGTCACACCCCTTTTTCCTCTCATTCTCAACAGCTCCTCGTCATTCTCCAGCGTGTTTTACATCCTCTTGATTTATCTTTTTTTTTTCTTCTATTTTTCTTCCATTCTGTTTTTTTTTCTGTCCCGTCCTTTTTCCTCATCTCCAGTGCCAGTTCTCGCGTCCTCGTAGGGCTGCCCATCGTTCTCTTTAACGCTTAAATAATCCTTCGGTAGAAATACGTAATGTGTATACCGATAGACAGTGAAAAATCAACATACAAGAGTGATAAGCTGGAGAGAGAAAAAGGTTTTTTTTTTTTGTTTTATCTCGACATTATTTACACGAATTAACTTCGAGGACAAGTGACTTGATGTTTTCTCACTATGCTTGTAGACACTTTGACTAAATACTTTATCAGTTTGGCCACTTTTTGTATTTTTGTTTCAGTTATAAATTTTATCAATTTTTTCAATTTGGGCCTTTTTTTATTAATTTTGGGCTGAATAAGATTTTTTTTTATTCTGGTCTTATTGCGCTTTAATTAAATAATTATTACTCATTTTTTTAGTACAACAAAATGCTGAGTATTTAAATATATATTTATAGATTTTTCTGTCATTAAAAATAATAATAATAATTGAGTTTCTTGCTTCACTCATTTATTTTTTTGTTTATTGCTATCCTTTGATTTGGCAGATTTTTCTCTATCTTTTGTAGAATTGATAAATGCTTGACGGATCTCATAAGCCTTTCTGTCATTAAAAAGGTTTTTCTGTCATTAAAAATAATAATAATAATTGAGTTTCTTGCTTCACTCATTTATTTTTTTGTTTATTGCTATCCTTTGATTTGACAGATTTTTCTCTATCTTTTGTAGAATTGATAAATGCTTGACGGATCTCATAAGCCTCGTTAATATCTCTCTTATAATTATTATAATTTTCCAAATATCTTTTCGTAATTCGTCGATATTTTTCTGCACGTTTTTCTATCGACATGCCAGATTCTTCGACAAAACTTTCTTGTAATTGCTCAAAATCTAGAACATTCATGGCTCTCTGATTTCTCAAAGTTTCTTCGTCATAGTCCGATTTTATCCAGCGATCCTCTTCCTCATCTTCCTTTATCATGTATGTGGTCAAATTTAATTTTGGCAAATAATTGTTAAATTTTATCGGTGGTTCGAGGGTTCGTTTTTCAAGTGGAAAAATTTCCAACGATTCCGAATCAATCATCTCGTTAATATTTTCGTCCTCGTCGCTACTCCCATTTATTTTATCTGTCAAATTATCAGCCAAAGGCACATATATCAAGGAATTGGCCTCTAAAAATTGTTCTTGTAATTTACGACCACGCTGAGAACGTCCCAATTCCTCAGTTTTCCACATTTTCTTCAATTCTAAAATTTTATCCTCTGTGCTTGTATCCTCAAATATTTCCAATTCACTTTCCGTGTCTGCAATTATTTGTAGACTCCAATAAGGCTCCTCCAATGATTTACTAAATTCGTACGATTTTTTTGAATTTTTTTTCAATCTCTCACTTTTCCTGCCATTCGTCGATGATTTTTTTTCTCTCGAATTATTTTCCATTTTTTTAATTTTTGCTTCCATCACTATGGCCCATTCGGCTTCTGTTAATGGCCAAGAATCCTCACGAACAAAAGCCTCGATCGAGTAACTCGTAAAGTTATCAAAAATTTGACGATCGATCTCGATTTCTCTTCTGAAAATATTTCCAGAACGTCGACTCGATGAGCCGCCACTTTTTCGACTCGATGATTTTCTCGGTTTGCTCAATTCCTCGTTTGCCTCTCGAGGAAAAATTTCCGATGAATTTTTCGCCTCGAGATTAAGAAAAACAAATGGTAGAATTAAAATTCCATCACCCTCGATTTCTGACAATATTGGCCCATTTTCTTTGACGACTCGTAAATTGGTCAGTACTTTTTCATAAGACGTTCTCGATCGTACAGAAATTAAACATTTTTTTCTAACTTTAGCGATTATTTTAACTATAAGATTTTTTTTATTCGGCAAATAATAACCCGAAATTTCCCGAACATAAAGTGGCAGAATATGACTTTTGGCTGGTATTGGTTCACTCTCGTTGATAAAATGAAAATTTGGTTGACCCTTAATGGTCGTTAAGTGAAGAGACCAATCGACTTGTTCGTATTTTTCAAAATCATTCCAGCCATAAGCGAATATTGTATAGCCATTTTTTCGATAACGATAATGATTCGGTGTGACATTGTTAACGAGACGAAACATTTCTCGATTAGAATCATTCTCAAAGACGCGAACTTTGTAATTTGAAAGATTCGCGAAAAGATCAACAGAAGCGAAAACAGTTTTGTTTATTTCGGTATTAACGACAATTCGTAAAATGGGAAACCATTGATCGTTCGATTTAAAATTTGTGACTCGTCCAACGAATTCCTGAATTTTTACAACATGGCAAAGATCTCTGGCCCATGGATAAATAATTTCAAGACTTTTGTCGTGTTTAACGATCGTTCTGAGCAGCGAGTTAGCCACAGACTCGTCTTTCACGTGTTTAAAAAGCTCGACGATTTTTCCAAGTGTCTCCTTGACAAATTTGTGTTCTTTGTGGCTTGTCTCGTGAATTTTTTTATAATTTTTTGTCACAGCCATACGAAAAAAAGATTGAATTATCATTGCATTTCTGTTTGATTCCCAATCGTTTTCCTCATTTTCCCACCAATCTTCATCCTCGTGATTCTTTGATGAATTAATAAATTTTCCTTTAAAGCCAATCGAAGAATCACGAAAAAATATTCTCATTGCACGTCGTACAATTGGCAAATCCACTGATGAAAATTCATTTCCAATGAGATTTAAAAAATCCTCCATAAACCAGCCACGAATGGATTCTGTGACTTTTCGATATTTATTCGACAACGTAGCAGTAGAATCTGGCATAAAAATTTTATTTAAAAATTTCACATCAGTCGTGTAATTCGGAGTGCCAAAAGATTCGAGAGCTTTTATCACCCCATTGCTGATTTTTCCTGCGAGCTCATTTAATCGATGAGCTTCTGTCGTCATCAGTTCGTGAATTTTTAAACGATTGCCAATTTCAAAAGGTGTGTCTGACAGTATTATTGCATGATAGGATGATTCGTAATTTACGAATATTCGTAATAAATGACGACCAGCCTCCAATTGAAAAATTATCGATTTTGTTCCTCTCGTTTTTAATCGTCCCACTAATTTATTCTCTCTTTCTCTTTTGAACCAATTGTGTCGTTCTATTATCAGACAAGATTTTTTCAAGCCTGAATGATGGCTTGAAAAATTTATCAGAAAAATTTTTTCATCGATCGAATCAACCAATAAATAAAAGGGCTCGTTTCTCGATGGCCAAACTTTGTCCTGATATTCGTACATTTTTTCCAAAGCTTGCTGAGGTATCGATGATTTTATTAAAAAATTTTTACTCTCCTTGGTCGAAGAATCAATTTTTCCTTTTTTTCCATCGTTTCGTTGGCTTAAATTTTTTCCAATGTTCGATACTTCGATACTGTATTTGAAAAATTTTTGCCTGTAGAACAAATGAACTTGGCGCAGATATAATGAGAGTTTGTTAAAATCACCCCATAAACTTATATCGGGCATTTTTATGTCTTCGCTCTTTTCTTTGGACAATCCATTCGTCGTGGTACTTTGTGGCTTGAAATTTTTTTCCTCTCGCGTTCCTGATGTCGTTTCCGATGAATCTTCCTCACCGAATTCCTCAAGCTCGTTGTATCCGTAAGAATAATCGACGCTGCATTTTCTCAATGGACTCACAATCAGTAAATAACGCGTAGGCACAAAATATTCCGAGGCATCGGCCAGTCCTCGACCAATTGCCCAATCCAACCATCGATGAATTTTCCATTTCGCAAGTGGTGCTTTCACCTATTGAACGGACGTCGATCTTTTTATTTTTGTCAACGAGAATTAATTTATCAAAAAGCAAAAAAAAATCAATAAGATGACGTTTTGAAGATATTTTTTAATTAATTCTTATATTCATTATTTATTTCTCGAATAATTTCATTTAAATTTTTCAGAATCCTATTTGTTCCTCTCGAATATGCCAAAAAATAAAATATCTAATTGATATCGCGAGAACAATCTTTTCAGTATCTTCATTGATTTTTTTTTTAATTTCGCGATGTGCTCAAATTCTCATGGAATGAGAATTTTTATATGTACTAAAGCATCCTTGAGATATCCTAGTTTTTTTTTTTAAGAAATATTTCATGAGTTATTTAAAAAAAAACAATTTTTTTAAAGCTTTAAAATTCTCAATTTTTTTTACTTCCATAAAAGCTCTAAAATTCTCATGGAATGAGAATTTTCTCTGTAATTGTTATATGTAGTAAAGCATCCTTAAGATATCCTAGTTCCTAGTTATTTTTTTTAAGAAATATTTCTTGAGTTATTTTAAAAAAACCATTTTTTTAAAGCCTTAAAATTCTCAATTTTTTTTGACTTCCATAAAAGCTCCAAAATGAGAAGTTTAGATTTTTTTTTTCGAGTCTAAACAAAGTCAACTTTATCTCAAATAATTATTGCATGTATTTACTTGTGATGGATCTAAAGGAACATCACGTGAAAGTTCCACATAAATTTGATGATTCCAACATGGCGTCATGCCGGGAATTTCTTTGGCAGTTGCGTCTTTCATATCTTCGAGACTGAGAAATAATATTGTCGGTTGTGGTTCTTCCGGAATTTCAAGTTTTGGAACTTTTGTTTTTGATTTTCGTGATTTCGACAATTTCACGTCAAATTGATCAATTTCCGTTTCGTCTTGACGATACTCGAAATGTTTCGCATACTTGATGAGAAATTCCCACTGATCGTGGGGAGAAAGATACGACACATTTAGGGACAAACCGATCCATCCTGTAAAAAAAAAAAAAAACAAAAATAAAAAATTAAAAGTTTGCTCGAGTTGATGATACGAAAAACTGATAAATAAAATACCAGTCAGACATGTGATCAAGCTGCAATCTACGAGCTCTCGTTGATTCGTCCAGGAGCGAGCAACAATTTTGAGCATCGCTTTTGCTAAAATTAAAGGCCACAGCTCGTTACTGTTAATTGTTCGAGGCAACAATGGTCTTCCTCTTTTGTCCACGGGTATCGAATCGTCTACCAAAATTTTACGCCAACATCCCATGTAAAAAATTCGTACCACGTATCGACCTAAAAAATAAAAATAATTTATTCGAAATTTTTAAACTTGAAAGATATAAAATTTATCAGTTCGATGATCAGGTAAATTCTACAAATTTTATAATTAATTATATTTTAGAACGTTTATCAGATTCGTTAAAATTTAAATTAAATTTGAATCAATCTTCAGGAGCGTTGAAATTTTTTTGGCTTTTTTATACAATTATTTGATTTAATTGCATAAATTTCATTTTTCGTAACCAAATATTTAGTAATCACGTATCGACCTAAAGAATAAAAATAATTTATTCGAAATTTTTAAACTTGAAAGATATAAAATTTATCAGTTCGATGATCAGGTAAATTCTACAAATTTTATAATTAATTATATTTTAGAACGTTTATCAGATTCGTTAAAATTTAAATTAAATTTGAATCAATCTTCAGGAGCGTTGAAAATTTTTAGTTGGCAAAAGATAATTTTTGGGCTTTTTTATACAATTATTTGATTTAATTGCATAAATTTCATTTTTCGTAATTTTCGTTATTCTTATTAAAAATGTTCAATCCAATTTTGGTCTATGGAAAGCTTTTTTTTTTTTGTTTCTTCAATCTTTACCATTAGCATTGACCACTGGTCGATGAGATGCTCCTTTGCCAGCTTTGTTCAAAGAGTAGACATTGAACCATCCTTGCCAGCATTTGTCACCCATATTCCATGAGAAATTACTCGTTTGATTATCCATTTCCAAGCCATTACGTCCACGATATTGGATATTTATTAATGTCGAAACGAAGCATCGAATAAACTGTAAATATAAAATTCAGTATAAATTTAATCAGTTTTAGCAATTTTATTCTTTTCGTACTTTGATGAATTTTACATGAAAATTCCTTCCATCCGAATTTATTTATTTTTATTATTGAAAAATATGACGATGAAAACTGAGCAAAATATATTTAAAAAAAAAAATTTATACTCACGTCACTGTGAAGCAAATGCCTGTTGTTCGTTACAAAGTCTGGATAATTGGAAATTTTTTCATAAATAATAGGAGAACGAACAAATTGCAATTCTCGAAATCTCTTCCATTCGGTTGGCTGTAAAGATCGTGGCATTACGATCTGTTGTGGATCGGAGAATTCTCCGCCTGCGTCATTGGTTATTTGAAAAATTGGACCAGACGACAAGTTTGTTTAATTTTTATTTTTTTAAACGTACTTTTTGGATAATCCCATGGTTCTGCATTGAGCTCAGAATCTGACCATTCGGGCCATGGCAAAGAATTGTTTGATTCCGATTTATCGAGCAACGAATCTGTATTAATGATTTTTTTCGATTTGCTCGACATGATTCGATGAATTTGTCCCTTAGCTCGTTGACGTTTTTCTTTTGCTGCTGATGATGGCCATTTTTAACCTTACTCAGTTATCTTGAGATTAAAAAAAAAAAAAAAATTGAGTCTCGTAAACGTTGCGTTTGAAAAAAGTATATATGCGCCTTTTATTTATTCTCTATTTATGTGTAATAGCTACATAAACGTAAACATCATTAGATACAATATCTACCATTAAAGGGTCACTTTTTTTTTTCTTTCTTTTGTTTCGTAAAAAGTTTTGTCATACAGAAAAATAATATCATCTAGCGATATAATTAAATTTACAAAATTGTAAATATCTAAAAAAATAGGGCTTAAAATTCATGCAATTATGATAGAATAATTAAAAAATATGCTTCGAAGAAACGAAACAAGCAATTTACTCTGATGAAGCAATTATTTTTTTGATTATGTACTATGAATTTTTTTTTTTTCTCATCAATTAATTTTTCATCGATCGCTCGATCGGAATATTTAATAATTACAATTATCTATTTCCTCAATATGTCGATTTATCAATAATTAATCGACATTCTTGCATCATTTTTTTTTTTGCATATTTGAGCCCTTGCTCGAAATATACGAAAATAAAAAAAATGTCTTAATACTTCATTTTTCAATACTTTGTGGATAATCCTGATAACGATAAACCATTCTGGATTTCCAATGATATTCTTATTTTACATTTTTTTTTCAATTTTTTCAACAATCTCGGGGGCTCGTAAATTATCCAGCACTTACAACGTAATTGGCCTTTTTTTTTACATTCTTTTTGTCTTTTTTTATCATTCAAGCTTGAAATAAATCTCATAATTACTCCCACTAAATAGATAGAATTTTTTTAATTTTCCTGTTTTCTTTCTACGTCTAAACGAGTAAGGTGAGCGAGTTAGAGTGTCTCAATTGATACAATACTAACGATGGATCGGTTATAATAATCGTTAACGAAGAAATTTCGAAGAAAACAGCAATCACTGATGAGTTTCATCGTTTCTGTTTTTTTTTCTTCTTTTTTTTTCCATTTTTGGCAAGACAAAAAGCCATTTTTTGGCTTTTGATTATTTTTAACACGAAAATATTATATTGCATCCAAAGCGTTTTTCTTTCTCAAATATTCGTAAGAATTCCGCAATTATTATTATTTTTATCTTTTAATGAAAATCTCATTTTGGTGAATATCGCTCGGCAGCTTATAATTGGAATGATGGAGTTTATTTTATTCTAAAATTGATTGAAAATCTCTTCTCTTCAAAGTGTATTTTCTCCCAAGTTTTTGCAATTTTTTTGTGCTTTCACAAGAACCTTCTGCAGAGTTTTGAGAATTTAGAGAAGGGAGAAGAATTGCAATTCGCGCGTCAGATCGAGCGATCGAAATATCTTGACGGTTTAGCTACGAGAATGTAGCTGTCGTGATAATTTTACGATTCGAATTCAGCGAGAGACTGATAATAATGATTATCGAATAAATTTGTGGTCCGTTATTTTTCGTATTATCGAAGACACTTGTTGGCCCATTTTTTTGGGTCAAAAAAAAATTATTTAGAGTATTTAGAGCTGATGGAAGGATGAAATTTTCAAAAGGACATTAAAAATTATTATTACCAAATGAGAATAAAACAAATCTACATATTTGTAGAAAACCTTGTATATAGGCATTAATTAGAGCTCAGAACGTCTGGCAGTGGCTCAAACACTTTTCGATAGGTCAAATTTTATGTCTTTTTCGTTATTTCAATGATCGAACTTGGTTCGAGCGTCAAATTGACGAATCATGTCAATATATCGACAGAAATGATAAATTTTTATATTCCTAGGTAGGGGGAAGCTCTCATGTTCGTTCCAAATGCAGTTCTTCACCGAATTTGGCACCGTCTTAAAATATTATCTGTCAGTCCTCGTATACATAGAAATTTTAACGGCAAACCAGCTAATTTTTTCCAGCTGGTTTATGTATACGCGATCGATTGTATATTTACATTAAATTCGAGGCTGATAATACGTTTGGAGAGTATTTGGAATAAAGTTAATTTGTGCAATAGCAGAAAGAGAGAGAGAGAGAGAGAGAGAGAGAGAGAGCGCTTTTCTTCATACGAGTGGCATAACTTTCGCGAAATCTAGATCGGGCAGAAGAGGCTGTGTTACGAATTCAATGCGGATTATTGCCAGCTCGCGCTACCAAGATCTAATTATTTGCTCGAGGTCCTGAAGCTCGCTGATCCTCCATACGACCGGCCTGTAGCCTTTGAATAAGTGAAAACAAATCTTCCTCAGGCACGGTAGCGCCTGATTGAGTATTTCCATTTGGTCTTTGGTTTTGTTCCTCCTCGGCATCCTGTAACGATGCAGCAGCTGGCAAAGGGCTTCGTTGATCCTCCAACCGTGAGCCCTTTGAAATTTATCAATTGAAAATTTATTAAATTTTGTTTGTTTTTTTTGTTTTTTACTCTTCCTTTATTTTGTTGGGGATAAAATGGAATCTGAATGATAAATCATTGAACATACCTGACAACGTAAAAGCATATCTATAAATGAATCATCCGCATCTTGGGGTGTTCGAGTTGGCGTTTTGATAGCAGCAAGATTACCCCGATTGGTATTTAAGCCTGGCAAATATGGCAAAGTTACTCTCTGCTCGTCCATTCTCTTACTCTGCATACCAGCTATGAGCTCTAACAATTCTTCTCCATCTCTGAATAAATAATTATCAATAAAAAATAACAATTTTTATGGATTAAAAAAAAAATCAACGATTTTAATCGGCTCACTTCTCTTTTTCCGGCTGTGGCGTTTTAATTCTCGGCTTGCGATTCGCATTCAGAACACAACGCTGATCGTCCATTCGGCCAGATTGAAAACGCGACAATGTCTCGAAAAAATTCTCCTCCTCTTCCTCCTGAGATGGCTGAGGAGCAATTCCAGCACGAGCGAGAGATTGATCGCTCGTTTCTTTTTGCTTTCCATCTGGTGTTAACTGAATTATAATTTATCGTATTATTATTATTACGAAAAATTAATCTATGTTTATTTTTATAAAATTGGAATAATTATTAAAATTTACTTTTATCAGATCCAAATTATCCATGCTTTGTCGACGCAATCTGTATCTTCCCGGTGATGACGAGGCAATTGTTGAGCTCATAGAAATACTCGTTGGATTGTTATTCCGTCCCTTCTCATTTTCTTGCTGATTGCTCTCAAGACCGAGAATTTTTTGAAGATCTGCGACATTCGTTTGCGCCGTATCTTGACCGGTTGGATCACCGAGCTCTTTCGATATTGTCAGATGAAGAGACGCAAAATGAAGAGCCTTCTCGTGATTTTCCATCGCCGAATAAGCATTTCCCAAAGACCAGCAAGCTCGTCCCTCACCAACTCGATCCATCAATTGTTGAGCAATCGCCAAATGACGCAGATGATACTCAATAGCAGCTGAATAATCGCGTATAAGTGTATAAGTATTGCCGAGTGAGTAACAAGCTTGAGCCTCAACTGCACGATCTCCTAACTCCTGGGCGAGTACGAGTGTGCGTCTGAAAAATTATCAATCTTCGAATCAATTTTTCCCTGAATAAAATTCATCAATGAAATTTGAATAAAAACTTTCCATACTCCTTTAAAAAAATCATAAACCCTCGAGTGTCACTGACACTCGTATATCGAAAAAAATTAAACTGGCTCAGGAGCGTCGCCTGTTTATCAACAACCAAATATAAAAATCCAACAATCTTCATCTTTCGTGAAATTATTCATCAATTTCTTGCATCTCAGCTCTTGACACTCGAGAGATTAATTGATCCTGATGAAAAATTCATTGGTGAAAATTAATTTTTTCATTGCGGACTAAAAATTCTCACTTGTAATGCTGAGCAGCTTTCTCAAATTCACCAAGAAATATGTGCGAATTTCCCAAATTGCTGTTTGCCCTTCTCTCCGCTGGTTTGTCGCCAAATTCACGTGCAATTTTCAATCTTTCGTTGTGATAAAAAATCGCTTTTTGAAAATCGCCTAACAGATAATACGTGTTGCCCAAATTACCGCAGGCTCGTCCTTGAGCCGCTGAGTCACCCAATGTTTTCATCAGTTCCAAGTTTTCTCTTGAAATTGGATAAAATTTATTAATTTTATTCGTCACGAGCTTTACAGCTTGGAAAAAAAGGAAAAAATAAATTAGGACACGAACTCATAATAACCGACTGCTTGTTGCAACGATTGTCTCGATTCTTCCGAGAATTCTCCAGGATCGAGATAACCGACTCTTCCATATTGTTTTCCTTTGGCATGATAAACATTTCCCAGGTTGTACAGAGCTCTGCCCTCGCTGAGCTGAAGACAGAAAAAATTGAAAACAAAAAATCCAAAATAATCTGGAACTGTAAAAAAAAAAAAAACGATTTTTTCCGAATCCTCGTACCTTGTCACCAATTTCCCTCGAAATTTCTAAATGGCGTTTGCAACATATCATAGCCTCGTCAAATTTTCCCATTACTTTAAGGGTATTGCCCAAATTACCACTGGACTTTGCCTCCCCCAATTTGTCGCCCATTGTTCTTGCGAGGGTTAAATCGTGCTTGTGATATTGCATCGCCTTTACATAATCGCCAAGATAAAAATAAGCGTTTCCCAACTGACTGTAGATAGCACTGAGGGTTCTCAAATCGTCTGTTCCAGCTTGTATCGCTGCTTGAAAAAAAGCAACACCAGATTTGCAATCTCCTGCTTTGCAGAGACGTTCGCCCTCGAGGGCTAATTCTAGACACATGTTGCTGTCGCTTCCGCCGATCTGGAAAAAAAGGTACAGTGATTTTAATTTTTTTAATTTTTTTAACATCAATCAAGGCAATTTCAAGGCAAATCCTATTGTTTCTCATTCATTTGCAACAGGAAGCTCAATCGTGCTCTCTTAGAATCAATTTATTTCGATTTACATTAAATTAGTGCGCAATGGTTTGAGCAGCTATCTGAGATCTTTTAAGCCATTCGAGACAGCGATTATTTTCGATTATCGAACACGGTCCCCAGGAGCGATTTTTTTTTCTTCTTTATATTGTTCATATTTAATTATTGCACACACGGTCTTATAGCCTCGGAAATAAATTGCTCATACGGTGTGCAATCGGTCTCACATTTGAGACCGATTGCACAATGGGTTAAGCAGGGATTGCACAATGGGTTAAGCAGGGATAATCTCATACAAATTATAAAATCATCAATGCGTCTATAAAAAAAAATTGTTTATCTTTCTAAACATTCAACGAACTTATTAAACTGACAAAAAGTCATTATTTATTGATTAGCATAATTTTTTCGAACAGGAGCCAATTTAACTCTAATTAAAAATCGATATATTTTGCCTTTTTTTGGCCATTTAAAAATTAGATTACTGTCTAATCTCAATATATATCTTTCCAAGTTCCAAAAAAATGAAATAGATAATTGTATCTGATAAATTTGATAATAGCGAGAATTAATGCCAGGGTAGAAAATTTAGCTCGTAGATAATTTTTTAATTAAAACTAAAGACCGCTCGTCTGGGTTCGATTTAATGCTTAAGTGGCGTTAAATTGATAACTCTTTCGGTAAAATAATTATTTAATTTTAAATCGGAGCACAAATTTTAATCTTCTGAGTCATATTTTCTTAACGATCTTTAGAAATAATTATTCACTTACCAATCCCTCGGCAGTTAAATTTTCAGCACTAGCACTCAAGGACATTATATTTAATTGTTAAACGATAAATAATTTTTAGCTTAAACAAATGATAGTAAAAATAAAATATTGGCAATGTAAAACTTAGATATGTGACACTTCACTCGAGAACTTTGGATTCGTTCGCGGAACGATTGAAGATCATAGATAAAATTTCACAATGCATCTTCATGAAATTAACATTTTATTTGTTTATGTTTTTTTTTTTTAAATTAACAACGAGAATATAATATTTTTAATGAACAAAAGGCGCGTCATTTAGCGTCATCGACACTACACCCACCACTGCAAACAGAGAAACAATGATGATAAATTATAAAAGAGTGCTAGTTTCTTTGCCAAAGAATTGCACAACTCTGCCCTCTACGTTATATGCGTACTGCAGAGGAACTAACGAGAGGCAGCCATATATGAGTCAATGTTGATAAAAGCAGAGCGCTGCCTTACCAAGTTGATTTTTTTAGGGCTGGTTAAAGTTTATCTGCCCGTAACGAAGATTCTTCTTCGTTATAAATAAAAATGAGTCATATTTGTGGAGTAATTTGAATACATTTTCATATATATACATATATTTTTTCCAAATTTATTTTCTCAAGATTTTGTACACTCTTCACACTTTATTCTTTAACACCTCGAAGATAATAAATCCAGTCAAGTTGCGACGAAGTTGGCTCGATACACGAAACTACGAGTTTTCCTGTTACAGGGTATTCTTGTTCTCCATCCAGTGAATCATTTTTCCAACTAAATTTTATCGATATCGTTGCACTCTGTAATTTTTAAATTAAGAAAATTGAAAACATGAGCGATTGAGATTTTTTTTTTTCGTTATATTTTAGTCAATCAATCGTTTTACCTCTTTCGATTTGATCGAACTCGAAGCAATTGAGACTGAAAATGCATCTGATCCATCCAGTACATAAGCGAATGTCTTTGTGGCTTGAAATATATTCTTGAAGATTATATTTATCGATGAATTTCGCCTTATGGTGAAAGGTCCTTGAGGTTTTGGAAGAGTGTACGAACCGATAAGAGGAAAGCTAATCGAATATCGATTTTGGGAAAGAAAAATCGTTATTGGTTTTTATTGATAATAATGATAATAATGATGATAATAATTATCAATTAATGTCGATAATAATTCGACAATTCGATAAATCTGAATTATTATTAACTAATGTTGATAATAATTCGAGAATTCGATAAATCTCAATTATTATCAATTAATGTTGATAATAATTCGAGAATTCGATAAATCTGAATTATTATCAATTAATGTTGATAATAATTCGACAATTCGATAAATCTGAATTATTATTAACTAATGTTGATAATAATTCGACAATTCGATAAATCTGAATTATTATTAACTAATGTTGATAATAATTCGACAATTCGATAAATCTGAATTATTATCAATTAATGTTGATAATAAATCGACGATTCGATAAATCTGAATTATTATTAACTAATGTTGATAATAATTCGACGATTCGATAAATCTGAATTATTATCAATTAATGTTGATAAAAATTCGACAATTCGATAAATTTGAATTATTATTAACTAATGTTGATAATAATTCGACGATTCGATAAATCTGAATTATTATCAATTAATGTTGATAAAAATTCGACAATTCGATAAATTTGAATTATTATCAACTAATGTTGATAATAAATCGACGATTCGATAAATCTGAATTATTATTAACTAATGTTGATAATAATTCGACAATTCGACAAATGATAATATCAATTATTCTGTGCAATAATAATTCGTATCATATGCTCTGTTGGATTTATCCCAGCGATATCAGCAGAATACAGAAAATTATCAACTGTCATAGAACTTTTGAGTTAAATTAATAAAAAAAAAATCGAGATTTCGAATGAAAAATTTTACCTCATCTCTCCAAGAGAATCAGACGTAGCACGTAGCATTGCTTTTACATTTTTAGCATCGCAGGGCTCATAAACAACATTAAGAATATTTTCTTTTTGAGCTGCCACCGAAATTTTTTGATCGCAAGTAAATGAAGGGTCGTCCACCTTTTTAATTAAAATTTCAATAATTAAATTCAACATTAATTTACGATTTTTAAAAAATTCATAATTTCATTGTAATCGATATATATATATATATAAATTATATATATATATAAAAATTATATATATATAAATTATACATATATATAAATTCTATATATATATAAATTGAATGTCAGGTATAGTCGAATTCTTGTTTGGTATTACACGAAACTCGAATGCCCAGCTGTTTACATTTTGTGTGTACGCGCTGTCTGTGTGTATGCGTGAGCTGTTTGCCAGTTTGTTTTCCGTGTGACTCCTTGGAGTCAGTCAGCCGACAGGCTTCGTACGAGGACAACGTGTACGTTTATCTATATTCACGCCATTACAGTATATTCTTAGGTATTAATAAAAGTTTTTGGGTTTTTTGATACTTGGTTAGTTTTATGCACGGAACTTAACATATATATATATATATATATATATATATATATATATATATATATATATATAAATTATATATAGATACATATATATATATATATTTATATATTTATATATATATATATATATAATTAATATAAATTATACGTACGTGGATTTTAAATTCCGAAGTTTTTTTGCTAATATTCTTAATAATGATTGGAAAATTTGTGGTTAATCCAAGCATCGCCGTGACTCGAGTAATTTTTTCCAATGACGGGGATGTCGCTTTAAGTTTTAATTCGTATGGAAAATTGCCCAATTCTGAACAATTAACGTCAAATTTTTCGACAGATTCTCCAGGTATCAATGGCGAATATTCAATAATTATTTTATCCTGAAATTGACAAAAGAATTTTTTTTTCAAATGATTCTCGTGTACGAATAGAATTTTGAGGATTATAATTATTTGAAAAAAAAAAAAAACACACGCTAGATTTGGGCCTTATAATTTTTGGTACGTTAAGAATCGATATATCGCGATTCTGACAATTTGCAGTAAAATTGACGCTTCGATTTTCCAATGGATTTTCAATTTTTAAATTATAACGGACCGATGATCTCGCCGGACTTGTCAATTTTATCGTTGACAGGATATCCGGTTTTGTTACTTTGTACTGAATCTCGTAAAATTCGTATTCGCCATCGTCGTTCGTAAATTTTATCTGCAAAAATTCGACAAAAGGAATTTAATGAGTTATGGATTTTTTTTTTTTTTTTTTTATCACGTCGACAAGTTTAAATTAATATTTACACGAAAATTCAGGACAGTCTCTTTGTAGCAATACAATAGGCCACGATAGTCTCTCGTTCCATTAGCTGGTACGTCCAATCGGCTATTACCAATAAAACTATATTGCACTGGATTCACCTTAAAAAATATGATAAATTTTGAGATTTTTAAGAAAAAAAAATTAGTCGATTCACCTTAAAAAATAGGAAAAAATTTCAGGAGGTTTTGAAGAAAAAAATTATTACTCGATTCACCTTAAAAATAGGAAAATTTTTCAGGAGGTTTTGAAGAAAAAAATTATTACTGGATTCACCTTAAAAAATACGAGAAATTTTGAGATTTTTAAGAAAAAAATTATTACTCGATTCACCTTAAAAAATAGGAAAAAATTTCAGGAGGTTTTGAAGAAAAAAATTATTACTCGATTCACCTTAAAAAATAGGAAAAAATTTCAGGAGGTTTTGAAGAAAAAAATAATTACTCGATTCACCTTAAAAATAGGAAAATTTTTCAGGAGGTTTTGAAGAAAAAAATTATTACTCGATTCACCTTAAAAAATACGAGAAATTTTGAGATTTTTAAGAAAAAAATTATTACTTGATTCACCTTAAAAAAATAGGAAAAAATTTCAGGAGGTTTTGAAGAAAAAAATTATTACTCGATTCACCTTAAAAAATAGAAAAAAAATTCAGGAGGTTTTGAAGAAAAAAATTATTACTGGATTCACCTTAAAAAATACGAGAAATTTTGAGATTTTTAAGAAAAAAATTATTACTCGATTCACCTTAAAAAATAGGAAAAAATTTCAGGAGGTTTTGAAGAAAAAAATTATTACTCGATTCACCTTAAAAAATAGGAAAAAATTTCAGGAGGTTTTGAAGAAAAAAATAATTACTCGATTCACCTTAAAAATAGGAAAATTTTTCAGGAGGTTTTGAAGAAAAAAATTATTACTCGATTCACCTTAAAAAATACGAGAAATTTTGAGATTTTTAAGAAAAAAATTATTACTTGATTCACCTTAAAAAAATAGGAAAAAATTTCAGGAGGTTTTGAAGAAAAAAATTATTACTCGATTCACCTTAAAAAATAGAAAAAAAATTCAGGAGGTTTTGAAGAAAAAAATTATTACTCGATTCCCCTTAAAAAATAGGAAAAAATTTCAGGAGGTTTTGAAGAAAAAAATAATTACTCGATTCACCTTAAAAAATAGGAAAAAATTTCAGGAGGTTTTGAAGAAAAAAATTATTACTCGATTCACCTTAAAAAATAGGAAAAAATTTCAGGAGGTTTTGAAGAAAAAAATTATTACTCGATTCACCTTAAAAAATACGAGAAATTTTGAGATTTTTAAGAAAAAAGAATTACTCGATTCACATTAAGAATTTTGACATTTTTATGAAAAAAATTAAAAATAAAAATATATATTACGAATTACGAACTTTTGAATCATGAATAAGTTCAATATCGCAAGTAAAGGATCGTGGCTTGTTCATCCAATTGTGCACCGGCAATAATTCAGCATACTTTGTTTTTGCTGGAAGTTGACGTACGATTTTTCCCGCGACTTCCGGTGGAAGGCTCAAGCCGACCAGAGAATAGACGAGTGGTTCATTGTCTCCCGGTAGTTTTACAATGAGTCTGCCCTAAAGTGTTCAACACCCCACACACACACACACACATGCATATATATATATATATATATATATATATATATATATGTATATATATATATATAAATTGTGATCTCAGAGATGATAATCTCTGAGATCACAATTTGACGAAAAATAAATAAAAATATAAACTGACTTCATGAAGATTTTTTTCATTATTCATAACCAGAGGAGAATAAATTAGAGCGCAAGAGTAAGATTTTTTAGCCGGCACGACGAAATTTTCTTCAGCTTGAAAATATAGTCCATTCAATGTAGTCTCGACGTTCCAAGTTGTGCTCGAGTCATTTGTGATTGTTAAATTTTTCGTTTGTTTCGATCTTGTAGGGATGCTGAATTTTAAAGTATCAATTGGATCGGGAATTTTGCAACAAGCTCCGCTCAATTTTACTTTTAAACTCGAGTATTTCTCAATTTCGATACTCGCCTGTGAAATTCAAAATAATTGGAAATAAAATTATAGAAATGCTCAATTACATAAAGGCAAAAAAAAAAGAAGATTGAGTATTTCGTTACTTTATAGTAATAATTTAGGAATTTTATTACTTTTGATTAATAATTTAGGAATTTTATTACTCTTTAGTAATAATTTAGGAATTTTATTACTCATTAGTAATAATTTAGGAATTTTATTACTCTTTAGTAATAATTTAGGAATTTTATTACTCTTTAGTAATAATTTAGGAATTTTATTACTCTTTAGTAATAATTTAGGAATTTTATTACTCTTTAGTAATAATTTAGGAATTTGATTACTCTTTAGTAATAATTTAGGAATTTTATTACTTTTGATTAATAATTAAGGAATTTTATTACTCTTAAGTAATAATTTATGAATTTTATTACTTTTTAGTAATAATTTATGAATTTTATTACTCATTAGTAATAATTTAGGAATTTTATTACTCTTTAGTAATAATTTAGGAATTTTATTACTCTTTAGTAATAATTTAGGAATTTTATTACTCATTAGTAATAATTTAGGAATTTTATTACTCTTAAGTAATAATTTAGCAATTTTATTACTTTTTAGTAATAATTTAGGAATTTTATTACTTTTGATTAATAATTAAGGAATTTTATTACTCTTTAGTAATAATTTAGGAATTTTATTACTCTTTAGTAATAATTTAGGAATTTTATTACTCTTTAGTAATAATTTAGGAATTTTATTACTTTTTATTAATAATTTAGGAATTTTATTACTTTTTATTAATAATTTAGGAATTTTATTACTATTTAGTAATAATTTAGGAATTTTATTACTCTTTAGTAATAATTTAGGAATTTTATTACTCGTTAGTAATAATTTAGAAATTTTATTATTCTTTAGTAATAATTTATGAATTTTATTACTCATTAGTAATAATTTAGTAATTTTATTACTCTTTAGTAATAATTTAGGAATTTTATTACTCTTAAGTAATAATTTAGCAATTTTATTACTTTTTAGTAATAATTTAGGAATTTTATTACTTTTGATTAATAATTAAGGAATTTTATTACTCTTTAGTAATAATTTAGGAATTTTATTACTCTTTAGTAATAATTTAGGAATTTTATTACTCTTTAGTAATAATTTAGGAATTTTATTACTCTTTAGTAATAATTTAGGAATTTTATTACTCTTTAGTAATAATTTAGGAATTTTATTACTCATTAGTAATAATTTAGGAATTTTATTACTCATTAGTAATAATTTAGGAATTTTATTACTCATTAGTAATAATTTAGGAATTTTATTACTCTTTAGTAATAATTGATGAATTTTATTACTCATTAGTAATAATTTAGGAATTTTATTACTCTTTAGTAATAATTTAGGAATTTTATTACTCGTTAGTAATAATTTAGAAATTTTATTATTCTTTAGTAATAATTTATGAATTTTATTACTCATTAGTAATAATTTAGTAATTTTATTACTCTTTAGTAATAATTTAGGAATTTTATTACTTTTGATTAATAATTAAGGAATTTTATTACTCTTAAGTAATAATTTATGAATTTTATTACTTTTTAGTAATAATTTATGAATTTTATTACTCATTAGTAATAATTTAAGAATTTTATTACTTTTTAGTAATAATTAAGGAATTTTATTACTATTTAGTAATAAAATAGAAAGATTGAAAAATACCTCAGCCTCGATTATCGGAGAGAGTCGAGTTGGATGAAAAGCTACATCGAATGTGACGTCCATTCCTGGGGAGCAATAACCGGAAATAGGCTTGAGATCAAAGTTAGCCATTAATTTAGACAAATTCCATTTGAATTTTGCCCCGAAATCGCCACTATTGTGCAGTACGATTTTCGTTAAATTTGTGCATCCCTCAACGACAGTCCCAAAATACAAATGATTTCTGTCAAGACGAAATTCTCGAACTACGCAACTTCCACGAACGAAAAATAATGGGACGATTGTCGAATCTGCCTGAGCACCAATTTTCTCGACAAAGTTGTTGATTCGTTTTTTTGGCTCAAATTTTACGATTATCTCGGTAATTTTGCCAGTCGATATCGAAATTTTGTCACGTGGCTGAATTATCAAAATTTCTGACAGTATCGAGTCATTTTCTTCTCGGCTAGAAACAGCTATAGAAGATTTATCAAATGTTGGAGAATTTTTTTTTATTATTTTTGAATCAACGATCGTTTCATTCTGAGTCTGTCGTCGACGATCCTCGTCGTATCCGGGCAAATTTTTTATTAAATCGAATAAAACATCGATAGGTGCACGTCCAGCGTTTTGAACTCGAATTTTACGAGTTACAATTTTGCCAATCGGAACGCTTCCAAATTCAATGAATTTGTCACGAATGTTCTCTAGGCAAATCTGTTGGTGAATTTAATTAATTTTTAATTAATAATAATAATAATAATAATAATAATAATAATAATAATAAATAATCGAATACCTTGTAGGGAATCCCTTCACCCTTTAAATTGACAATTTGCTGAATTGTCGAACTGCTTATATTAAAATTAAGTTCCTCGTGATAGTGCAATAATTCTGTAGGACGAAAATTGATTGAAACTGTGACAGTTGAATTGCCAAGAATTGCTTGAGAAAGTGCCTCGTGATCGATGGTTATGTGAGGTAAATTTTCAAAGATGCATTCGACACTGTGAAAAAATGATAAAATTTTTTTTTTTTATTTTTTAAATCGTGAATTAAAATTTAATGACATATGAATTTAAAAAAATCGACGTAAACAATAATTTAATAAAATATTAATTGTAAAGAGGATCTAACATTGCTGGGATTTTATCATTATTCGTAATTAAAAGCTGAGCCACGTAAGCTGAAGAATTTTGATCTTGGATGTAGCATGGACCAAAATCGTAATTGAAAAAGCTGAATTCAACCGATGGCTGTTTCGCTGAACCCTTTAAAAACATACGGTAGATTGGTCCTTTGTCGATCTACAAACGCATAATTATTTCAAGTTTTATTATTATTATTATTATTATTCTGGGTGTTTCTATTAAATTTTCGTATTTACCAGATTTTTTTGAATTTTAATTAAAAGTTTTACATACAAAATCATTAACGTTTTGTCAATATTTTTTTTCTACTGCCAGGAATATTTTTTATTTGGCGTGAACTTTGCTCTGTTACATTAAGTTGTTTTTTTTTTTTTTGCAACTAAATAATTGAAAAAAAAAAAAATTACATGCATCTACTATATCGAAAATTTTAGCTATCAATTTTTGCCAAATTTTAAACTTTTGTAGTAATTTGGAAAAAAAATTTAAAAATAGGAGATGAAAATTAGGAAATAATTGAAAAAATTGCCAAAATTTCGTACCCTCAAAGTAATTGCATGTTGCCGAACAACAATTTTTCGCAAAGCTGTCAATGCCAGATAACACGTTGACTCGGAATTGCTCGGAATGTGATCATCTTGTCTCGTTATTTTGAGATTATAATTCGGATTATTAATTCCAAGATCCCACGTATAATGAAACATTATTTCACCGATATTTCCAATTTCAAATTTCATCGTTGCAGGCTCGTTCAGTGTCAATTTTCCAAAATTCAAAATCGTCTCACGATCGTAATGAGCTTGGAAAATTTTTTGCCCTTTGACCTCATTGCTGTACAATACTCGAGGAATTATTTCACTGACTCTCGATGTCACGATAATGCTCAAAGGATTTTTCATTCTCTTAACTTGGCACTGTAATGAAAATGTAAAATCGCCAATGCGATTTGGCAAGAGAGAAATTCTGAAAAATTGATCGAAAATAATTTTTCATATAAATTAATTGAGCTAAAAATATTCGATGTTAAAAATTGAATGAAAAAAATGAAATTCATTGATATTTATTTTATTTTTGTTCATTAATTTCTTACTTCAAAATTCGTTGAGATTTTGGGCCCAAAATTCCGGAAATCGGTTCAATAATTAGATTTTGAAAATTTCCCTCATCAGATTTTGATAAAATTTTCCAACACAATTGAATATTTTCGTCGTTTATAATTGTCAGAGAATCATCAATTTTCGATCCGAGTATTGTCGGTTTCATTATTAATCGCGATTTGTCAAAATAAACCGAAGGTTCAACGACATTAGCGACGAGAAGAAAAATCGTCTCGAGCTTATAACTGTCGATGGAAAAACGCCAAAAGGACTCAAAAGTCCCAATTTCTTCGGCAAAAAATTCAAAAATTATTCTCGTACGTTTTCCCGATTCGGCAATTTTTTCCTCACGGGCACAATGAAAATATGGCAAATCCTCCGATTCATCTCGTCGTGTCAAATCTTTCCAATTAAATTGATAATTATCCGTTGTTGGATTTATCAAATAAAATTCTTTCACGTGACTCTCGCCAATTCCAATTACTCGAAATTCAACGACACGAGGGTTTGATAAATCTTCGTTAAAATCGTTCGAGTAATTTTCGCAAAATGTTGGTAAATTAAGGGGCGAACCTCGTCTACCACTCGTTAGATAATCGCTTTCCTCGATCTCAAAATGACAATAGGGAAGAAGACTTCTCCCTGTTAAGAGGATTTTCGGTTGCTCGAGATTGGGACTCAAATTTTCAATTCTGAAGGAAAAAAAAAATTTTTCATTATTAAATCTTTGAAGAATTCTACAAAAGTTACGTCACAATGAAAATTTATTGAAATTTATTTATAGAAAATGTCGAAATGGAGAAAAACTTTTTATTTTATTTTTTTAATCTAATAAATTCAAAGAGATTATCGATTATAATTAATATAAAAAATTATTTAGTTCATTGAAATCGACTTAAAAATTGCAATACTTAAAATTCTCATCGAATATTAACTTTTGTTCTGTGACAAAATAATTATTTTATAATTATTCAAATAATCATTTTATTTTTTAAATAAATTCTCATCATTTTTCAAACTTGTCAAAGTTTAGTTCAATCTTTGAATGTTGAGAAAAAGAAAAATGAAAAAACCACATCGACTTTTTTTTTTTTCGTCGATGGCTGAAAAAAAAAAAAAAATTGTTTTATTACTGGCAAACTAGATAAGCCTTGTAGTCAAAAACATCCATCGGAGAAAAAAGGAGAGTAAATTTGGTCGATTGGCCTCGTGTAATAAAATCAATTTCCTGTTTAATGATAAATTTCTCAATTAAAACGAGAAGAATAAATTAAAAAAAAAAAAAAAAAGGATTTATTACTGGCAAACTAGATAAGCCTTGTAGTCAAAAACATCCATCGGAGAAAAAAGGAGGGTAAATTGGATCGATTGGCCTGGTGTAATAAAATCAATTTCCGGTTTAATGATAAATTTCTCAATTAAAACGAGAAGAATAAATTTAAAAAAAAAAAAAAATGATTTATTACTGGCAAACTAGATAAGCCTTGTAGTCAAAAACATCCATCGGAGAAAAAAGGAGGGTAAATTGGATCGATTGGCCTGGTGCAATAAAATCAATTTCCGGTTTAATGATAAATGATTGATCATCACCAATATCGATCCAACTCTCGTTGCTGCGTTGAGTTCGACCGAAAGAATCGGTTAGTGGCCCAGTCGCACTTGTACAAGAACACTCGAGAGGTTCAACATCGATGCAAGATTTACCTTCGTATGAAAAAAAAAAAAAAAAAAAAAAAAAAAACTCATTTTTTCATTCATTTTAATTAAATAAACGAGTAAAAAAAAAAAATCTCGATACATTGTTAAAAAAAAAAAAAATGAAAATCATATTTTTTTAACCTCGTGATCCAATAGGCCTGCAATAATTTATATCATTCGAATTAAATTCATCGCCTCTTTTATGTTTCGAGGATGAGTCATAAATTCGCTTTCCACCCTCGGGATAAAGAATTCCACCTGATGATCTCGAATTTGGTCGTGAATCTTTAATTGTCGAACTTTGAGGCCTCGAAACTCTCGAACGCAAAACATTTTCTGGCAATCGTGTGGGATAACCCGCGTCCATGTCAATTTTCCAATTTAACACGAGATCAACTTTGCCACAATTTTCCATCGTGAATTTGTACTCACGATTCTAGGGGTTGATAGACAAAAAAAAAAAAAAAAAAAACATTGTTAAGTGGACGATTGAGTTGCATTTCGAGCTAGTTAAAAGTTGCAAATTGAATGAGTTAAAAATTGCCAAAATTATTCAACAATTAAAACTCGTACTTCGTATAAATAAAAATTTATTCTTCGTATAAATAAAAATTTATACTTCGTATAAATAAAAATTTATACTTCGTATAAATAAAAATTTATACTTTGTATAAATAAAAATTTGTACTTCGTATAAATAAAAATTTGTACTTCGTATAAATAAAAATTTATACTTCGTATAAATAAAAATTCATACTTCGTATAAATAAAAATTTATACTTCGTATAAATAAAAATTTGTACTTCGTATAAATAAAAATTCATACTTCGTATAAATAAAAATTTATATTTCTTATAAATTAAAAATTTATACTTCGTATAAATAAAAATTTGTACTTCGTGTAAATAAAAATTTATACTTCGTATAAATAAAAATTTGTACTTCGTATAAATAAAAATTTGTACTTCGTATAAATAAAAACTTGTACTTCGTATAAATAAAAATTCATACTTCGTATAAATAAAAATTTATACTTCGTATAAATAAAAATTTGTACTTCTTATAAATTAAAAATTTATACTTCGTGTAAATAAAAATTTATACTTCGTGTAAATAAAAATGTATACTTCGTATAAATAAAAATTTGTACTTCGTATAAATAAAAATTTATACTTCGTATAAATAAAAATTTATACTTCGTATAAAAAAAAATTTATACTTCGTATAAATAAAAATTTATACTTCGTTTAAATAAAAATTTGTACTTCGTGTAAATAAAAATTTATACTTCGTACAAATAAAAATTTATACTTCGTATAAATAAAAATGGAACAATATTTGACAATATTTGCAAAAATCGATACAGAGAGAAAATTTAATTAAAAATGAAAATCACGAAATTAATAACTTATGGGAGGTTTCACGTTAAATTATATACCTGAAACATCAGAGTATCTTTGAAGTGAATTTCTCGGACGACACAAGAATATTCAGAGTATGCAACAGTAGCCGAAAATATTAGCTGAATTGTTCTTGATGTTCCAGCCACAATTTCGTGGCTGGTTTCTCTCGTTGGGACGATAATTTTTTTCGTCGTTATTTCCTCGAATGATTCTCCAATACTCTCGTTGTCATCGATCTCGATCCATTGAACGCTCGTTTGCCGATCATCCCAAAAATTTGTCTCTTGACGATCAGTCGCGAATTCGATCTCGCTTATGGCACACTCGAGACTCGTCTAAAATATTTTTTTTTGCCAATTAGAATATAATTTTCAAGTTAAAAAAAAAAAAGAAAATTTTTAAAAAGTATTTTTGGAAAAAAAAAATGGCTGAGCAAAGACCTCTTGGTGAATCATCGGCTCAGACGCGAAAAAATTTGCTGTTATGTCCTTGCTTCCAAAATATTGAAGATGGCCAATTGATGGTACAAAGACAACATTTGGATGCGATGAAAGTTCAAAACGAAAATAACGATCTCTCGATTTATTAACGATCTTAAAATTTATTTTGTTCATCTTGTCGACAAAACAAGTTCCATAATCGAGCTTATACACCAAACATGGTGGAATTAAACTTTGGGATGAAATTGTTGTCATCGAACCTGCCAATATATAATTTAAGTTTAAACAAATATTTTTATCTCAATTGCTAATTTTTTACGTGAGACAAATATTTCTGCGAATTAATTATCAGATTTACTCAAAAGATGAGAAATCTTCGTTCAATTTATATTTTTAAACAATTCGATAATTGAATCTCGATTATTTACGAATTTTTAAAATTGCCATATTAGGTGATCGATTGCTCAATCTGTTAAAATAATAAATCATTAATTTTTCGAGTCCCTTGGAGCAATAAAAATTAATTAATTCTCAGATTTACTCAAAAGATGAGAAATCTCCGTTCAATTTATATTTTTAAACAATTCGATAATTGAATCTCGATTATTTTTGAATTTTAAAAATTGCCATATTAGGTGATCGATTACTCAATCTGTTAAAATAATAAATCTTTAATTTTTTGAGTCAATTTATATTTTTAAACAATTTGATAATTAAGTCTCGATTATTATTGAATTTTAAAAATTGCCATATTAGGTGATCGATTGCTAAATCTGTTCAAATAAGAAATTTTTAATTTTTTGAGTCAATTTATATTTTTAAACAATTCAATTATTGAATCTCGATTATTTTTGAATTTTAAAAATTGCCATATTAGGTGATCGATTGCTAAATCTGTTAAAATAATAAATCTTCAATTTTTTGAGTCAATTTATATTTTTAAACAATTCGATAATTAAGTCTCGATTATTTTTGAATTTTAAAAATTGCCATATTAGGTGATCGATTGCTAAATCTGTTCAAATAATAAATTTTTAATTTTTTGAGTCAATTTATATTTTTAAACAATTCAATTATTGAATCTCGATTATTATTGAATTAAAAAAATTCCCATATTAGTGATTGATTACTCAATCTGTTAAAATAATAAATCTTTAATTTTTTGAGTCAATTTATATTTTTAAACAACTCTATAATTAAGTCTCGATTATTTATGAATTTTAAAAATTGCCATATTAGGTGATCGATTGCTCAATCTGTTAAAATAATAAATCTTTAATTTTTCGAGTCGTTTTAAGGAATAAAAAAAAAAGTTAATTACCAGCATGAGAGGTTGGAGCTCCACGATGTTTTGCAGATTTTCTTGCTCGGTTAAGTACCTCTGATGTACTTGATCGTGAAGTTTCAATGAGTGGGAGACCCTCGAAAATTACATTTTCAACAAAGCCCTCACCCTCTAACTCGATCGTAATATTTTCATAGGGATTGTCCAAAACGTGAAAATGTATCTCGGCCTCTTTTTTCCCAATTTCCTTTGGTCGAAATTCTACAATGAATTGTGCCACTTCACCAGGAGCCAAAGTACGAATAATACTTCGTTGTTCCATCTCAAATGATTTTTCATCAGGAGAATTTATCAAAATTTCATTTCTATTTGAAAAATCTTCGTAGTTTCGAATTCCATAGACCATCTCAGTGTCATTAAATAATCCTACGATTATTTTTCCACTCATTTTTCCAACGTTTTTGAAGCAAAGATTTTTCGATTTTTTCTCATCGACGAGACATTTGCCAAAAGGAATGCTCGATTTTCCTGTATGTTTTTCAATCGGTGGCTCAATAATATTTACTTCCGGTACAGAACCTTCACCCAATAATTTTATCGATAATTTATATAAATCATTTTTCACACGATTTGGCAATTCAACTGCAGCTTCTAAAACTCCAGTGTACGTCTTGAATAAAAAATTATAAAAAAATAAAAAGTCATTAAGAATTATTGAAAAATGGTTGTTTTTTTTTTTATAAATTTTTTTTTCCATTTTTATTCGACCCTACCTCGATGAGGCTTGGAGTAAACGAAATGGAAAATATTTGACTGCTCATTGGTTGAATTTCCTCTCGCACTGTGTCGAGAGCAAATGTGTCAGGTTTGGCATTTTTTGGGGTTAAAACGTCAGGACGAAGGCTGACAGTGACTTTTGCTGGGACGAGATTTCGATTGTGCAATTTAATGCTGGTCGTATGAGTCTTGTTTATGTTGACATTTTCGAAGTAGAGACATTTTTCATTGCGTGAAAAAATTGTGTGAGCTTCGAACTAAATTTAAGGGTTTTTTTTTTTTTTTAACTATTTATTCCGAAATTTAAGCCTCATTTATATTATTTACTGTTTTACTGCTTAATTTATAAATACGAAAATTAAAAAAAATATTAAAACTCCATTTATAATTAATTTAAATTTTTTTAAAAATTATACAAACGAACTTCTTTGGGATGAGTAAAATCGTGAATATCTTCGACGAGATAACTCTCAGGAAATATTGAATCAAGATCACGAAAGTCGATATTGGGTAGGCAAGAATCGACCATCAGGACGATAATTTTTCCTGGTTTGTCCTCAGGCAAAAAATCATCGACATTCACTATAATTTTTTCCTCCAAGTGTCCTTCAATTTCTGGATTACAATCGATCGTCAAAGTTTTTATATCACCAGGCTCTATGCTGCCTTCAAAATTCGATAACGTAAAAGGTCCAATTCGAAAATTTTGCCAAATTTCTTGACTGTAGAAAAAAAAAAACAAAAAAAAATTATAAACTGTAAATAAATTTATTTCAAGATAAATTTTATTTTTCTTCTCACGATTTCGAAGTTCCTCTCTTTTTCGAATCTCTTCTCGGTGATTTTTCTGTCTTTTTAATCCTGCTCGAATCCTCCACACTTGGGGTTGATGAAAGAGCATTTTTTATTTCATATTTTATCGGAAATATTCCAATATTTTCCACACTCAGGTGCAAGCTTTTATTCTCGAAAAGTCCAAGTGGACCAAAACTTATCTCAGAGTCAGGTATGAGTCGAAATCTGTCGAAAAAAAAAATAATTTTTAGGATTTACTCGAAAAAAAAAATTAAAAAAAAAAAATATAAATTAAATTTCACCTCGTGTAGCGAGATTTTATCGAGACAGTTAATGGAAATTCTGCAACGATCGTTGCATCGTTATTTGCATCGATGAGATTGCATCGTAAAAGTGCAACTTCTCGTAGATGCATCTCAAATTTAGGCTCAAAATTCACCTAAATCAATGATTAATTGTAATATTTATTAATTTTATTACAAATTTATAATTATCATAATTATAATCTCTTATATATTATAATTATAATCTCGTGTTTATTTTTTTTTATTTTTTATTTTTAATCAAAAATAAAAATTCATTTACATTAATCGTCGCAGTTTTTTCTGGTATGAGATTGCCTATGGATGGTGAAATTTGAAAATCATCCCTCAAATTTTTGCCCAAATTTCGATCGATCACTGTTGACAATTTGTCCATTTCTTCGAAATCGATTCTTCAAAAATATTTAAGTAAATTTTTTTTATTATTTTCTTATATGTTTTGATTATTTATTTTATTTTTATTTTACGAGTAACGATCATTGCTCACTCACACGAATTTTATTTCATAATTTCCTCGATTTTTAATATTAAACGAAGCTTTTGCGATCGTTCCAATTTTTATTATTCCCAAGTCAATTGGATTTGCCAAATCAATGTCAACGGCCACGTCATAAGTCTCACCAGTCACAGTTATTTCGTCTGTGAAGACAAATTCTTCATGCTCATAATTTTCGTTGAGAAATACATTAAAAATCATTGAATGTTTTTCCATTATGCCAATCTTAGGTGAGAAAAAAAAAAAAATGTCATCAGATGAAATTTCAATTCGTAAATAATTATAAAAATTTATTAATCATTATTATTATTTATTTACTCACACAATTCGCTAGATAAGTGATTAAAATTTCACATTCATCTCGAGCTTTCGTCCAGCCCATTTTTGGTGTAAATTTTAATTTTGATTCGATAAAATTGACTGGTGTAATTTTCCAAAAAATTGGAATATTCGAATTGTTACGAATTTTCAAAATTTTTCCAATTTCTCTGTAAAGCAAAACTCGGCCAAAATTTATATTTTTCCCTTCCAGTTCGACTTCCAATTTCGCGCCGTTACTCCGCAACTAAAATTTTATCGAAATATTTAAAGAGCTGTTGATGCAATTTTTTTTTTTTTTTCATTATTCAATTACTTTGATTATTTCGACACGAGGATTGTCTTTGATAAGGAGAATTAAGGAATCTTCGTTGGGTCCGAGTTTTTTGACACTAGCAGTCACGTTTAAAATTCCAAATTCGTCCGGCTGAAAAATCGAAACTGTTACAAATTTTTTTTTTTTAACGATCAATAAATTTATCAACTTTCATTTGATAAATTTATTAAATTTAATTTACCTTAATGATCATTCGCTTGGGCTGAATATCAAAAATTTTTGAATCATCAGTCATGAGTGAAACTTCCAGTTCCAAATTCATTTTTGAATTATTCCACAAGTTGAACGATGTCATTTTACGATGAATTCTTTTTTTTTTTAATAATTAAAAAATCAATTTATTCCATTCAATTATTTTAAGTGTTAAACATTTTTTTTTATCATACTTGTCAGTGCCAGCCAAGAGTATTGATCCAAAATCGAAGGTTTCCGTGTCCTCGAAAAAAGTAGGATCGTTTATCTCGTCCTTTTTCGACTCTCTTATCTTTGAGTTATTAATTAATCGATAGACAAATAATTCATTAATTGATAATCGATCGAACTGATAACTAATTAATTTTTTCTATCGTTTAATTTTTTTTTTCACTTGATATTTAAAATTTTTTTAAATCGACAAACCTTTTTAAAAATTCGAGAAGGATTCATGTCCAGTCGAGGAATATTTCCAGATCCAGTTAAATTGATCGTGTACGATGAATCATTCGAATTCACAATTCTCAACGAATATTCTTCGTGAAAAAAATCAGCACTTTTTGGACTAAAGTAAACTTTAAATTGACAAAATTCTTGAGGCTCCAAAATAATTCGAGACTCGAGATATTCTTCTTGAGTGTCAGCCAATTTGGATTCATCGATTGTTAAATTTTCCCTCGAAAAATCAAACTCGAGAGATTTCAGGGCAACGAGATCGAAAACTTTTTCATCACGAACACTTTTTCGAGTTATCGGTGATGATTTTTTTTTTGCCAGTGCTACGGTGTAAACTTGAGAACGTAGATCAGGCTCGATTTCTTCAGATAATTTTTCTCCTATGTGAGAAAAAAAAAATGAGAATATATATATATTTTTTTTAATGTAAAAAAATAATCTGAAAAAGGTTGAAAAATTATTCAGTACTAACGAGAACGATTCGATATTTCTCGAATTTTTTCCATCTCATTAAGAACTGTGTGGGAAATTTTTGAATTTGAGAGATCGTTGGAATTTATGTGCCATATTAAAAATTTATTTGCGGCTTCAATTTGCTGTAAAAAAAAAAATATTAATGTACTTTTTACATTTATTAGCATTTTTTCGAGAAAATTTTGATTTTAGCTTTTTTTTTACTGGTTTTTCAAATGCAGTTTGGGGCTGATGTTTGGTTTTCGGAATCTTCAAAAATTTTGATCGTCCAGTTTCCTGTAAAAATTTGATATTATTGAGAATCCTTTTTTTTTAAATTTTTTTTCATAAGTTAATTATAATAAAAATAATTCACTTTGTCAGTTGTAATTATTTTTTGTGTCGGATGCCAGTTTTGTATAATCGATAAAATTGACTCCAAGCTCGAGATGTAGGCGTAAATTTCATCATTAGTAGCCTGCATTTCTTCGGATATCGCTGCTGCTTAAAATTTACCAATTTTAGATTTTTTGTCAATTAATAAAAAAATTAAAAAATTAAAAAATTAAAAAATTAAAAAATTAAAAAATTAAAAAATTAAAAAATTAAAAAATTAAAAAATTAAAAAATTAAAAAATTAAAAAATTAAAAAATTAAAAAATTAAAAAATTAAAAAATTAAAAAATTAAAAAATTAAAAAATTAAAAAATTAAAAAATTAAAAAATTAAAAAATTAAAAAATTAAAAAATTAAAAAATTAAAAAATTAATTATTCACGAATAAGTAATCAACTTATTGGACATTACTTTTTCCTGCGCTGCTTTTCAAACTCTCGATCATGTCATTTTTTTTTTTGCTTGACAATCCAACCGATTTGTCACTGAGCTGTCCCGATTTAAATGTTTTACTTTTACTTTTCGTCAAATTTTTTAAGCCTTTATCGCTGGCTTGCGACATTATTTCACGACGAGCCAACTTTTCATGTGGGAAAATATTTTTTAATTCATTTATTAATTTATTTATTTCAATGTTTGAATTTATTTTATTTTTATTACTTTTTTTTTATTCCGAAGCTCGGACATTCGTTGCTGAAATTGTGCACGTTTATTAAGAGCTTCCTGGCTTCTAACGTGAATTATTTTTTTACGATAAAGCTCTTTGTCAATGTCTGATAAAATATCAAATTCCGAGCAAGACATTTCGTCGATCTCTATAAATTTTTTCATAATTTCATCCGAGGATTCTCCTCGATTATTCTCACCAGGAGAATTTTTCGACCCGTACGAGAGGTCAGAATTTTTATAGGTCACGAATATCGGATATTCAATATCACCGAGAAATTCCAACAAAAATGAGAGAATTTTCGTTTCACTCGTGATAAAACGATTTTTCAGAGTTTGCAGAACGAAACCTTCACTGAAATCGGGCATTGACAATCTAAAATAATAATAATAATAATAATAATAATTTTGAAAAAAATCCAATTGAGAAATTAATTAATTAATTAATTAATTAATTAGTGACCTTTGACCCAACAGCTCGGTGATTAATTGAAGATTAATATCAAGAAAAGTTTCATCAGATTTAATTTTATCAGCTTGAAGAGATCGCGAACTTTTTATTTCATCTCTCGCGCTACCTTTGACCTCTCTCGGTGTATCTCTCGAGATTTGAGTTTTTCTCTCTTTTTTTAAATTATTCTCAATCGTCTCGATCTTATACTCGTAACGAGTCAATGAATCCGAAGTGTTGAGTTCATCGATCGTTAAAAAATTTTTATCCTCTTCCCAAATTTCACTGGTTAATAATAATAATTGACGATATTTCGAGTCAATAATTTCTCGTAATTTGGCCGAGCATGGAGTATTTCCGAGAGCAATCATTTCGATCATTGCGTTATTTATATTGAGTAGGGGCACTCCGAGGATACGAGATGTTTTGCATGCAATTTGTTGATATTCTGAAAAAAAAAAATTATTCCATATTTTAATCATATTTAGGGAAAAAAAAAAAAAAAAATACAAAAGATTTTTCTTGTACAATAATTATTGAAAAAAACATAATTTTTTTTTTTTTTTTTCATACCAATATATATATTGTGTAATTAAATTTAAAAAAAAATTCTCTTGCAAATGGTACGTGAAGAAAATATTTTTAATATTAACCTGTGCTCGGTGCACCGTGGAATATTATTAAAAAAAAATTCTTCGATAATGATGACAATTCATTTTGTTCAGATTCCTTTTTCTCCAAAGTATCAAAAACCTCTTTTACCGGATCTTTCATAAATTCGCGAAAATTTGAGGCTTTTTGCAAATTTCCGATGAAACCTGAAAATTTTTCGATTATAAATAAATTGAGGGAAAAAAAAAAATTGAAGAATTTTAATTAACGTTAAATTAGAGTTAAATTAACGTTAAATTAACGTTAAATTAACGTTAAATTAACGTTAAATTATCGTTTAAAGTTTCTCACAATGCAAAAGATTTTCTATCTCATCAGGATCGTCTTGGGATAAATATTTTCGTTCCTCAGAAATTTCAAGGTCACTCGAAATCGCCATTGACAAATTTGGTTCAGATGATACGACTCGACTTAATTCTGGCTTGGTTGATTTTCTTGAAATTTTACGAGTTTTTAATATTTTTGATTTTTTTGCCAATTTAGGGGTCGCAGACTCTTCCTCCACTATTACGTAATTTTTATCATCTTCCGAATAATCATCAGGCTCGGAAATATATTCGTTATAATTTGTTCGATTTTCACTCGTTCGACGTTCCCTCGCCAGACTCAGAGCCATTTCCTCAATCAGACGATCGTAAAAATCGTATAATTGAACGGGCAAATTTTCATTTAATTTTCGTACGGGTAATAAAATCTCGTCGACTTGATAATAATGGGTGAGGACACGAATTAAACGATCCTCCTCCAATGAGAGTCTGCGAGAGACCAAATATTATTTTGAAAAAAAAAAATATTTAATTCTAAATTTCTAAATTATTTTTACATATTATTTAGTAATTTATATAAAATGCCGAGTGAACAATCGAAACGAATCTCTTTGGGCAATGGATCGATGTTGGGAAAATTTACAGTTCCCATACATTTTATTTTGTCCTGTAAAAATAATGGCCGATTCAGCCCTTGAATAATAATAATAATAATAATAATAATAATTAATAATAATAATAATAATAATTAATAATAATTAATATTATTATTATTATTAATAATAATAATAATAATAATAATCGTAATCGTAAAAATCGTAAAAATCGTATAATTGAACGGGCAAATTTTCATTTAATTTTCGTACGGGTAATAAAATCTCGTTGACTTGATAATAATGGGTAAGGACACGAATTAAACGATCCTCGTCCAATGAGAGTCTGCCAGATCAAATATTATTTTGAGAAAAACAAAAATATTTAATTCTAAATTTATAAATTAATTTTTTTTTTTTAAGTGATTTAGTAATTTATATAAAAAAAAAAAAACGTCTATTTTTTTTAATCAATTTTTGCAACAAAAAAAAATTTAGTTTAAAATTATTCCAGGAATTGCTTGACGATCATTTTTTTTTTTTTTAAATATTCAGTTTCTTTGAAAAAAAAAATCAAACAAAAATCCATTTTAAACATCAGCAGTGAATAAAATAATTATTTTTCAAATAATCATCGAATTTCTTTTGCAAAAAAAAAAAAAAACAAAAAAAAATCATCGTAGAATAATTTATTTTAATTAAATTCTCAAATATATAAAAATTGCTTTACTTGTCAAGATGTTGCCAATATAATTCGACCGGTCGTTGTCCTATATTTTCCACAGTAAAAATTTGCCCTTCGGACGTAGCGTGTGGAAGAACACGAGAAAAATTAATCGAGGATTTTATTATTTTTAATTTGTGCTCGATTCCACGTCCGCGAAGAAAAATTGCTGATTCGAGACCGCGATGAATTTTTATCGTCAGTTGGCTCTCAATGTGGCCCTAAAGATGCATTGAAATAATTTTTAAACAAATTTTAAAAATTAAAAAAAAAAACAAAATTCCAAAAAAAAAAAATAAACAAACAAAAAATAGCCCAATGATATGGTCAAAAATTACTGATTTTTGGGGTTGAAAGTAAATTTTTATTATGCCAGATTGGCCGGGAGAATAAACGTCGGTCCCATTTTGCAAGTAAAAAGGCCCCTCCGATTGATTTCGTCGAGTTGGTGGCAATTTTGCATTCCAGGAACAATCTATCAGGCCACTGGAGAAAATTTTCGTTCAATTTAAAAGGATAATTTTTCTCTTTTATTTTTTATTTATTTTTCTGACTCGTCCACTTACTCGTTCTTGACGAACAAATCCATTTGCATACATTCGCCAATTAGGACGTCGTTAAAATTTAAAATTTTCGGATACAGAGTTACGGAAGGAGAGGTCACTATTGCCAAGATAATTATTGACAGAGTAAATCCGTTGGTCACCTGCAAGAATTTTATAAAAATTTCAGGTCTTTTATAATTTTTTTTTCCTATTATTATTGTTATTATAATTTTTTTCCCATTATTATTATCATTTTTTTTCCTGTAATTATTATTATTATTTTTTTCCTATTATTATTATAATTTTTTTTTATAATAATAATAATTATTATTATTTTCTTATTATTATTATTATAGAGAGGAAATATTACCTCGAGATAAATATTTTTTTTTACTTCCGATGATTTTTCCGATGATTGTAATTTTAGAGGATTGAATGAAACTTGAAGAATTTCGTATTCGCCAGGTCCTAAAGGACTTTGATGACCAAAATCAATATTTATACCGTGTTTAGCTAAATTGTCAATTTTATCAAATTTTTTCAATCGAACTCTGGCACTCCGAGAGCCATAATTGTAAACTCGAGTTGAAACGATGGACGTTTTGCCAAAAATCACGTAGCCCATATCTACGAAAATATAAATTAACTGGTTTTGGGATGATGAGATATTGACGAGAAAAAAAAAAAAAAAAATTGATCCAATATTGATTTACAGAGAAATTGATTTTTTTTTTTTTTTTTTTTTTTTTTTACTGTAAATTTTTAGTAAAAATTTAATTTTTGGAAAATTTACCAAGAACATATTCGGGTGAAAAAAGATATGGAATTGGAGACTCGATCCTGACTCTTGTTCTTGTCGTGTTTGTCAAAAAGTAATTATCTTGTAAAAAATTGTTGGCTATCAATCTCTCGATCGCCATTTCAATATCAATTATACTGGGAATTTTATCATCGCGTAAAATTATTTCCCATTCATTCTCGGTCTCCTGAAAAAAAAATTCATTACATATTTAGGCAAATTAATTGATTGATTAATTAATTAATTAATTAATTTGCATCTTGATAATTATTATTATAAATCAGAAGGAGATAATTACGTAATGATAATCAAGCGAATTGTCCAACAATTGAATCGCCTGATAACCAAATTCAACAGGATGATCCTTGAATAAATTTTTTCGTGGTAATGAAACGTAAACTTGCGATATGTTCGCGATCCCTTCGACAGTGATGAATATCGGAAGGTGATATTTGACGCAAAGAAGGAATTTTTTTTCAAAAGCTCCTGGCATGAGAGGTCGTGAAATCAATTCAAGCTCGATATTTGATTTAGGTGGAATTATTCCGGACATTGCTCGAATTTCCAACGATTCATCGGATTTGTCCATCAGCTCGATCTCATAATTCACCTCGATCTTGCTGAGATTTTTTAATTTTATCGTCTCTCGACTTGGCTCGTAAATCATCTGAAATATGCTCGCAATTATTTTTCTACCTTGACGTTTATTTAGCAAAAATTTGAGATACAACGTGTATATTTTTTTTTTAATTACATTTATTATTATTTATATATTTTTTTTTCACTATAAAATTCGATCGATATAAAAATCATTTGAAATATGCTCGCAATCATTTTTCTACCTTGACGTTTATTTAGCAAAAATTTGAGATACAATGTGTATATTTTTTTTTTAATTACATTTATTATTATTATTATTTTTTTTTTTCACTATAAAATTCGATCGATCTGGATCGATTTTTACATTTTCAATTTATTCACGATTTTTTGCTCTCACACTTTTTTTGTTTTTATTTTAATTTATTTTTAGCATATTTTGCGATATTATTCCGTGAATATTACAAAAGCCAGTTCAAAAGTTCAATTTTCAAGCAAATTTTAGGTAACAAAAAATTGTTAAATGTTTTTTTTTTTTTTTTACCTGCTGTCCAAAATTTACTCGATCTTTCTCTAAATCTAATCTCACGATATCCGCTGCACCAAAAATTTTCATCGACTCTGAAGGTCCTCCGTCAATTTCGCACAAAACTGTCGCTTGGAGGGTCAAAATTTCCATTGAGTGAAAACCAAACGAAACCCATTGGGACGAAAATGGTGGAATAATATTTTCGCAAGGGACGATTGAACAAATTTTATTTATATCATCGACCAATACTGGCTCGACACTGAGACTCTTCAGTGCCAATATTTCCATTTCTTCATCGAATGAGACATTTTTAATTATCCCCAGAAGTAAATTTTTCGTCAGATCTAATAAATTTGCCTCATTCGATTTTTCCTCATCGTTAAAATTTTTTAAATTCCTCTCATTATTTTCTTCTATAATATTTGATGACTCGCGTTTTACATATATACTCTCCTCGATCCAAACAAATTTGTATGAAACCTCAAGGGGACCATTATTTGTTAAAATAATATTTTTCACGTCACTGCAGCCGAGTGAACAATCGAAACGAATCTCTTTGGGCAATGGATCGATGTTGGGAAAATTTACAGTTCCCATACATTTTATTTTGTCCTGTAAAAATAATGGCCGATTCAGCCCTTGAATAATAATAATAATAATAATAATAATAATAATAATAATAATAATAATAATAATAATAGATAATAATAGATAATAATAATAATAATAGATAATAATAATAATAAATTATTCCTGGCAATCTTGTACTTACTGCGTTAGGATGTTCGTCGTAATCGAGTCTCAAAATACCATGAAAAATTTGTGAACATTTTTTTTCGTTGCCCTTGTTTTTTGGGGCGAAAAAAACGCGTATTTGACGTTCCACGTTTTCGTGCAAAACGATTTTAACACTTTGAACTTTGACCTCATTGTCATTAATTATACCAAAAGGGGCCTCGATGGTTAATTGAGTATTGAGACTGAGGGCTGATTTATTTGTCACGTAAAGTTGATCGGTGTTTAAAAAATTTTCACGATTTTCTCCCATGTCCATGCGAAATGAAAGTTCTTTTTTACTCAACGATATTGAAGGTTCGCTGAAAGTTGCAGTAAGTGTACTTTTGCCAATAATTTCACGTTTTCCTTGCCCATCGACGTAAGAATGAAGCCACCATTCTTCCGAGACAATTTCGCATCTTTGATTATTTCCATATTAAAAAGAAAAAAAATTATTAATTATTTCATATTTTTATTAAATTTTTTGTTTTATTTTTATTTATTTTTAAATCATTTTATTGGGGAGAACGAAAAAAAAAAACTGGAAAGATTTTCAACTCACGTGTCTGATCGTGCGTTGCAAAAAACTTTTTTACTGCTATGAGCTGGCAGCTCGATGACGAATGGATGGAAAGAAAAATTTTCACTGGAATAACAAAAAAAAAAAAAAAAATTAATTAAAAATTTACATACCATTTTATAAGAAATTAAAAATTGCAACAAATAATTAGTTCTATAGTTTATCTTTCCTTTTTTCTACTTGTAAATCTTGCACGAAAAATCCATTTTTTCATATAAACAAAAAAATCTTCTCGCAAAAGATTTTAGGATGGCAAAAAAAAATATTCGAAAATAAATTTTCACGATTTTCAAATAATTTTTTTTTTATCATATAAAGAATTTTCAGGTGAGACTAGAAATTTGAAAACAAATATATATATATATATAAAAGTAAAAATCATAAACTCACAAGGAAGGAGTTTCAATTTGTCCTCTTTGCATTTTTATTTCCATTGTATTTGATAATATCAGCTTAAGATAGCGAGATCCGTGATTGGTGAGATCGATCGGAAAACTTGTGTCTTGACGACTGAAAGAGGAATAATTAAATCGATTGATGAAAAAAAATTCTATCATAATTAATTTTTCCAACATTATTCATAAAAATCATTTTAATCATTAATTAATAAAAAACCTATTTAATGAATAATAAAATTTAATCATTAATTAATTAATACCGATTTAATGAGTAAATAATTATTAATTAAATACGTAATAAATCGAATAATTATTTTATATAACAAAAAAAAATATATACCTGAAAAGTGAACCCATATCAAATGTAGGAAAAATCGGTGGATCTGAAACGACACACGAGCCAATACCAATTGCATTCAATGTTACATTCACTGTACGACTATTTGGCACTGCAATGATTATTTTGTCGGTGTGTTTGCCAACATCTCGGAGAAATATCGTAACTTCAAGATCAACGAATTTACCAGGGTCCAATTCACCGGAAGTTGGAAATATTTTCCAAGATGAATGCTTGCTGCTCTTTATAGTTTGAAAAATTTTAGTCATACGATCATTAATTATATTAAATTCTATGGAAATTCTATGGAAATTCTATGGAATTTTTTTTATTACAAATTTTAATTTAATGAACAAAACAGAAAAAAAAATATTTCGTACCACTGAAGCAGTGAATTCGGCTGGTATGGGTGAGTCGTTTATCAGCCTGAGCAGCATAATTTTTTCTTCCAAGACCTTAACGTTTGTCCAATCGAGAATTTTCGGGTCAACAGAAACTACGGGACCTTGACCATTGCAGGTTAAAGTGCAACATCTGCTCGATGCTTCTTCTCCAAAAGACAGCATACTGTAAAAATATATATATTTTTTTTAAACTTTCTATACCATCTGATAAAACTTTACCTGTTCAAAGAATATTGAAAAAAAAAAAAACAAAAAAAAATCGTTAAACTTGAAAGACTCATATTTAATTATCCATAATTAAATATGAGTCTTTCAAGTTTAACAATTTTTTTCCCCTATTCAAAGTTGTTCTAAAAATCTTAAAAAAATTGTCAATATTCTTTGAACTTTGTAGAATAAATGTCTGTACTTCATTTTGGAAAAAAAAATAAGTTTAGTTAAGTTTAATTAATTTTAGTAGAAAGGGTTTAATGGTGTCATACGAAATTGCAATTTTTTGTCATATTTTTTTTTTAATCCTAATTCATTTATCCGTAATAATCATGACTTGCAATTTTTTAATTCTTCATATAAACATTTTCAAATTCCTTGAATTAAAAAAAATAAAAATAAAAAGAAACACCCAAACCTTACGACAGATTTTTGTTGGCCCATTGCTCTTGTCATAATTGATAAAGAAACGTCTTTTGTTTGACGAGGTGCCAAATATCCTTGATGTGTTGACATCGAATATAGCATTGTCGTAGAATCCGATACCTGGGATGCATTATTGAATTGCATATATATATATATATATATATATATATATATATATATATATATATATATATATATATAAAATTAAAGGCACACGTGTACCGTTTGTGGTACGAGATAAAAGTATCCCTCGACTTTGGACGTATTCTCGATGATAAAATTTCGTGAGTAGGGAAAATTCATGAAGCAAAAAGGTATGCTGATTTCGTCTGGTTTAACGACCATCGCGGCTACGATGCTACGAAAAATAATTGGCAATGAGACGGGAACTGAGTCTGAGTCCCACATGTCGACGCGAAGGGAAGTTTTTCCAACGCGTGCTGTATTGGGAGTTAAATTTATCTGGGAAAGATAAAAATTAGATAAAATTAGATAAAATTAGATAAAATTAGATAAAATTAGATAAAATTAGATAAAATTAGATGAAATTAGATGAAATTAGATAAAATTAGATGAAATTAGATAAAATTAGATAAAATTAGATGAAATTAGATAAAATTAGATAAAATTAGATAAAATTAGATAAAATTAGATAAAATTAGATAACAGATAAAATTAGATAAAATTAGATAAAATTAGATAAAATTAGATAAAATTGGATAAAATTAGATAAAATTAGATAAAATTAGATAAAATTAGATAAAATTAGATAAAATTAAATCAGAGATCGCCGAATATTTATCTTGTGAAATTGTCAACGTTAATTAGTTCTTATACTTTGATTTTGAGCGAGGATTGGGCCGCAACAATTCCCTCGTTTAGATTTATGATAAATTCACGTGGCGATGAGGGAAAGGAAGGTTTTGTCAGAGATTTTTCAAAATCTTCGTGCGTTATGACAGTCTCAGTTCCATCATTGGGCACGATAATGCTAAAAGTTACTGGCACAGAAGAATCGTTATGCAGCGTTACTTCTTGCTTCGAAGTAAATCCTGGCAATATGTAATTATAAATAAATGTTATTTGAGGCTGAAAATTGAGAGGATAAATAATTGACAAATATTGATTTAAAAAATTGGCTAATTTAAAGACTGACGTGCCTAAGGCAATAGTTCCAAAATCCAATTCGGTTCTGTCAAAATGAAGAGTGGGACAGACTATACAACCCCTGAAAAAAAATTAACTAAGCATATTTTTCACATAAAAATTTTGATCAAAAAAAATAATTAATTTTTTTTCAAATAAATTAAATCAAATTAATTTTTTTTTTCTTTTTTTTAATAAATTTAATGCAAGTACTTTATGTACATCGCGACGACCTGAAGACTTTCCTTCACGACAAACTCAACACGCTCGACAAAATCCCCATTTCTATTTGACGAAAATGAGAGATTGAAGGATTTGTGTTGACCTGGCTCGAGGTCAACATACTGAGGCGTTACATCGATATTACCACCAAAATCCGAACGTTTGGCTCGATAAACCAAATTGCCAGGAATTAATCCTTTATTGGCACAAATTACCTTGACAAAAAAAAATTTAAAATTTTTTTAAAAAAACTTCAGCCTTTGACCATTTCAGAGCCAGATAAAGTTTTAGATTGTAATTATTTATATACGTACTTGGTAATTGTGCGTGGAACATAAGAATATATTTTCCACATCTATAGTTGAAATGTTGAGCTTGAGAATTGGACCAATAGAAAATCCGCTCAAACTGTCCAATCAATTATCATAGTTGAATTTTTTTGTTTTTTTTTCTTTTGGTTTTTTTTGGTTTGCTTTCTTTTTTTTGTACGAATAATTTTATCATTTGTGTTGTATTGTGAGAATTTATGTTGTAATATACGAAAAATATTCAACATATTTATTTATTTAATTTATTTTCATTTATTATTATTATTATTATTATTATTATTATTTTTGTACGAGCAATTTTATCATTCGTGTTGTGTTATGAAAATTTATGTTGTAATATACGAAAAATATTCAACATATTTATTCATTTGATTTATTTTCATTTATTATTATTATTATTATTATTATTATTTTTGTACGAGCAATTTTATCATTCGTGTTGTGTTATGAAAATTTATGTTGTAATATACGAAAAATATTCAACATATTTATTCATTTAATTTATTTTCATTTATTATTATCATTATTATTATTATTTTCTTTTGATAAAAATGCCCAATTTACCTCAGAGATATTCGATCCTCACGACCTGTAACCTCTAGATAAGCCATACTCGATATTTCCCCAATTTCATCTGGCTGAAAATTCACCATCACGTCGATTGAACTCTGAGGCCAAATTTCACCCTCCTTAAAAAAAAAAATCCACCTTTTTTTAAATAACATTTAATTAAATTCCACCTTTTTTTTAAGTAACTTTTAATTAAATTCTCGAAAATTGTGTCAAACAAAATTTACCATTGGGAGAAAGGAAAAGTTACTGTTGTTGTATAATAAATTATCGTTTACTAGCGAAGATATTTCATCGGCATAAATTCTTTGGCAAATAAGCTCGTGAGCTTGTGGTATGCAAATATTGTAATGCACAAGATCGATGCAACGAGAAATTTCCAAATTATTTATCAATCCAAATATCTTCTTGTATCTATAAAAAAAAAAAATTTACAATAATAAATGAAAATAAATTAATTAAATCGATCTTGACTCGAAAAAACTTCTTCATTGGGGTTGAAAAAAAAAGAACAAAAAAAAATTGCATACTTTTCTTTTCGAGTTTTATCCGTCTGATCGTCCTTGTATCTCATCCAACGATAATTCACGATGTATTCGCATCTGTTGAAAATTTTGAGACTCTTTGACGTGGACAAACCAATATAAGTTTCATCCTGAATTTTCAGGCTACCTCGTTCTAATCTGACATTACAATCGATCGCTGAACTTTGAACTTGTATTCGAACAATTTCACCTGCGATTACAATTGTTTATAATTTTTTTTTTTTCCAATTATAAATTATTCAATAATATAATAATTAATTATTTATGAAAATTGACCAACCGGATTCGTATTTGAGGAATAAATTATCTTGGAAAAAACCTGCTTTAGCTGATAAAAAATTCACCACGAATTGAACAATTTCTTCCTCCTCGATGACCCCTTTGGAGGGTTCGAGCCAAAAGTAGGGACTGTCGATTAATTATTATTTTTTTTATTTTTCAACTCAATTCTATCAAATTTTTACCAGTTGTTGAATTTTATATCAAATAAAAATAATAATAATAATAATAATAATAATAATAATAATAATAATAATAAATGAAAATGAATTAAATGAATAAATATGTTGAATATATAAATATTTAACTCAATTCCATCAAATTTTTACCAGTTGTTGTATTTTATATCAAATAAAAATAATAATAATAATAATAATAATACATGAAAATGAATTAAATGAATAAATATGTTGAATATATAAATATTTAACTCAATTCCATCAAATTTTTACCAGTTTTTGTATTTTATAAAATTTACCTCGAAGTAAAAATGGTGAATATGGCAACGCTTTTACCATAATTACGAACCAGGAGAGACTTGCTGGAAGATATTTTCACACCAGTTTCCGGTATGGCAATGACATCCGGAAAATCTAAGACAGGTCGTGGGCCAATCGCAATAATCGGTATAGAAAGAATTTCTCGATCTGTCGTAAATTTTATCTCATAATCGTAATCGCAATTATCCTCTGGGGAAAAACGAACGTTGTAATTGCTGTACATTCCTGGTGCAATTTTAATATTCGATGTTTGTGAATTGCCCTTGTATTCGACGATAAAGCTCGGATCTACGTCTGATGCTAATTTCAAGTATCGCGATGTCTAAATAAATTTAAAAAAAAAATAATAATGGCAATAAATTGAAATAAAAAAATTATCAAAAATAATTTTTAATTAAATCGTAAAATTATAATCAATTTAATTAATGACGAGTATAATAATAAATTTAGAACCTTGCCAGTATTCCGTATAGTCAATGTTACATTGTTAACGTCTCCTGATTTGTAATGTTGAAATAAAAAAAAATTTGGCAAAATTTCAAAATCGTTAAAATTATTCGTCGTGTCTTTTATACACGTTGGACGAGTATCTCTCATCAACAATTCCATTCTCTCCTCCGTTGTCATTGATAATTCCCTCATGTATTCGGAAGGTGATAATGATACGATCTGTAAATTGTCGACGAGTAGCGATTAAATTACTTAAGAAAAGTTTTTGATATCGTATCGGATCGAAATCGTTATCAAAATCGTTATCATCTGACAAAAAATCTATATCATTAATTTATCTAAGATCTTTGAGTATTTATTAATTATTTGATTTACTCATAATTAATTTTGTTTATTAAACTAAATATTTGTAATATTTTGATCATTCCAATATTTTTATTATCATTTTATTTATCTTCATTAACTTCGTAAGTTTTTTTACACCTGTCAACTCAATGACAATTTTTTCATAATTTAATGTCAGTAATAATTTTAATTGTTTATTGACGATAAAAAATAACAATAAGCTGCTAATAAATTATCCTAGCCAATTGGAGGAGAAAAGATAAATAATTCGAAAATTTTCACTAACCTTTGAAGGGGACTGAGAATATTTTTTCCCTCTTTCTATTTTATTTCCTTGATTAATATCATCATGGATTTTGTCAAATTGCAATAAAGATTGAAAAACATTCATAAAATTATGCTTTTTTCGTTTTCGACTGATGAATTCTTCATTATTTCGTCTACGCTTCATACTTTTCGTTATTTTCACTGACAAATTAATCAGAAATTCTTCAGCTGATTGATACAAACGATTTTCTTTTATTTCAATTTTATCGCAAGCAATGGTGTAATTTTTTTTATTTTTTTTATTACTCATCGTCTCCATTTAATAATTATTTCATTGATTTATTCACATTCAACAATTAATAGCCAATAATCAATTTATTTATAATTAATTAATTAATTATTAGAAAAGACGGAAATTGCATGATTAAAATTTTACAAAAATTTGAAAATTATCCATACAAGATATTAGATGAGTTGTATGAAATGGTTTTTTTTTTAACAACGTTTAGTAAAACATACAGGGCAGGGAGGAACAATTTTTTTTTATTTCAATTTTATCGCAAGCAATGGTGTAATTTTTTTTATTACTCATTCAGCCTCCATTTAATAATTATTTCATTGATTTATTACTCATTCAGCCTCCATTTAATAATTATTTCATTGATTTATTCACATTCAACAATTAATAGCCAATAATCAATTTATTTATAATTAATTAATTAATTATTAGAAAAGACGGAAATTGCATGATTAAAATTTTACAAAAAATTGAAAATTATCCATACAAGATATTAGATGAATTGTATGAAATGGTTTTTTTTTTAACAACGTTTAGTGAAACATGCAGGGTAGGGAGGAACAATTTTCATTTATTTCAATTTTATCGCAAACAATGGTGTAATTTTTATTTATTTTTTTATTACTCATCCAGTCTCCATTTAATAATTATTTCATTGATTTATTCACATTCAACAATTAATAGCCAATAATCAATTTATTTATAATTAATTAATTAATTGAAAAGACGGAAATTGCATGATTAAAATTTTACAAAAATTTGAAAATTATTCATACAAGATATTAGATGAGTTGTATGAGATGGTTTTTTTTAAATAATGTTTAGTGAAACATACAGGGTAGGGAGGAACAATTTTTTTTTATTTCAATTTTATCGCAAACAATGGTGTAATTTTTATTTATTTTTTTATTACTCATCCAGTCTCCATTTAATAATTATTTCATTGATTTATTCACATTCAAAAATTAATAGCCAATAATCAATTTATTTATAATTAAAATTTTACAAAAATTTTAAAATTATCCATACAAGATATTAGATGAGTTGTATGAAATGATTTTTTTTTTAACAACGTTTAGTAAAACATGCAGGGTAGGGAGGAGCACGTGATAAAGGGCAAATTGGTCGTGGCGGACATGTTGGATTTCCCGTGCAAGTTCTCGGTGCTGTAAAAGGCAAATGTTTGGCCGATTGAAAATTCGTTTTTCCGCATGGTAAACAGGGTGGAGCGCAACAACGTGGAGGGTGGGGAGGGGGTGGACAACATGGCATTTCCGATACACAGCAAGCATCGCAAATTCCCTCGTAGCAACACATTCCGGGGCAAGGGCCACGTGGACAACCAAAGGGTGGACACCTCACATTGCAAATTTCAGGCTCTGGCTTACTTGACAAAATCAAAATGAAAAAATTAAATTTACAAAAAATTAACCCTATTTTTTTTTTTTTTTTTTTCCATACTCACAGCCTGTCAATTTCACAAATAAGTTCACGCATCTCGTCCATGTAATTTCTATTCACAACGCAACGACCCATCCTTGTATTTTATTTTCAATTTTCAATTTAATGGCATCGATTTTTTTTTATTTTTTCAAATCTATTAGGAATTTTTTTAATCTCACGAGACTTGCATAGATAAAAAAAAAAATAAAGGAAAAAAAGTTTGACCTCCTACGATCGTACCAACTCTGTCGACATGCTCGACTGTCATTTGTCAAAAATAAAAAAAATTTATTCTGTAAAAATCATTACAAAAAAGACCACATACAGGCCAAAAAGTACGAATTAAAAAAAATAAATATAAACACAAAAAAAAAATATATAAACACAAAAAAAAATAATATATAAACACAAAAAAAATAATATAAAAATATGAGAATAAAGTACAAGACACTTGTTTTTAAATAGCAAAGAAACAAAAAATTAATCCGAAAGACTGACCATTATCATTGAGAGGAAATGGCATCGAGACATACTCGACTGTCATTTGTCAAAAATAAAAAACTTTTATTCTATAAAAATCATTACAAAAGAGACCACATACAGGCCAAAACGTACGAATTAAAAAAATATATATATAAACATAAAAAAATATATATATAAACACAAAAAAAAATAATATAAATACAAAAAAAAATAATATAAATACAAAAAAAAAAATAATATAAAAATATGAGAACAAAGTACAAGACACTTTTTTTTAAATAGCAAAGAAAAAAAAAATGAATCCGAAAATCTTCATTGACACGCCATCATGGGATTGTAATTATTGGCCTGATTGCTCTGATAACGTTGCGATTGAATTGAATTTTGAGAATATTCTGGTTTTCTTGCGAGATACTTGACACCACCAATTATTTTAGGCTCATAAATATCATCAATTGAGAGGAAAAATTTTATTCTATAAAAATCATTACAAAAGAGCCCACATACAGGCCAAAACGTACGAATTAAAAAAAATTATATAAACACAAAAAAAAATAATATATAAACACAAAAAAAATATATATAAACACAAAAAAAAAATAATATAAAAATATGAGAATAAAGTACAAGACACTTTTTTTGAAATAGCAAAGAAAAAAAAAAATGAATCCGAAAATCTTCATTGACACGCCATCATGGGATTATAATTATTGGCCTGATTGGTCTGATAACGTTGCGATTGAATTGAATTTTGAGAATATTCTGGTTTTCTTGCGAGATACTTGACACCACCAATTATTTTAGGCTCATAAATATCATCAATTTTACGAGGACAATATAATTCCTGCTGTTGATTATTATTCAATTTTCCATCCCTTAAAAATCCTGGATGAGTCATAATTTGTTGAGCTTGATGATTTTCATTGTTAATTCGATGATGAATTCTGTCATGATTGCCATAATATTGCTGCAACTGTTGGGCATAGTGACGAGACTGACCATTATCATTGAGAGGAAATGGCATCGAAATATTATGAGCAGGATTTTTTTTTCCTTCATTATAAGACATTCCAGGATTTATCTGATTCGAATATTCAATTAAATTATGCTGATGTTGATGATTATCATTTGAAATCGAAGCGACAATTCCATTTTCTTTTTCAGCCATTAAATTGTAAGATTCTCGAAGTGGAAAATTCGAACGTTGACGTGGATATTCAGCAAATCGAATTTCGTCAATTTTTCTTTGCAGAATTTTTTTTTGAGTTGTTGTTGGATTGTTAAAATTTCTCGAATTTTCTAATCCATTTGCCGATGGAATTTTAGCTGTTGCTTCATTATTACAGTGAACAATTTCATTTGGGTTCAAATTATTTTTATGAGGATCCTGGGCACCGTTTAATATTATTGGATCATCACGTTTTTTATTTAAATTTTCCAAATACTCGAGACCTTTACGATTTTCAGGATTTTTTAAAGCTTCCATTGCTTCTTTTATAGTTTCGGGATCTTGAAGTCCATTGTTTTGCTTTTGTTTCTTTATGACTTCTTTGTAAATACGAAGTTTCAACAAACTTGATGGCTCAATTTTATTTTCCTTTATTCCCTGCTGATCGTTTAATCGATTATTCTCATGATGATTATCACGAGGTTCAAATATTTCTTGAGCTCTTCCATCTCCATTATTTTGTTGAAATTGTTGCTGATGGTAAATCGGATATCCGATATATTTTTGCTCTGATTGATTATTTATAATTGTTTGAGGATCGTAAATTTGTTTATCTTTGGCTACATTTCCATTATTACAAATGTTAAAATTTTGGGCCTGATTATTCCAATTATTAGCGTCTGTTGGTTGCCAAAAATTTTGATGATTCTCCTGTGTGACAGGAATAAAAATCTCCTGAGATACACAAAATATTATTAAAAAAATTTCGTTTATATTTGACAAATAAATATATTGAATTATTATTATATTGGCAAATTTTAAATGAGCCAAATTAAATTTGACTAGAAAAGAAAAATAATTTTGGGTTAAATAATTTTTTTAAAATTATTTCAATTCATTTATTTAATAATATAAATGATTTTTTTTTATTTTTCATCACAAACGAATTAATTATTTTGTTCAATCAAACATCTAGTCTCGTTAGATAAAAATAATATTTAGTGCAGAATAAACTTTTGCAATTATAAGAATTGTAAATATTGAAATTCATTCAGAGAGAGCATGACAAATTTTTTATGAAATTTAATTTTATCAAAAAGATGAAGTAAATCAAAAGAAAAAGTGGCCAAAAGACAGAGGAAATTATGATATAAAAATAATTTACTTCTATCCCATAAGTGTGTAGAAACCAATAATAAAATTTCGTTTAAATTTGACAAATAAATATATTGAATTATTATTATATTGGCAAATTTTAAATGAGCCAAATTAAATTTGACTAGAAAAGAAAAATAATTTCGGGTTAAATAAATTTTTTAAAATTATTTCTATTCATTTATTTAATAATATAAATGAAAAAAAATTCTTTTTCATCAGAAACGAATTAATTATTTTGTCAGGAAATCAATATTATGATATAAAAATAATTTACTTCTATCCCATAAGTGTATAGAAACCCTAAGAGCAATAATAACCAAATATGTAAATTTGCAAATTGAACAATAAATAATAATAATGAGAAAAAAAAAATACAATATATATATTTTTTAATAACAATTTTTTAAATTATTCCCAAGCTGATGATAATAAAATGATAAATTCCACTATATAAATTTTACTTACATTTCTCACAATTTGTTGCTGACTTGGTGAATTATTATTAACATTTTTATTTTCTCTCGTTATTATTCGTCGATCAGTTTGGCCTTCAGCTCTCATTTTTTCTACGACACTGTAAGGAATTCTCGGTGGTGTTATGTGGAGCATCCATTCAGGCTTTTCATCCCCCTCGATCCTCGATATTCTACGTTGTAATTTACAATTTTCCTGAATTTTATTACTCTGATTCATCATTGGATTTTCCAATTGTTCGATATACAATAATTGTCTTCTTTGCTCAGCCAGTAGAGAATCAAATTGACGTCTCATTATATTTTCATCGATTCCCTGCTGTCTCATACTCGTCACTAACATTTCCTGATCACGAATCATCGCTGGACTGAATTTCAATGATTTTTTAATATCTTTTTTTTTTTGGCTTTCTAATTTTAAATTATTTGATAATTCTTGACGAGCCTCTTTCGAAATTTCTTTATTCTCATTGTAATTATCATGATAATTATTTGGCTGTTGAAAATTTTCAATTAAATTTTCATCCCCATTTTTTATTTCCTTTCCAATGTTAATTCTCTGATTATTATGATCGAGTGGAGCAGCTTTGATTAAATTATTGATAACAGGCATTCCAATTTTTATGCCTCGAGGCTCATTATTTTTCATCCAATGATTACCCTCGTGTGTCATCCAGTCACAATTACCATATTGCAATGATCTCTGATAATTTTTTATCTGATTAATTGCAATGTCTTGTGGCGATGTCATGCCAAAATTCATTTCCATCAAACGTTTTTTCGATTTATCGGGCTCATTATTATTATTATTATGGGAAATGTTTGATCTCAATTTTGGATCAATTTGTCCTTGACAATTATTAAAATTTCCATCAGTCATTTGACCACCAATATTTCGATCTGTCATTATCGATACCTGAGGATTTTTTTCATTTCCTGATAAATTTTCATTCGCATTGAAATTTATTCGATCAAATATTTGAAAATCATCAAATTTTTCACCACTCATTTGCCCAATCGAATCATTCTCAATTTTCCAAGGATCTCGTTGGTCAATTTTCACATTTTCATTATTTACTGATCGTGACATTTGACCTTGAGGATTTTGAGGTAACTCGTTGGGTCGTGAACTGTAAAATTTTTTTGGTGAAATTTCTCGTGTTTTATTTTTATCAGGAATATTTGGTACATATGGACGATGCTGAGGTCCCTCGATCAAAAAATTTTCCATTCGGTTTGATGGAATTATAAGCTCTGATTGGTGGGACTGATTTTCAATTGGACAAACATTTCGAGAAAATTGTTGATCGCTCATACTCGAAATATTTTCATTTGGTGGAATTCCGATCGATTGGCCAAATTTTTTATCCTGATAATTATTAATCGTATCACCCTGGCCAGTCATTCTGACTTGACGTGATTGGGTCTCGAGATTTTGTGATAAATTTCTGGCTGGTGATCGTTCTATTCGCTTCACTCGCTCGGCTGGAAAACTCTTCAGACGAGGCGACGAGATCGATCGATCGTTAATGCCAAATCGAGTTTTTGGCATTCCACCACCTGGAATCCATCTGCCATTTCGTTGAATCAAATTGCTCGGCTTTGAAATTATCCCAGTCATAATTGGACCTTTTTTCGTTGGCGATAATTTTCTGGGGTCAAATAAAAATTATAATGACCTCTTGGCTAATTTTTTTTTTTCACAAAACTTGAAAAATATAAAAATTATCTTTTTTTTTTCTCAACTTGCCTTTTCAAAATTATGCCCCACTCTTGGTAATTTGGCTGAGAATTCTAAACGATCATTTAGGTAATCGAGAGAGAGACAGAAAAATTGTCGGTTAAAAATAATTGAAATAATTGATGGGATGTTTTTTTATTTTTTTTTGGCGACGAAATTTGACATTTATCGTTGTCATGGTGACGAAAATACGAGAAATGTCTATCATTATTTTTCCAGATTTATCTCGATTTTTATTATTATTATTATTATTATTATTAAAATATTATAAATTTTATTTGTAAAATTGAATTAAGAAAATTCGCAATTAATCGTTGAATTTTTTTATTTATCGTATACAGAATAGTTCGAGTATAAAATTCGTTGGGAATAAATTTGGAGATTCTCGACGAGCTATGTTACCCCGCCCAGTTGTCACGGCACCGCGATGCCTTGTTCACGTGTCTTGGTTGAAAGAAAAAAAAATAAAAATAAAAATAAAGAGAAATACTTGATAATAAAAAAAAAAAAAAGCGGTGCTCTTTTCGTTCGTGCTGACAACGACGAGAACGGAGCAAATGGCTCGACTCGTTCTCCAAAATATTTTGATCACTTGTGGGGCGAATTTATTTGGAACAGTCGGATAGTTCAATTCATCGGGCATGGAGCTAGAACAGAGAATTTTGAAAAATTAAAAAATTATTTTTAACACAAACTTTTCGTTTAATTAAAATTAATTTATTATTATTTAATTTCATCTAAAGGGAATAATTTGATTTTTAATTGATAAATGATTTAATTTAATTTTTTTTTTTGAATGGAAATAAATAACTAACCGACATATGGTCGACAGGGTGATGACATCGGTGGTGTTGGAGGTGGAGGTGGCATTACAGGAACCCGTTTGACCGTGCAGAGGAAAAATGTTTTTGGTGGTGGTGGAGGTGGAGGCTCGCATGGTGGAAAAGTTATCACTACGGCCTTGGGTGGGCAAGGCATTGGGCAGCAAGGTGGACAATATCCATTTGGTCGAAGATATACCTTATGTGTTTAGAGAAAGAGAAAAAAAAAAGTGAACATTTTTTTTTTCGTCAATTTTATTTTTTTCAAGCTAAAAAATTTCATGTGTAAGAAATTTTTTTTTAAATTAAAAGAAAATGAAAAAAAAATATTACAAAATACGTTTAATGCGTACGGTGGTTTTTATGGGACGAAGAGGACGTTGGACCGGATAGGTTGGCCTACACACTAGTGAGGGTGGCCCGCAACAGCTTGATGGTCGCTCTGGGCAGCAAACGCGCATCGACGAATTGCACGAAGATCTTTGACTGCATGCCGAAGCACAACGACTGATAATTTCGGCAGAAAAATATTATTTTTTATTATTTTTTTTTTCAACTTTACAAATATAATTTCATCAGGGACAATTAATGACAATTTCAATAATTTTAGTATAAATTCTTTGATGTTTTTTTTTTTAAATTAATTTTAATTAATTTTAGAGGAGATTTTCGATATATTAATTTTTCTCACCTCATCGTGACCTCTCGATGAAAATTTTTTCTTACGATAACACATCACTCTCGTTGATATGATCAATCATGTGGGCAAACGAATGCCATATTGATTCTTCATTATTAGATAGAAGAAAATAATAATTATTATTATTTGTTGCACGCAAAAATTTTGATTAAGCCGAATGAGAAACGTTGAGAATTTTTTTTGGATACTGCTGACGACTTGAGCTTTGAATTTGTTTGTGGGTCGCGATGGGATACCGATAAAAAATATTCTGTTGTTTATTTTTTCGAATATTTTTTTTTTTTCACGCCACCAAGATTTACAGATAACGCTGAATATCGAGAGTGTTTTTTTTTCATCGCAATTTAAAGAATAAATTAGAAAAAAAAAAAAAACATCGAAGATTCATCGATATCAACGAAAAGTTTCACGAGTATTTTTTTTATTTGATAAAAAATGAAAAAAAAAAAAAAACGAAACGATATCCGTATCAATTGTGAGTTTATTTTCAAACAGGAATTAAAAACGTTTGAATAAATTGTATAAAATTATTTTTTATATCATCAAGTCAAATCAATTTAATATTTTTATTTTTGAATGAAAAAAAAAAAAAAACGACAATTTTATTATTTGATTTGAAATAAATTGAATTGAGTTGTTTATTTTTTCGAATATTTTTTTTTTCATCGCAATTTAAAGAATAAATTAGAAAAAAAAAAAAAAAAGATCGAAGATTCATCGATATCAACGAAAAGTCTCACGAGTTTTTTTTTTTATTTGGTAAAAAATGAAAAAAAAAAAAACGAAACGATATCCGTATCAGTTGTGAGTTTATTTTCAAACAGGAATTAAAAACGTTTGAATAAATTGTATAATTTTTTTTTTTTAACATCGTCAAGTCAAATCAATTTAATATTTTAATTATTGAATGAAAAAAAAATAAAAACGACAATTTTATTATTTGATTTGAAATAAATTGAATTGAGTTGTTTATTTTTTCGAATATATTTTTTTTCCATCGCAATTTAAAGAATAAATTGGAAAAAAAAAAAAAAAGATCGAAGATTCATCGATATCAACGAAAAGTCCCACGAGTATTTTTTTTATTTGATAAAAAATGAAAAAAAAAAAAAAAAACGAAACGATATCCTTATCAATTGTGAGTTTATTTTCAAACAGGAATTAAAAACGTTTGAATAAATTGTATAAAATTATTTTTAACATCATCAAGTCAAATCAATTTAATATTTTTATATTTGAATGAAAAAAAAAAAAAAACGACAATTTTATTATTTGATTTGAAATAAATTGAATTGAGTTGTTTATTTTTTCGAATATTTTTTTTTTCATCGCAATTTAAAGAATAAATTAGAAAAAAAAAAAAAAGATCGAAGATTCATCGATATCAACGAAAAGTCTCACGAGTATTTTCCTTACTTGGGAATTTCGCAATAAGATAATATTTTTATTACCGTGTTAAAAAAATCGTAATATCTTGATGACATTGGCAATTCTCACGAGTACTTCCCACTTAAACTCGGCGATACAACAAAGTGGGGAAAAAGATAATATTTTTTGTTTTTTTGTTATTGTCATCAAGTGATAGGGAGAACGATTGATCGAACGAGACTCATCATGGCAAGCTATAAATAGCCGAAAAATCTTCCCACAATTCGGTCAGCTATCATTGAGCGAGTTCGAGTCTGGCACGTGTGTCGAAAAAAAAAAAAAAAAAAAATCTAAAAAGTGAAATTAATTAAGTAAAAAAAAAAATTAAATTAAAAAAAAAAAAAAACTAATCAAGGGGACACGATGTGGTTCAAACTCTTATTGGTGGGTCTCGCGTGTTCCGGGACCAGTGCCCTTTGGAACGAAGAAGTTGGCCCTTGGTACACCGCGACCAAGGGTCAATTATTTCCACGTGCTCACGTCAGAAATGTCGAGGAAGATTTTTTAATTGTCCGACCAGGAATTTTTCAATATCGCGTAAGATTTTTCCTTTTTAGTCCACAGAATAATATTTTTGTTTGATTGTTAAATTTTTTTTTTATTAATACTGGATAGTATTTTTTTGTTGGATGGAAATTTTTTTTGGAATGTTAAAATTTCTCTTTAGAAAAATGAAATATATATTTTTCAAATATTTTATGAGCTTTGATTTAAAAAATTCGATTATATATTTTTTTTTTCGGATGGAAGAGTTTTTTTTCCAAAATAAAATTTCATGATTTTATTATTTTATTTTTTAAATAAAATAAAATTTCATGATTTTATTATTTTATTTTTTAAATAAAATAAAATTTCATGATTTTATTATTTTATTTTTTAAATAAAATTAAATTTCATGATTTTATTATTTTATTTTTTAAATAAAATTTCATGATTTTATTATTTTATTTTTTAAATAAAATTTCATGATTTTATTATTTTATTTTTTAAATAAAAATAAATTTCATGAAAACTCAATGAATTTTTAATTTTTTAGATAGTAGGAAAAACCTGTGACATTGTTGACGAAGCTGTCGACAGATATACAAAAATCATGTTGACCGATGCACAAATTGCTTGGAAAGCAGCTTTACCTTTGCCAGAAATATCCGTTGAACAGAATCGAAAAAATAAAGGCGAACTCGTTACTCTAGACATTGATCTGATAAATCCCTGCGAACGATATCCGTATCTTTATATGAACGAGAATTGTGAGTTTATTTTAAAACAGGAATTAAAAACAATCGAGTAAATTGTATAAAATTATTTTTTATATCATCAAGACAAATCAATTTAATATTTTTATTTTTGAATGAAAACAAAAAAAACGAGAATTTTATTATTTGATTTGAAAGAAATTGAATTGAGTTGTTTATTTTTTCGAATATTTTTTTTTTTCATCGCAATTTAAAGAATAAATTAGAAAAAAAAAAAAAAAAGATCGAAGATTCATCGATATCAACGAAAAGTCTCACGAGTATTTTTCTTATTTGGTAATAAATGAAAAAAAAAAAACGAAACGATATCCGTATCATTATATGAACGAGAATTGTGAGTTTATTTTCAAACAGGAATTAAAAACGATCGAGTAAATTGTATAAAATTATTTTTTATATCATCAAGTCGAATCAATTTAATATTTTTATTTTTGAATGAAAAAAATGAAAAAAAAAAAAGAAACGATATCCGTATCTTTTTTTTATTACATCATCAAGACAAATCAATTTAATATTTTAATTATTGAATGAAAAAAAAAAATCCCAACAATTTTATTATTTGATTTGAAATAAATTGAAGAGAAATTTTATTGCATTTGCAACCGAATTTTTATTTCTTACAGATACTCTGAAAATTGACACGTCGACAAATTCAGGAGTCCTGAGAGCTAGGGAGATATGGGGAATTCTTCGTGGTCTCGAATCCTTCTCTCAACTAATCGCTGGCTCTTCTGATGGACATGTGAGTAAAAATTCCCCTTAATTATCATAAAATAATTTAATTAAATATTATTTGAGATTAAAAAAAATATATATAGATCATTAGATGATTTCTAGATCGCTAATGAATCGTTTAAAAATCATTCGAGCTTAATAAAAATATTAAATTTACATTTTTTTTTTTTTCAGCTGGTGATAAAAGGCCAAGAAATATCAGACAATCCGAGATTTCCACACAGAGGACTTCTCCTCGATACTTCAAGACATTATTTTCCAGTCTCAGATATACTGCTGACTCTCGACGCCATGTCGTACAATAAATTAAATGTTTTTCATTGGCACATAACCGACGACAATTCGTTTCCTTACGTGAGCAAATTTTATCCAGAACTCTCGGCAAAGGGTTCGTATCATCCGACAATGATTTATACACCGACAGACGTAAAAAAAGTCATCGAGTACGGTAGAGTACGAGGAATACGAATTCTTGTCGAATTCGATACACCAGCTCATTCGAAATCTTTGTCGATGTCACATTCGGAAATTTTAACCGAGTGTTACGGTGAGAATTTTCATTTATTTATTTATTTATAAATTTATTTAAATGAATTTAAATATTATATAATTAAAAAAATGAATTTATTTTGTATTTATCTAATTTTCAATTATAAAAAAAAAAAACGATTAATTAATTTTAAATTCTCGAACTTTTTGATTGATCTATAAAATTTAGAGGGTGGCAGACCAAATGGAAAATATGGACCGATGAATCCAATCGAGCCTAAACTTTGGACATTCCTCAAGAATATATTTGACGAATTAATGGAAATATTTCCGGATCGTTATATTCATCTTGGGGGTGATGAAATTGGCTTTGAATGCTGGGCCAGTAATCCTCGTATAATCGAGTACATGAGGAATAATTCAATGGATGAAGGCGATTTTAAGGCACTCGAGTCTGAATATTTTAGAAAATTATTGCCCATACCAAAAAAATCTGACGTGAGCTCAATCGTGTGGCAAGAAGTTTATCAAAATGTCGCTGATTTGCCAGCCGAAACGGTCGTTCAAGTTTGGACCGGATCGTGGAAAAATCTCATGCTCGATGTCGTCTCGAAAAATCATCCGGCGATACTTTCGGCTTGCTGGTATCTCTCGGATCTTTTGAGCGGTGCTGATTGGGATAAATATTATCAGTGCGATCCAACTGATTTTAATGCCACACCGGAAATGAAATCTTTGGTACTCGGGGGTGAAGCCTGCATGTGGGCCGAATACGTCGACACGTAAATTATTTTATATATTATTATTTTCTACTTAATTCTCCATTATTTATTTTAATTATTGTGCTGGAAAAAAATTTCCATCATTTATCATTTGATAATTATTAAAAGTAAAATTCAAAATTGTCCCAATAAAGCAAAAGGCACACTGTGAAGCTAAAGAGAATGAGCAAAAAGTAAAATTTAATCTAAAATTCAATGAAAGTTTTTTTTTATTTTTGTCCCCCATCCATTTTTTTCCGCTCAATAGGAATCAAAAAACCTTTTTCTCAAAAAGGTGGAAATTTTATTTTTTTAAACCTGAAAAACTATTTTTTTTTAAGAATTCTTTTCTCGTTTATTTGTAATAAAATATTTTTTTTCTTTTTCAGTATGAACGTTCATCAAAGAATTTGGCCACGTGCTAGTGCAGCTGCTGAACGTTTATGGTCTTATGGGACCGAGAACATCGAGAAAGTTTCAGAACGTCTCGAAGAGCACAGTTGTCGAATGAATCGACGTGGAATTCCTGCACAACCACCAAACGGTGCTGGCTTGTGTATCCTTTAAATTGTACAATGAAAAATTTGTGCCTAGTCCTATCCCATATTTTTCTAAGCATATCGAGCTTCTCAGTTGCAATACATTTTTATTTTACTCGCCATTATTCTCCGATTCCCTTTTTCTCATAAATTCCCCCTAAAATTGAAGGATGATCTAAAAAATTTACATTACCAGCACTGAAAATTTTTCAGTACCCTCAAAAAGAGCACTCGAAATTTGTGATTTTGAGCTTATCAGTTGCAATTAAGTCTCAAATTATTTTAAATAGAACAAATATATACAATTTTTAATTTTACTCGCCATTATTCTCTGATTCCCTTTTTCCCCTAAATTCATCCTGCAATAAAGAATCATTTAAAAAATTGACATCACCACCATTGCAATTTTTTCAGTACCAATTAAGTCTCAAATTATTTTAAATAAAACAAATATATACAAATTTTAATTTTACTCGCCATTATGCTCTGATTCCCTTTTCCCCCTAAATTCCCCCTAAAATTAAACGATCATTTAAAAAATTGACATTACCACCACTGAAATTCTTTCAGTAGCAATTAAGTCTCAAATTATTTTAAATAGAACAAATATATACAAATTTCTGTACACTAAATATAATTTTATTCAACAAGATTTTTCAACAGTTTAAAAATAAATATTCGTTTTATTTTGTTTCTTTTTTTTTTGTTGTCTCGTTAAATTCTCCGCATTTATAAAATTGAATATTAACGAATTTTCAGTTAAAAATGGGGAAAAAAATATGTTAAAATTTTATGACAAAATTGTTATTTGAGACAAATAACAATTTTGAGAAATAATACGATGAAATTAATGGATAAATTTGTTGGAAATAAAATAATTTAATTGGCCACGAATAAAATTAACTACAGCTGTAAAACTGCGACGATATCATAATAATATTGTCACTCTGAGTTCAGGGGTCATCCCCACTTTAATGTAAATGTGGCCGAAGCGATTATTACTGGCAACAAGTCGTAGGGAAAGCAGTTGAACGAGACGACTCGAATCGCACTGGACGAGGCGCAGAATATCATTCATAAGTTAATAAATCGTGTTTTTCTTCGTGAGTGTTCGAATCACACATTTGTGTATCGAGGAAAAAAATATTTTTCTTAAAAAGCGTGACTGAGACGTCAAAAAAAAAAAAAAAAAAAAATGTGGTTCACATTTTTCTTGGTGGGCCTCGCGTGTTTCGGCCCTTTTGCCATTTCGCATGACGATATTGGGCCTTGGTACAATGCGACCAAGGGTGAATTATTTCCACGTGTTCAATCGAGAAGATTTGGAAAAAAAATTCTAATTCTTCGCCCGAGCATTTTTCAATTTCGCGTAAGTTTTTGACAGAATAATTCTTTTGGCATTGTGAAAAGTATTAAATTAATATTCGACAGTTGATTTTCTTCAATTAATGGAACGTTTTTTTTTCTCTAATTATTAAGTTTTTATTTTTTTATAAAAATTTTATTAATTCGGTGATTATATTTTTTTGTTTTTTAGATTATAGGAAAGAGCTGTGACATCATTGAGGATGCTATTGACAGATATAAATCGATCATTATGACCGATGCCCGTATCGCCTTGAAAGCAGCTTCGCCTCATCCGGAAACGTTTCTTCGTCAAAGTCCCAATATCGCGGGCGATCTCATTGCTTTGGATGTCGATCTGGAAAATTCTTGTCAACAATTTCCACATTTTCGTATGAGAGAAGATTGTGAGTTCGTTATAGCAAACAGAAATTATAAAAGTTTCAATGGACTCGTTGAGGAAATCTTCTCGGGCACATATGGGCTGAATTTTCTGCGGGGATAAGTCCCACAGTGGGACTCATTCTGGCAGAAAAATTAGTCAAAGTCCCAATATCGTAGGCAATCTCATTGCTTTGGATGTCGATCTGGAAAATTCTTGTCAACAATTTCCACATTTTCGTATGAGAGAAGATTGTGAGTTCGTTATAGCAAACAGAAATTATAAAAGTTTCAATGGACTCGTTGAGGAAATCTTCTCGGACACATATGGGCTGAATTTTTTGCGGGGATAAGTCCCACAGTGGGACTCATTCTGGCAGAAAAATTAGTCAAAGTCCCAATATCGTAGGCGATCTCATTGCTTTGGATGTCGATCTGGAAAATTCTTGTCAACAATTTCCACATTTTCGTATGAGAGAAGATTGTGAGTTCGTTATAGCAAACAGAAATTATAAAAGTTTAAATGGACTCGTTGAGGAAATCTTCTCGGACACATATGGGCTGAATTTTTTGCGGGGATAAGTCCCACAGTGGGACTCATTCTGGCAGAAAAATTAGTCAAAGTCCCAATATCGTAGGCGATCTCATTGCTTTGGATGTCGATCTGGAAAATTCTTGTCAACAATTTCCACATTTTCGTATGAGAGAAGATTGTGAGTTCGTTATAGCAAACAGAGATTATAAAAGTCTAAATGGACTCGTTGAGGAAATCTTCTCGGACACATCCAGACTGAATGTTCTCCGGGGATAAGTCCCGCAGCAAATTCAGTCAAAGTCCCATTAATTTTATTCCTTTTTTGTGTGAATTTTCTCGATATTGAATCTTCGTTTGATTATTTTCGATCACCAACAATGCAGTCGTGAATAAAAAATAAAGAGAATTAATCCGAGTGAAAAAAAGTCGAGCAAATCCCCAAGCAAATCTTGGAAACTTTTTCTTTTATTCTTTTTGTTTGAAGAAAAAAAAAACGTTAAAAAAAAGTATTTGGTTTGATATTGAGGACATCGAACAGAATTATTTGCGTGCATATAGCGTGGATGAATAAATTTCGTTCTCTCGCAGATATTTTGTGGATCAACGAGACAACCCGATCAGGTACTTTGAGAGCAAACGACGTATGGGGAATTCTACGAGGTCTCGAATCTTTTTCTCAATTGATCGCAGCGTCATCCGATGGACACGTAAATATAAATTTAATAAATTAATAAAGATTATTTAGTATCCACAGATAATTTTTTAAATAATTTACCCGACGACTTTGACGAATGAATTTTAACGAATGTGTCACGTGAATTTTATTGACTCTTTTTTTTTTTCAGCTGATAATAAAATGCCAAGAAATATCAGACTCACCGAGATTCCAACATCGGGGTCTTCTCCTGGATACTTCGAGACACTATTTGCCAGTCTCGGACATATTGATTACTCTCGATGGCATGTCATACAATAAATTAAACGTTTTTCATTGGCACATCATCGATGACAATTCTTTTCCCTATGTGAGCGAAATTCATCCGGAACTCTCGGAAAATGGCGCATATAATCCGACGATGATTTATAAACCGTCGGACGTACGAAAAATCATCGAGTACGCGAGACTACGAGGAATACGAGTTATTCCAGAATTCGATACACCCGCACATTCGAAATCTTGGGGAGCCTCTCATCCGGAAATTTTGACCGAGTGCTACGGTAAAGAATTTTTCATTGCAATTTTTGTCACACAAATCAAATTTGATTAATTTATTGATTAAATTACGTAAAATTTAGATTAATATAATGCAAGCAATTGTTTTTTTTCATACAACTCGACTGACGAGCATCAGAGGGTGGAAAACCAAATGGCAAACTGGGACCTATGAATCCAATAAAAAATCAACTTTGGCCATTGCTCGAGGAACTTTTCGCTGAATTATTTCGGTCATTTCCGGATCGTTACGTTCATCTTGGGGGTGATGAAATTGGCTTTGAATGTTGGGCCAGTAATCCTGATATAATCGAATACATGCGGAATAATTCAATCCCAGATGGCGATTTTAAGGCACTCGAGTCTGAATATTTTAGAAAATTATTGCCCATACCAAAAAAATCAAACGTGAGCTCAATAGTGTGGCAAGAAGTTTATCAAAATGTCGCTGATTTGCCAGACGAAACCGTCGTTCAAATTTGGACAGGATCATGGCAAGATCTCATGCTCGATGTTGTCTCGAAAAATCATTCGGCGATACTTTCGGCTTGCTGGTATCTCTCCGATGCTCAGGCCAGTGGCAATTGGATAAAATATTATCAGTGCGATCCCACCGATTTCAATGGATCACCAGAAAAGAAGGCTCGAGTTATCGGGGGTGAAGCATGCGTATGGGGTGAATTTGTTGACACGTAAGCATTAACGAAATTAAAAAAAAAAAAAACAAATTTCAGCCCCGCCCAATATACAATATTAATTTTATACTGCAAAAATAAAACGCACTTGACTGTATTTTCTGCATAGAAAGGAAAATATATTTTTCCTCGTTAAAATTATCAAGTCCAAACTCAATGTGCAAAGCAAAGACACAAATATTTTTAATTAATTTATTTCCGTTCAAAATACAATGCAAACGTAATGAGAATTATTAAAATTATTTTCGTATTTTACAAAGATACCACCCCCACTCCATTCTCCCCCCGCCTCTGACCCTTCCCCTCGTCATCAATTTATGATGCATGTATGACAAAATCCAAAAAATGGGCTTTTGCTGGAGATTTTTATTGATTTTTACAAAATAATTGTTTTATTTTTTATTTTTTGCCCCCCAGCACGAATATTCATCAGAGAACATGGCCTGGCGCTAGTGCAGTTGCTGAACGTTTATGGTCACACGAGACTGAGGACACCGAACAAGTTGCGAAACGTCTCGAAGAGCACAGTTGTCGAATGAATCGACGTGGTGTACCCGCACAACCACCAAACGGTGCTGGATTTTGTGTTCTCTAAATTGTCAAAAACAAAAATCTATATGTAAATTTTTCACGAGTATATCTGAGCTTATGAGTTGTAAAATAAATGTCAAATGTTTCGAATATATGACGACCTCGACACTCGCACTATTCAATTTTTAATTTAATTTATTGATCCGAGTGGACGATGTAATTTTGCAAATGACAAAGCAGATGAAGAAAAGATAATTTTATTAACAAAAAATGTAAAAAACCTTATCGAATTTTTGCACGAATTAAAATAAGGATTTTGTTTTATGTAGTCCACAAACCGGAAGTCGATAACTAGCTTATCTACGTTATCAGTGGCTGGATAAATTTTCGAGCAGTACGAGAATAAAAATGAATCTACTGTGAAAAAACTAGCCTGCAGTTGGACAAAAGAGTTTTTTTCTCTATTTCAACCTTCAAGATTTTTAAGAGAAGATTTGCAATCTTTTTTACCCTTCCCTTAATATTTCCCTTAAACTCAACTCATCAAGGTGCCGATGTTAAAACTCTCGGCTAGAAATTCCTACTCTACAAAAATGTTTCAGACATTTTTTTTCAGGGATGCTTCGAGATTATTTCTCTAAGCGACAAATTTAAACTCAAAGCAACGAGAACGAGCGCATACATTTTAAGCGCGTGTGTGATCCAAAAAGACGAGAACGAGGGCATGTATTAAGCCCAAAATAACGCACGCCGATAATAATTAACAGGTAATGTACACTGTCGTTTCCGTTCTTTCGGGCTTAATACCATCACTCGTCATCGTCAATTTGGGCTTAATATATACCCTCGATCTCGTCGTTTTGAATTACGCACGAACGCGCTTTAATATATGCGTTCGTTCGCGTTATATTGGGTTTAATGCAAGCGCTCAATCTCGTTCTTTTTGATTTACATAACGCGCAAAAATTTGAATCTTTCTCGTCACGACGGTGGTGCCATCTGCCGGCGAGTTTGCGAAGTTACTGAATTGGATAGCATAAAATTGAATTTCCCGCCACGACGGTGGCGCCATCTGTCGGCGAGTTTGCGAAGCTCCAAAATTTCGAGGCAAAATTTTGAATTTCCCGCCACGACGGTGGCGCCATCTGTCGGCGAGTTTGCGAAGCTCCAAAATTTCGATGCAAAAATTTGAATTTCCCGCCACGACGGTGGCGCCATCTGTCGGCGAGTTCGCGAAGCTCCAAAATTTCGATACAAAAATTTGAATTTCCCGCCACGACGGTGGCGCCATCTGTCGGCGAGTTCGCGAAGCTCCAAAATTTCGAGGCAAAATTTTGAATTTCCCGCCACGACGGTGGCGCCATCTGTCGGCGAGTTTGCGAAGCTCCAAAATTTCGAGGCAATAATTTGAATTTCCCGCCACGACGGTGGCGCCATCTGTCGGCGAGTTCGCGAAGCTCCAAAATTTCGAGGCAAAATTTTGAATTTCCCGCCACGACGGTGGCGCCATCTGTCGGCGAGTTCGCGAAGCTCCAAAATTTCGATGCAAAAATTTGAATTTCCCGCCACGACGGTGGCGCCATCTGTCGGCGAGTTTGCGAAGCTCCAAAATTTCGAGACAAAAATTTGAATTTGAATTTCCGCCTCGGAAAATCAAATTTATGCCTCGAAATTTTGCAGCTTCGCGAACTCGCCGGCAGATGGCACCACCGCCGTGGCGTATATTAAAGCGCGTGCATGCGTAATTCAAAAAGACGAGATCGGGTGTATATATCAAGCTCAAAATGACGATCACGAGTGAGGGTATCAAGCCCGCAAGAACGGAAACGACCGTGTGCATTACCTCAACAATTATGATTGGCGTGCGTTATTTTGGGCTTAATACTTAATTTGTGTCATCGGGACCGGAAGTGACGTCAAGGAGATAGGAAGTAACGTCAAATTAATCCGGAAGTGACGTCATCACGACCGGAAGTGACATCGCGAACGATCAAATTCAACCGGAAGTGTTGACATCGCGACCGGACCACGTATTGCGTGGGGTGTGTGGTGCGTGGCGCGTCTGTACGATCGATGGCAGGATTATCAATGCCACGATTTTTTTTTACCCCGTTTTTTTCTCTCCATCTCACTCTGATCGGTACTTCCTGTTTTCCATTTTCCCTCTTTGGCTCGCGGGTTTTGTGTTGATACATGACATACATTTTCGCTATGGCAAAGGCCATGGTTAATGGCCTGTGGCAAAGGTATTATCAGGGAACGGATGGTATCCGCGAGAATGCGGACACACTTGCTGTATCGCGATACAGCCCGAAAACACGTCCACACTGCCCGAGCGTCGGAACGCGAATGATACGCGCGGCGCGTACAGCGCAGGCGGCTGACTCCCCACCAGACGGCACTGACTGCTCTGAACTTGGATACGAAATAATATATTTTTCCAAATATTTGTGGCCAGCTTCACACCATTCAGCACGTCACCCCCACTACCTACGTTCAAATGATTTTTAATTTTTTTTTCAGACAATCTACGGACCATCAAAACGTTGTAAATAGATAATTCGTGTCCACCAAAGGATTATCCATCGATGAAGCCTTCATAGAACCAATTTTCTTGAAAATAAAAAGTGGCCAACTTTACTCTAAAATTTTAATTGCCTAATTAACATAAACCAATTGACCACCAAATATTTTCAATTACGCTACCAATTACCACCAATCGATTGTTGGACATGTAAAATGGCAAAAAAGTTATAGCGAAACGGCTAACTTCACAGTAGTCGAGTCTGCGCAGCTTGCTGCGTGGGCGTGCATGTGGCAATTCACGAGGCTCGCAAGCCAAGCGAGTCGCTAAAGAGTGAGGGAGGAAAAGAGCGAGAAATGGGAAAACCCCGCAAGCCAAAGAGAAAAAATGGTAAACGGGAAGTACGTATCAGAGTGAGAGAGAGAAAAAAATGAGGCTGAAAAAAAAATCGCAGCCTTAATGATCCTGCCACCGTACAGAGGGCGCTCGGGCTGTCCATTCACCCGATGCCACACGACTTTTTCTCACGCGACCTCGGCCGTGCTTTTTCGCGTTCCCTGGTGGCGGTGGTGGCGAAGGTATCGGTGAGGGGGGGGGATGAAAATAAAAAAAGTGGATGGCAAAAAAGTCATCCCCCACATTTCCCTTCGTTGCTATCGATTTTGGTGACTTCGAGCGTTACTACTGCGCGTAGACATCCGCCCTTGCGTTAACACTCCAATATATCGAACGTCACAGATTTTCTATACGCCCTCGTTTCGACGTCACGGACATGCCCTTACCCTTATCCCTTACACCCCAGTCCCAGCCCTAAATACACAGTTATTATTACATGCGATTCTCCCCCTCCCTACCCTCACCCCCCCCCACAGTATTAGACTAACGAACTCGATTGATTATCGATTATCGATTATCGATTATCGATTATTCTATTTTCTTTCTTCCAGTAATTCGAGAGTCTCGTTCGCATGAATAAATCATACATCGTTGCTCATATTTTCAGAAGTGTCTCCTGCAAAGTATTACTATAGAAATGAGAGCATCAAGAGTTCGGAATCCCCTGGCGTCGCAAATCCATCGCAAAGCTCTCTCGACGACGTTGCGTGGAATGACGATGAGTCCAGTGTGTGTGTGTGAGAGAGAGAGAGAGAGAGCGAGAGAGGAAGTCATGCTGGCTGGACAGAGAAGGCAGGAGAGCTACGTCGAGCTCGTCGACGACGACGTATAGTGGCTGCTGACGTATTTCGCGTCGACGTACGAGGAATTTCCGACTTTAACCCTCCTGTCTAGCGGACGGTGACTAGGAGGAGGCTTTTCCCCTCGTGACCCCCTCCAGTGGTAGCCAGCAGTACTAGTCAACGTACTCCCCGTTCAAAGGAACGTAGTACGAATTGGTCTTCGTATATTAAGGGGTTGCGTGTACAGTGAGATTTGCAGAGATGGCATTGAAATGCATTTTCAATATTTTACAATTTTTACTAATTTTCTGGGGATGTATGGAGGAATTACAGGCACTCATATATATATATATTAAGGGCTTCGTATATTAAGGGGTAGCGTGTACAGTGAGATTTGCAGGGATGGCGTTGAAATGAGAGCATTTTCAATATTTTACAATTTTTACTAATTTTATAGCGATGTATGGAGGAATTACAGGCACTCATATATATATATATATATTAAGGGCTTCGTATATTAAGGGGTTGCGTGTACAGTGAGATTTGCAGAGATGGCGTTGAAATGCATTTTCAATATTTTACAATTTTTACTAATTTTATAGGGATGTATGGAGGAATTACAGGCACTCATATATATATATATATATATATATATATACATATTAAGGGCTTCGTATATTAAGGGGTTGCGTGTACAGTGAGATTTGCAGAGATGGCGTTGAAATGCATTTTCAATATTTTACAATTTTTATTAATTTTATAGCTATGTATGGAGGAATTACAGCCACTCTATATATATATATATATATATATATATATATATATATATTGAGTGCCTTTATGACTCAGCAAATCACGATTAAAACACAATAAAAGGGCGAAAAATTCAATCGAAAACGAACTCCAATGGATTACAACGTTGTTTTTTTTTTTGGTCCATTTATTTGGGTTTAATTGAATTTTCTGGAGAGGGTACGACAGTCAGTAGGAAAAATTTCGTCAGTAAAATTTATAAATTGTTTAAATAAAATATGCGTATATGAGTAAAAAAATTAATATTCCTCAATAAAGATCGATGGATGCATCATTATTTCTATATGTATATATGTATATATAATAAATTTAATTTATTAGAGCACATATGTATCGGTAACGAATGGGTCACCAGAGTCAATTATTTTCCCTCGACTTCTGCATCAGTATCAAATATTAATGAATTAATTATTCACCATTGAGTGAATTTTTTATAAATAATAAAATCCAATTAGCGTCTCGATCGTTGTAGAAACGATAATTAATCACATTATTCATTTCTGGCAACGTGCCAATCAATAACAAAACATTGGTTAAATTTTTTATTTATACTTACCAGACCACTTAATTCTCGTACTTGTTAAATTATTATTTCATTTATTATTATTTCGAATCTCCCATTGCTAGAATTTTAATAAATTACAAGACCAAGTGAATAGTTTGTTACAAAAATAAAAAATAAAAATATGCCTTACTGCATTGTACCCAGAGTGACGATATGGCAAAGTCCCTCGTCTGTCTCATTTGTACGAGATGCTTGTCGAGGCATTTCGTTAAATATAGAGCATGTGGTACGTTCGCAAAACTCTCTCGGATGCTCATGCGTCACATTGAAAAATCGCATGGTACACAAACTTACATATATATATACAGTATATATAATATACATATATATATATATATACAAACACAAACGAGCCAGTCTGTAATATGTGTCCATGCTCGTCCAAAGCTGTTGGAAGAGAATGGATTGCTAATGGTAGCAGCCCGAGTTTAGCCATGATAGTGACCAGTGGTGCATTGGTGTTGGAAAACGTGGCTCTCGAGCCAATTGACGTACCAACTATACAGAATTTCCCCCCACTCTGCCTCATACAAAAATATAGGAAGGGAAAGAATTTTTACTCGTGTACTATAATATATATATATATATAAGTGGCAGCTTTTAACACGCATGATTGCGTGTGTGTGCGAGCGGTGGAAAATCGGTTTAAGGGGCAGGGGAAGGGAATTGTCGACTTGGAGGGGGTAAAAAGTGTCCTGCGCGTGGGCACACGAGTCAATTCGGAACGAAATGAACGAGAACGATGTTTGGCCGCTTCTATTAATTGGCAGGCCAGTCTAGGAATCTCCGTTGGATAGAAAGTGACAGAGCTGTGTCAATGACTGTTTTTCTTAGGCTCGTTCAAGGATGGCCAATGACTGTACAGTCTGAGCAACCCTACATGAGCTTGGTTCGCGTTTGCGCTCGTGCGAGTTCTCGTGTGCTCGCCATGCTGGTAAAGACAAGGCGAGCAGGGTCGAGAGAAGCGAAACTGAAACGAGGAGGGAGATAAAGCGGCTTGCTTAGAGAGAGGGGGTGGGGGGTGGGAGGAAGAGAGAGAGAGAGCGAGAAGGAGAGAGGGAGCGAGAAGGGCGAGGAAGAGGGCGAAAGAGCAAAGGCAGAAGTGGTGGTGAATGCCGGGAGTATTCAGTGCTCGCGGACCCGTCGCGGCGTCGATCGACCCTCTTCCACCCGTGCGAATATTCACGTTTGTTATATTCGCTGGCCGCCCGCGGGCATTCACGGCCCTCGCCCCTAAATGCCCTCGACCGTTTTTACACGTATAAATGAAAAAACGATTAAAAAAAAAAAACCAACAATAAACAAAAATTGTAATATTACGTGTCAAAGGTTGTGAAGATTTTATTTTTTTTTTTTCTCACGGTCTATGCGAAAGAGAAAAAGGTCGTGAAAAGAGCGATGGATTGGAAAATGAAAGAAAAAAATTAGTGCAGGGACGTTTGAAATAGCCGCGGCGAAACTACAAACAGAGAGAAAGAGAGAGAGAGAGAGAGAGCGCGTGTTTCGAGCGCAAAGGCGGTTACGAAAAATACCGCCAGGGGGTTGTCAAAGGCTGGGTGAAGAGAGAGGGATGAGATCGATTGGAAAGTTGGGACGATAACGTTCCCCGAGTCGTTCTTGCCGGTATACGCGTGGTAACGCTCTCACTGAGGGTTGTCTCATTCGAAATATATATATATATATATATATATATATATGTATGTATATATAGATATATATAGATATATATATATATAGATAGATATATATAGTCATATATATATATATATACATATTTATATATATATATGTATATTGAGCTATAATTTACGGGAGGCGACAGTGAGAGTCAAGACCGGAAGTGAATGAAAGTGGGGCGGTTCCGGGTGAGGGAAAACGCGAGGATTGTCGCAAAGTGGAGGAAAATCTTTGCTGGTGTAAAATAAAACAGTTCGATTGTTGAAAAAAACAACAAAAAAAAAAGCTCGAGAAGAAAAGAAAAAGAGAGATCAGAGTTTATCGAGTATTTTTTTTTCAAGCTGGTTGGAAAATTTCCATGGTTTTTCCAACGAAAGAGATTCAAAGATCGATCGTCCTGGACGAGGACGGAGATTTGACGTCGAGGAGCTCGAGGTATTTGACAAAAGGGGTGACGAAATTTTTTTCAAAGCTCGAATTGACCACTGTGAGAGCTGAGGAGAAATTTGATTCAATTCAGACGAGGATAAATCATTGTTTGAGATTTTGCGATAGAGAAATAATAAATTTGGCGAAAGTATGATCGACGAGAAGGGCGTTAGAGGTTAAATTAAGGAGAGGAAGTAAAATGAGGAAGGGGTGCAAGTAAAAGGGAAGAGAAATAAAGAAAGAAACGGGAAAAAATTGTGTAATTAAAATTGTGCGTGCGCGTGTTTGTGTGCGTCGTACGTGTGCGAGTCGGTGATAACGGAAGATGCGCCGTTGGACGACTCTCTGAGTGATAAACGCGTCGTCGTCTCTTCTCGTCTTGGCTCGCCACGGTCGGATCAATCGATCGAGCATCAAAACCAGCAACAATTTTTACCAGCGTTGTTTTTCCTCAAGTTGAAAATTTTCATCCCTTATTCTTCTTCTTCTTCTTCTTCATTTTTTTTTTCACATTAAGAGACGTTAAATTTTGTCAAAAGGCCCCCAGGCATCGAATAAGGGAAGAAATGTCCAACTCGCCGAGACGCCTCGACTGCTGGAGCAGAGAAAAAAAATTTTCGATTTATTTACGTCGACGCCTCTAATAGGAAATACAATTTGGCCGAAGGAGAGAGAGAGAAGAAAAGAATTGAAGATTTGCTGGCCTTGCAAAAAAAAAAAAAAAAACGGTACTCAGACTAGAAGCGCGAAGGGTGGGAGGAGGAAGGGCAGACTTTATATCGTGCATAAACCAAGAAATATAGAATAAGGGTGTATTATCGATTGGAGTCAATGCCCCTGGGAGAGGAGACGAGAAAAAAAAAAAAAGTACGTAGCTTAACGTTGTCGTGGCGAAGAATGAGAAAAAGGGTTATCGATAAGCGCGGAGTCAAGCGGTGTCGAAGGTTAACCATGAATTCCACGTGAATTGCTCGCTTTGGATTTAGATTCGTCCATAAATAAACAAATATATATATATATACATATATATATATATAATATATATGTATATATGTATGTGTAAGTTTATGAAAAAAAGCAAGTCGATCGATTCGTAACCAGAGATAAAAGGAAAATAGTTCAAAAGGTCAAGGAATAAATAGCGTTATTATCGAGGTGAAAATCCAATTATAGAGATCGAACGAGGCTGTCAAAAGTGAGCCCCAGTCAGAAGAGAGAGAAACGAAATAAGAGATTTTAAAATAATCGTGATTATTTTTCGCTTTGTGTGAGAAAGAGAAAAAAAAACACAACAACAACACGAGTTATACTAGAAAAGAAATGAAGAAGCAGCGCCTCGAGGATAATACAAAGTTTTTACGAGTAAAAAAACTCGACTGCCTTACGTTCCGGCTCTAATGAGTGAAGGTCATACGTGTAACGGACTGGTGATGCCTGTCTCACCGTTCGCCTTGTCCTCTTCGTTCTCCTGTTCGCCGAATTTTAAATTTGGTCGTTGGGGATCTCGATAAGACGCTGAAACAGAGAAGAAAAAAAAATTCCTTGCTAGTCATAAAAAATAAAAAAAAACTACCCCCTCGAAAAGAGGAGAAGAAAAGTTTGGGGTTGGATAAAAGTAAGTGACACAAAAGAGATAACGAAATAAATGAGAAGGAAGAGAATGAGAAAATAGAGAGAATAAAGTATCAAAGAAAAAAATGTCCGTTGGGTCATATTTTTTGCAATATTATTAGTTGGGGTGTGATTTATCCCTCGCGAAGAGAGAGAGAGAAGAAAAGTTTGGAGTTGGATAAAAGAAATTCTCGTGACACAAAAGAGATTTTGGTAAGAGAAATAAATGAGAAGGAAGAGAATGAGAAAATACAGAAAATAAAGTATCAAAATGGCTGTTGGTTCATATTTATTGGAATATTATTAGTTTCGGGTCTGATTTATAGCGCGGATGTGTGAGAATCGAAGACGTAATATTGTTGAGAACGAATCAGCTAAACGTAAAGAATTTACGAGAGGGGAGAGAAAGGGGCGAATGTAGAAGAGAGGAATGAAAGGAAAAGTCTAAAGAGTCCCCTTGGATAAGAAAAAAAAGAGGGGATACCCCAAGAGCTTCAAGAAGAAGAAGAAGAAGAAGAAGGAGGAGGAGGAGAAGGATAATTATTTTAAAAGGTTAAGAAAAAGGCCCAAGGACGGATCTTTACGGGGAACGAAGTTACAGTAGTCGGGGCGGTGGTGAAATGTCGAGGGATCCTTATTCCTCGGGAAGTGGTGTTGTTGGTCCAGGTGGTGGGACACGATCACCACGTAGCGGTCGACGTGTCGGGGAATTACCGACCGTCGACCGTAGCCCATCCCGTAGTTACGCAAGTGGACGGGGCAGTCCATTGGGTGGACGTAAGCGTGGAACAAGAAGTGGAAATAATTCACCTGATCATTTGAATTACGGTAGTTATCATCATCATCAATTGAACAGTCCGTTTTATTCGAGGGACGAGGATCTCGGCAGTCCGGTTATGCTCGAAGAGCGCGGTCGCAGCATGTCGACAGGTGGCGGTGGTGGGGGTGGCGGCGGTGGGAGTGGTGGTGGGGGAAGCGGACATCACAGATCGCGCAGCGCATCGAGACCGGCAATGTCGAGCTCCGCAGGCATGTCGACCCGTTACACGAGTCTCGATCGTGCCTCGGCTGGTATTCTCGATCATGATCGAGAATTTGTACCGATACGAGAGCCACGCGAACGCAGCAGAGATCGCTCTGGTCTTTATCTCGATGATGATCTTTATGGCTCGAGATCCGCGAGGCAAAGCCCTAATCCACATATGATCAGAGACGGTGGCGTTTACATCGGTGAACTTCAACATCAGAATAACGATTTGCAACGTGAACTTGGCAATTTGAAGAAAGAACTCGAACTCACCAATCAAAAACTCGGTAGCTCGATGCACAGTATCAAAACTTTTTGGAGCCCCGAATTGAAAAAGGAACGAGCATTGAGGAAAGAGGAAAGCACCAAGTATAGTCTCATCAATGAACAGCTCAAACTTCTTAATTCGGAGAATCAGGTTCGTTAATCTTCTTATTTATTTTTACTTTATTCTATTCTATTTTTTTTTTTTTTGTTTCTTCTTTAACCCATTCGAGACCGATTGCATACCGTGTGTGCAATTGATTTCCGAGGCTATAAGACCGGTTGCACTCCGTGTGATGATCGCGTAAGATGGAATAATTTATGTCACAAGGGGATGGTTTTAGGTATATTTTCAAAATTAGTCAAAAGTCACGTTTAACTCACTCGATACTTTCATCGTCTGAAATGTCACAAAAATCTGAATTGAACTGTCTCTTCCCAGGGTCTAAATAATATGAAATTCAACTCAGAGTCTCTACTATGAATATCATAGTGTCACGATTGTTACTGTCAACACCGAATGTGTCAAAATTAGCCAAAAGTCACGTTTAACTCACTCGATACTTTCACAGTGTGAAATGTCACAAAAATATGGATTGAATTGTCTCTTCCCAGGGTCTAAATAATATGAAATTCAACTCAGAGTCTCTACTATGAATATCACAATGTCAAGAATGTTACTGTCAACACCGAATGTCTCAAAATTAGCCAAAAGTCACATTTAACTCACTCGATACTTTCACAGTGTGAAATGTCACAAAAATCTGAATGTAATCGTTTCCTCTCAGGGTCTAAATAACATGAAATTTAACTCAAAGTCTCTACTATGAATATCACAATGTCAAGAGTGTTACTGTCAACACCGAATGTCTTAAAATTATCCAAAAATCACGTTTAACTCACTCGATACTTTCACAGTGTAAAAAGTCACAAAAATCTGAATGTAATCGTTTCCTCTGAGGGTCTAAATAACATGAAATATAACTCAAACATTTCATGTTTGAGTTATATTTCATGTTACATTCACGTTTAACTCACTTAAACGCAAAAACTCAAAAATCACGTTTAACTCACTCGATATTTTCTTAGTGTGCAATCTCACAAAAATATGAATCGAACTGTTTTATTCCTCCCAGTCTCTATATACACAAAATCTAACTCAAATGTCACGACCTGTTCCACATTTCAGACAATTCCATATTTGACTGACCCACTTTATTCTATACATATCGAAATTCTTACGATCCCATTCGTATACGAAATCTTTCTCCATTTTATATAATATTCTTCGATTATTCTCGTGACGTCAACCCCGATATACCAACGATTGTCCAATGTGGAGAGTACGATATCAGTCAATGAATCAAAAGCATCAGAGAGCCATGGAATGAGTTTACAGGGTATGAAAAAATTCAAATGTATCATAATGGGGTCTTTAACGAAGCAGAGAGAGTGAGAGAGAGAGAGAAATGATGAGGGGGAATAATGGTCAAAGTGCCCCACACTCATGACCCACAGGCTAAAATGAGTCGATATACAAGTCTCCCATGTGGTTAACATTTTACGTGTGGTGTGTGTTGGCTGGAATCTCCAATGCTCGTGGATGATGAGTCATTGCCCCTGGCAGACACGAAACGAGAGTAAAGAGAAAAAATAAATAAACGAACGAAAAAAATATATATATATACCAGCCGGCGCATATGGGTATGTGAGTTTTTGTATATATATATATATATATATATATAGACAGATGTGTATTTGTACAGACGACAGGAGAGATCATTGCTGGCTCGATGCCCTGGAGCCTCGAGTATTATACTTTTATAGTATATTCGTACGTTTCTCCATATCTTTGCAGTTGCACATTAGACTTTGGGTTGGAGAGAAAATGTATGTTCTAGTAATGTTCCATATAGGTAGTTGGAGAAACGATCGTGGTGGTTTCAGAGGGAGAGAGAAAGAGAGAGAGGGAGAGAGAGGAAGGGAGGGAGAGAGAGAAATAGAGATTGGTGGGGCCAGCGGGAATCTGTCGCTGCTCCCATCGACCGCGCATGCTGCTTCTGTTCTCTCTACCCTGACGTAGAGAGAAGACAGAGCTAGCGTAAGGGATGACAAACTAGGTCGTAGAAAAAACTTCACATCCACTTTTCTCTCTCTCTCTCTCTCTCTCGCTCCCTCTCTCTCTCTATTTCCCGACTCTGGGACTTTTGAAATACGAGAGAGACACAAAACTCACCCTTATAATTTGAGACAGGAAAAAAGAGCTTTGGGCAATTTTCAGGAAGCAATTATCATTTATCCGATATTTATACGAAGCTGGGCACACCTTAATTACAATGTTTTTTTTTTTATTGTTTCCTTCAGAGTAGGAAAAAATGTAGAGGAAAATTGAGATCTCATATAAAATGGGATGGCCCTTTATATTCTATTGAACAAAAACAAAAAAAAAAAACATCGTTGCACATAATTGGAACGATTGTGCAGTATTGAACCTAAAACACCTATACCCTGGGTCTTTCTGACCCAGTGCATTTTTCGTCGTGTTGAAATTTCTTTTACATTTTGTGCAATTTTTTTAATGGAATTTTTTATAACTTTTATAACACGTTGAACAATTATGCAATTTCGTCCACCCTTCGTTTAGATTATCTATTCAAAGTCGAGGAAATTTTTATTGCATTACTAATGAGATAAAGAATTGGAAGGATTGTGCAGTATTGAACCAAAAACACCAATACCCTGGGTCTTTCTGACCCAGTGCATTTTTCGCCGTGTTGAAATTTCTTTTACATTTTGTGCAATTTTTTTAATGGAATTTTTTATAACTTTTATAACACGTTGAACAATTATGCAATTTCGTCCACCCTTCGTTTAGATTATCTATTCAAAGTCGAGGAAATTTTTATTGCATTACTAATGAGCTAAAAAATAGAGATTCGAGACACGTAGCAAGGGAATTTCTTAATTGGGTCAAACTGACCTATTCGCGATGTTATATGGGAGCAAAAAATATGCCAGGGTTAACGTTACAACAGGATAAGTAAAACGTGCAAAAACTACCAGGGCTCTCAGATCCATGGATAGTGCTGAATTAATTAAAGCTATGTGAAATTTCAATTCTTGAAACAATGAAAATTTGTCATGACGTAAGTCAAAGGTCACGTGACGTTATTACAAGATTTATAAGACGTCCGTAAACGATCAGAACCATGGATAATGGTCGGGTAATGCTGGATTAATTAAAGTTATGTGAAATTTCAATTCTTGAAACAATGAAAATTTGTCATGACGTAAGTCAAAGGTCACGTGACGTTATTATAATATTTTTAAGACGTGCGTAAACGATCAGAACCATGGATAATGCTGGATTAATTAAATGAAGTTACGTGAAATTTCAATTTTTGAAACAATGAAAATTTGTCATGACGTAAGTCAAAGGTCACGTGACGTTATTACAAGATTTTAAAAACGTGCATAAACGACCAGGGCTCAGATCTATGGATAATGCTGGATTAGTTAAAGTTATGTGAAATTTCAATTCTTGAAACAATGAAAATTTGTCATGACGTAAGTCAAAGGTCACGTGACGTTATTATAATATTTGTTAGACGTGCGTAAACGATCAGAACCATGGATAATGCTCGGGTAATGCTGGATGAATGGATAATGCTGGATTAATTAAAGTTATGCGAAATTTCAATTCTTGAAACAATGAAAATTTGTCATGACGTAAGTCAAAGGTCACGCGACGTTATTATAAGATTCACTACGCAGCGATTTCCAATATTTTCCTGACCAAAAATTTTATAATATATTTTTCTTCTCCGTTATCGGATATTGAATTGAATGGGATCGAGATATTTCCGAATTAACCAGGAACGATGATACAAATACTCGCGATCTTGTCTTATTTATTGGTAGAATCGCTAGAATGTACATTTTATAGTAAACGAATATAATTTATATCCGTAAAAGCGAGTCTCTTCCACGATCGATGGTAATTGAATTTCTCGTGAAATAGTGGATTTGTATGGGCGAGTATTAAGCTCTACAGCTATCTTCGAGCTAACCTCTGATACTATGTAACGCTGTATTTACCACGAGAAACAAAACAAGTGTGTCGAAGGCGAGTTAAAACGAAAAATAGACCAACGACGTTGACTTGTCTCTACACTGCATGTATATATATACATATTTGTATTTATATTTATATATGTATATATATATATATATAGATATATGTTATACAGTACATGCTGGCATTACTAACGTATGAAAATTGACCGGACGTAAATAGGTAAATAAAAGTTTCATCGATAATCAATCCCATTCTTACCGCGAGCGATTGATTGTATACTTAAAAAATTTACGATTCGACGAGCTTCGCAATTTGACAGCAAAAGTTGTATTGCTGATTGAATTATTTATACGATTGAATTTCACGTTTCAGGGCGTACGGCACGTTTTTGTAATTCATCCATTTCCGGTATTTTTTGTTTCTTCACTAAAAAAAAAACTTTGTTTTCGTAAACAAAAAAAAAAAACATTTTTTTTAATGTATCGAAAAGCGTGAAGAGAATTAGTATTTAGGGAAAAAGGCAGAATTGTTTTTTTTCGCAGTAACAAAACATTGAGAAAATATTATTTTTGTCCCTCGATGACTCACATTCTATATATGGATGAAAAAAAAATTGTTGCTGTGATAGCCATGCAATCTCAAATGTTTTAATGTCGATTATGAGATTCTACATTAGTAGAACGAGATAGAGAACTCTTGCTCGACGACTTTCATCGCGAGGGATACAATTCCCAGGAGAGTCTTTCTCCCTTATTTCTCTCTCTCTCCCTTACTTCTCTCTCCCTCCCTTACTTCTCTCTCCCTCCCTTACTTCTCTCTCCCTTATTTCTCTCTCTCTCCCTTATTTCTCTCTCTATCTCCCTTATTTCTCTTCTTCTCTCCCTTATTTCTCTCTCTCTCCCTTATTTCTCTCTCCCTCTTTTATTTCTCTCTCTATCTCCCTTATTTCTCTTCTTCTCTCCCTTATTTCTCGCTCTCTCCCTTATTTCTCTCTCTCTCCCTTATTTCTCTCTCCCTCCCTTATTTCTCTCCCACCCTTATTTCTCTTCCACCCTTATTTCTCTCCCACCCTTATTTCTCTCTCCCTCCCTTATTTCTCTCTCTCTCCCTTATTTCTCTCTCTCTCCCTTATTTCTCTCTCTCTCTCCCTTATTCCTCTCTCTCCCTCCCTTATATTTCTCTCTCTCTCCCCCTTATTTCTCTCTCCCTCCCTTATTTCTCTCTCTCTCTCTCTCTCTCTCTCTCTCTCTCTCTCTCTCTCTCTCTCTCTCTCTCTCTCTCTCTCTCTCTCTCCCTTATTTCTCTCTCCCTCCCTTATTTCTCTCTCTCACCCTTATTTCTCTCTCTCTCCCTTATTTCTCTCCTTCTCTCCCTTATTTCTCTCTCTCACCCTTATTTCTCTCCTTCTCTCCCTTATTTCTCCCTCTCCCTTATTTCTCTCTCTCTCTCTCCGATGGTCGTAAATGATGCTATAAGCCCCTTCGCTACGGTATCGTAATATATTCAGGCCAATCGATATTACATATTCCACGAATAAAGCTCGATGATAAGATCGATGTGTGTTTATTGCGATTGCATTAAATTCGCACACGACAACAAACAGACACAAAGCGAGTTTGACATTCGCGTGACATTGAAAGATAAACGCATAGAAATGGCATTTATGAATCGTCCGATGGCTATCAAAACAAATTGACAGTTTGCTATTAACTTCACGATAAATTCATCTGGAAAGTATTTGTGTGAGAATTTTTTTCTTTTTTTTTTTTATTTTTTACATTTTTCCTCTCAAGTTTGAGTGAGGATTTGGCTCTTTCGCCTTCGAGTTTCTTCACCAAACTTCTCGCTCTCACTTTTTTACCGCTGTCTCGACGACGAACGCATCCAAAAGTTTCACAAACATTCTGGCAATTCACCAAGAAAAACGAGCCAGTTCAATGAGCCACCGCGAGCGGACAAACAACCCCCAAGTCATTTTATGATATTAAAATGAAACTTTCCTTCCCCCCATTTGCATCCCCTCGTGAACTTTTCTCCCCCCAACATTTACGAACGATTTTTTTTTTGGCCGCTTATCATCAACTCGAAAAAATTCGAAAAATATTACAGTTCAGTTTATTGACCCGGGGAAAAAAAAACTATTTCAGATCGATTTTTTTAATTATTTTTTTTTAAATAAAATAAATCGTGCTCAATTATTTTTATTTTTATTATATTTATATTTGTATTATTTAAAAAAAAATTAAATGAAATTTAATTAAATGAATTAAAATGAAACTTTCGTACCCCTCATTTGCACCCCCTCGTGAACTTTTCTCCCCCCAACATTTACGAACGATTTTTTTTTTTGGCCGCTTATCATCAACTCGAAAAAATTCGAAAAATATTACAGTTCAGTTTATTGACCCGGGGAAAAAAAAACTATTTTAGATCGATTATTTTTATTATTTTTTTTTAAATAAAATAAATCGTGCTCGATTATTTTTATTATTTTTTTTTAAATAAAATAAATCGTGCTCGATTATTTTTAATTTTTTTTTTTTTAAATAAAATAAATCGTGCTCGATTATTTTTAATTTTTTTTTTTTTAAATAAAATAAATCGTGCTCGATTATTTTTATTTTATTTTTTTAAATAAAATAAATCGTGCTCGATTATTTTTATTATTTTTTTTTAAATAAAATAAATCGTGCTCGATTATTTTTATGTTTATTATATTTATATTTGTATTATTTTTTAAAAAAATTATTAGAAATTCGCAAACTTGTCTTGTTTTCGACTCAAATGCCTCGCATATTATGTTGTTTGATTGGCGTTTCGGACAACGATAATCGAGAGCGAAGGATGATTGAGCTTTCAGATGGTTAAAGCCCGTTGCTCTTGGAATGTATCTCGACCGACATTTCCCACGAATTAACGCACTATATATATATATATATATATATATATATATATATATATATATATATATATATATATATATATATACCCATATCCGATGCCTCGATCGAGCTATATATATTCCCGTTTGTCCAGCATGGATTACGAGAGACCGAGGGAAAATTGGCCAGGCGCTCGATAACGTTCATCTCACTCCGCCCATCAAGCCCTACATCCTCCTATATACATATATATATATATATATATATATATATATATATATATATACATACATATATATACATATATATACATATACATACATATATATACATATACATACATATATATACATATACATACATACACATATACACATATATATATATATATATATATATATATATATATATATATATATATATATGCTATACATATATACAGCAATCAGCTTATATATAAACCCCCGAACGAGCCACACACGAGTCGTTCTCACTTTTGTTCCTTTTTTCCTCCCTTATTTTGTTTTTTTCGCCTTTGCCCTCGACCTCTCACGCTCCTATTATCGTCTCACCACTCACTCCGAAATCTCCAGAGATCGTGTATCTGTGACATCGAGTACACACACAGACACGTAGGAAGGACAAAGCGAATGATAAGGGTAACGTCCATCAACGAAAATAGAACGTCGATGGAGTATTTATAGGAAAAGGATTGAAACGCGTCCGTCATTATCAGATAAGTCTATGGTTATATCGAGAAGGGTTACCCACACATTTTTTTATAGCTCATAAACACTTTTTTGCGTTTTTATTTATTTATTTATTTATTTATTTATTTATTTATTTATTTATTTATTTATTTATTTATTTATTTATTTATTTATTTATTTATTTATTTATTTATTTATTTATTTATTTATTTATTTATTTATTTATTTATTTATTTATTTATTTATTTATTTATTATTATTTGTTATTATTTATTATTATTTATTATTATTTGTTATTATTTATTATTATTTATTATTATTTATTATTATTTATTATTATTTATTATTATTTATTATTATTTATTATTATTTATTATTATTTATTATTATTTATTATTATTTATTATTATTTATTATTATTTATTATTATTTATTATTATTTATTATTATTTATTATTATTTATTATTATTTATTATTATTTATTATTATTTATTATTATTTATTATTATTTATTATTATTTATTATTATTTATTATTATTTATTATTATTTATTATTATTTATTATTATTTATTATTATTTATTATTATTTATTATTATTTATTATTATTTATTATTATTTATTATTATTTATTATTATTTATTATTATTTACTATTATTTATTCTTATTATTATTATTACTCGGTTTTATCAACCGTCAAGCACACTCGGTTTAGTTAATAGCTCGATCTTTTTCTATGGTGTGACGCATCACACGACATTTCCTCATTAAGACGAGGCTATAAAGACACTCTTATCGTTTCCTCCCACTCGCATGTTTGTCGTTCGCATTGGGCCTGTTTGCTTCGTATATTGTGCATATATATATAAGTCTGTATTCGTAGTAACACAAACAATCTCGTCACAAGCTTTCTCTCTCTCTCTCTCTCGTCATGTCTTATCCACTTGAACGATATTAATATCGTTCAAGTGCATCTTGACTTTGAACTTGGGCCCGGACGATAGAAAACGTCAAGCATCAATTTATAAAAAATTAGAAATTTTTAGGCTACTTCGAAGAGTGGAGAATTTTATTTATTTAGTTATTTATTTATTTATTTATTTATTTATTTATTTATTTATTTATTTATTTATTTATTTATTTATTTATTTATTTATTTATTTATTTATTTATTTATTTATTTATTTATTTATTTATTTATTCATTTATTTATTTATTTAATTAATTAATTAATTAATTAATTAATCAATTAATTAATTAAGGAGAAAAGCTCCAGTTTACACTTTAGAAATTTTGGAAGGGTAAAATGTACACCTGTAACTGAAAGCAAATGGAAATTCATAATTTTTTTCATAATTTTTTTACTTCATGCATTCACCCTTAACGCTCCACAGTTCCAGACGAATAAAACGAGGAAATCGTAAAATAAAAAAAAAAAGGATCCTCATCAGGTATGCCTGGCTCGATTCGATCCAAAATAAAAGTCTGGCGTAAGATTATTCGTGTAAATGAGAGACTCTCTTACCATCAGGATTACCATATATACTTGAACATGCCTGGCATATTTTTTTTAATTTCCGACTAGGCACCACTTCGGTCACGGATGAGATCTTTCCTTTTATCACCCTGAAAGCCAGAAGACTTTTCTGGTAATTTTTTTTTATCATCCTCATCCTATCTAATTTTTTTTTTTTTTTTTTTTTTGGGCTTCTAATAGCTAACTTTTCATTTCACTGCTTTCTCCATCTTATAAGTCTATTCTCGCCATTTGCAAATCATCTCCCTTACATTTTTTGACCACTTGCACTCGTCTGATAAAAAAAAAAAAATCTTCACGTTTATCGGCAGAATTAATAAATCTTAATTTATATTTTTTAAACGTGTAGAATATTTTTTTTATCATCCGTAACAAGGTGGGTCATGTGTAATTGAGGCTTTGGCTGCTGGTGATTGTGAATTATTACGGTTGAAGATTGCGAGCACGAGAGAAAACCCGGAAGTCTCTCGTAGAATGTGCTCGTGGAACAAGAGAAAGAAGAAAAATGAAGGATAAGGGGATGGGGAGAAACGCCCTGGCATATACAGATAGAACTAGGCTATATATATATATATATATATATATATGTGTATATATACATATATATATATATATATAAAGCTAAGGATGAAACTAGGCTATATATATATATATAAATATATATATATATATATATATATATATATTTAGCTCTAAGAATGTGAGCTTGGATCAAAGATTGCTCGCTGCTACCTCTCGCGTGACTTACGATCTTGTACTTTTGCAAAGTTCTCCCACACACACAAACACATTCATTTACGCGGTAACTTTTAACCACCGCCTCGGTATTGACTTCTCACGGTTCTCGAACGACGCGAGAATTGTTACGAAGAAGAAAAGAAAAAAAAAAAAATTAAACGAAGAAATTCGTACAACATTGTTCTGGCTGATCATACTCGAAATAACCCCTGAAATCTTTAGATTGTATAAAAATTTATTTAAAAATAATTGACGAGGATTTTTCACACATATATTTATCGTTAAATTAGCGAGACGAATAATGAAAATCGTAAAATACAAATGAAAATGAAGAAAAAAAAAAAAAAATTAAACGAAGAAATTCGTACAACATTGTTCTGGCTGATCATACTCGAAATAACCCCTGAAATCTTTAGATTGTATAAAAATTTATTTAAAAATAATTGACGAGGATTTTTCACACATATATTTATCGTTAAATTAGCGAGACGAATAATAAAAATCGTAAAATACAAATAAAAATGAACATTTTTTTTTGGTTTCCTTTCATGGCTGTAAAAAAAATATTATATAATAATTTAATAATAAATTAGTGATGGGGAGAAAAATGTAAAAAAAAAACATAAGAGTCAAATTTATATTGATTAATCGATGATTAATCGATAACGAGCGATAAATTTTTTTTACTTGCAAAGGGAAAAATTCATTACGTGGATTAAGAGTTGATGCTGAAAGGTCAACTCTTAACTATTCCGGGGTTTTATGGTTCGAGACCGAAATAAAAACAAAACGAGCCAGCTCTCCGAATATCGAGTTATAGAATAATTGATGAGCTTGGATAAAAGGCCAAGCAAGCTTTTTCGTATAATGTATTTTATATGGGGCATTCTATGTCGATTCGTCAAATAAAAAAATCTAATGAAAAAAAAAATCTCAAAATTTAAAAACATGCCTATAAAATTCGATGATGTTTTTACAATAATTTTATACACTTTTACAACTCATTCATTCGCAATGACAGGGAGGATATTTTTCCAATTGATAAAAAAAAAAATTTACATTTTTCGAACAATAATTTTTCTAACGATAATTTTATTTTTCCTTATATCAGGCAAGTAAAATGCAGCTTAATTTTTTTTTAAATTGTTAATTAATTTTTTATTCGTTGCCAATTATTGTAATAATTTGGCAGGTATTTGTTTCTTGTGCAGGCATATATAGTGCGTCAGGCACGATCGTAGTAATGACGTTTGACTCAAAGTCCAATTACTCGTGGAGCTTGCAAAGTTTGAGGATCGTTAGTGAATTAAAAACACCGAAAAGAAGAACAAAGCTCGAGTGTGTCAAAGGGGAGAAAAAATCTGCTCGTGGAAAAACCCATTTTAACAATAAAAACTCATACAGGTGTATATCTCTCCCCCATATACATAGGTCAGAGCTCTGCCCAACCCCAAAAATATATATATATATGTACACAGATAGGGAAGGCTGGGGTAATTGGGGTCACCGAAAATTCTTTAAAATAAATTATCAGTGCAGAAAAAAAAATTGCATTTTTTTAAATTCTCTCAATAATATTCCAATGGCAATTTTTATAATTAGAGACTTTCTCTATCTAAAATGGCTTTAACGCGTTCCTAAATAATCGTTATAATTAATCATATAAAAAATAATATCATGTTCCCATTTTATCGTAAAATTATTTTAAAAGTATAAAACAATTTTTTATTCAAATAATTAATAATAATTCAACTTTCGAGGAATTTTTTAATAAAACCAGCTAATATGACACCTGATTTTTTTTTGTTTTTAATTATTATCGGAAAAAGCCGTTTATGAAAAAAATTTACGATTTATCTCCTGGGTGACCTTTATTTGCCACGCTTTGCCCCACCAGGAAATAATCAACTATAACCCCACAGCTGAACTCGTGAATCACCCAAACGTGAAAGGTGGCAAACACACGTGTAACGAAGCTTTTGCATCGAGACTCTCCCCCCCCCTCTCTCTCTCTCTCTCTCTCTCTCTTCCTCTTCCTCTTCCTCTTCCTCTTCCGCTCCCTCTCTCCCCCTCTCCCTCTGGTCCACTTGCTACTCTTGGGCCTTAGCGTTTTCCTACCCCCCCCCCCTCCCCACCTCCCCTCAGGCCTATGTTGGAAACTAATGGCTCTCCGCTACACTTTTCATGCATGTACGTTTCTCGTTGCCTTCGGCATCGTCGCCGGCTCTGAAACTCTCAGTAAGCCTAGGAAACTTCCCCACACTTACACATAGAGAGAGCGAGAGAGGGAGAGAGAGAGAGAGAGAGTGAGAGAGTGAGAGAGAGCGAGAGAGAGAGAGAGAGTGAGAGGAAGCGAGAGAGAGAGAGGGAGGGAGAGAGAGAGCGAGAGAGGGAGTGAGAGAGAGAGAGAGAAAGCGTGTAGCTTAGTTGGAAAATCGATTTACCGTGTACTCGGGTACGTCGACCCCGTTGCAACATGGCCCAAGCACACCCTAGAACGTTTCTGCACATTTACTCGGAAAAAAAAAATCCAATGGCATGTTATTTTTCTACCTATATATATATATACATATATATATGTATCTATGTATATATATATATATATATACGTGTCTCGTCAATTTTCCATTCATTGCACTAGAATAACCGAAAATTGAATTGCTCTGCTTTATTGAATTTCAGGGTCTCTTTTTCTCGTTAAAAAATACAAACGGAAAGATAAATTGAAAACTTTGTTGTCCCTCGTGAGGGAAATTTTTGCTTTAATTAATTAAGATTAATTACGAGAGTTCAGCTCGAATATTTTGACCTCTTGCAAAGCGTAAGACTGCCAGAAATTTTGAGATCTTTTTTTCAAAAATTATTTTTTTCAAAATTTTTCAAAAATTATTTTTTCAAAATTTTTAAAAAATTATTTTTTTCAAAATTTTTCAAAAATTATTTTTTTCAAAATTATTCAAAATTGTTTTTTTTTTTTCAAAATTATTCAAAATTGATATATCAGCTTGAAAAATCGATAAAAATTTATTTCATTTAACTAAGACCCTGCGCACCGATGTATCTAATTCGACGAAGTAAAAAAAAAATGTCCGAAGAATTTTACAAAAATATATTTTTGTAGCGATTCCAACTAAAATTTGGCGAACAACTGAGAAAGCAACAAATAACTTTCCCTTTTATGTCGGGAGATCTATACTCATCTATATATCTATATATTTCTTGATTTGTCGCAGCTCTTTCATTCATTGAGAGAAGATCCACAACTGGCGATGGCTCGTAGTCACGTTGTGTGCCACTTTACTCTGCCCACAAGCTGTACTTCCATCTCGTGTATATATGTATATATATATATATCACATATATATATATATATATATATATGAGAGACAAAAGTGCAGCTATATATATATATATATGAGAGACAAAAGTGCAGCTATATATATATATATATATATATATATATATATATATATATATATATATATATATTGTGTCATTTATAAAAGGCTCTGCACGTAGCAAACGAATAATCACAATATACAGATGTTCGATTGTTCACGAGAATTGCCAGCATTCGTGAGACTTTATGCTATATATATTTTTATTTCCTTATAAATGTCACACCTGTTCCTTCGGTCTCGATTCAAGTGTCCTCGAACGTCTGGTATATTTTTGTATCCTCTTAACAAGTGCAGATTTATTAGTCAAAGTGTTATTTGATCTGGCAAATGAAAGGTGGAACATTGGTAAGAGGAACTGAGAGAGAGAGAGAGAGAGAGAGAGAGAGAGAGAGAGAGAGAGAGAGAGAGAGAGAGAGAGAGAGAGAGAGAGAGAGAGAGAGACAGACAGACAGACAGACAGACAGACAGAGAGAGAGAGAAAGGAAGAGGGAGGGGGAGAGAAAGAAAGGAAGAGGGGGAGAGAGAGAGAGAGAGAGAGAGAGAAAGGAAGAGGGAGAGCGAGAGAAAGGAAGAGAGAGAGTGAGAGAGAGAGAGAAAGGAAGAGGGGGAGAGAGAGAGAGAGAGAGAGAGAGAGAGAGAGAGAGAGAGAGAGAGAGAGAGAGAGAGAGAGAGAGAGAGAGAGAGAGAGAGAGAGAGAGAGAGAGAGAGAGAGAGAGACAGAGAGCGAGAGAGAGAGAGAGAGAGAGAGAGAGAGAGAGAGAGAGAGAGAAAGGAAGGAAGAGGGAGGGGGAGGGGGAGAGAAAGAAAGGGAGAGAGAGAGAGAGAGAGAGAGAGAGAGAGAGAGAGAGAGAGAGAGAGAGAGAGAGAGAGAGAGAGAGAGAGAGAGAGAGAGAGAGAGAAGGAAGAGGGAGAGAAAGGAAGAGGGAGAGAGAGAGAGAGAGAGAGAAAGGAAGGAAGAGGGAGGGGGAGAGAAAGAAAGGGAGAGAGAGAGAGAGAAAGGAAGAGGGAGAGAGAGAGAGAAAGAAAGGAAGAGGGAGGGGGAGAGAAAGAAAGGAAGAGGGAGAGAGAGAGAGAGAAACAAAGGAAGAGAGAGAGAGAGAAAGAAAGGAAGAGGGAGGGGGAGAGAGAGGGAGAGGGGTGACGAACAATTGGGATGGTTTGACTTGTCCTCTGCACTCTGCTCATTGATATATCTCTACAGCCCCATTCTATACTTTTTGGACTGTAAAAATTTCCAATGTGCCCAAATTCAATGCCCATAAATTAGTCACGACTTATTTTTTTTTCTTAATATAAAAAATTGATTTGAAAAAAAAATTGCCAAAGAGATTAATCAACCCTCAATCCCCCCTCCCCCTCAATGTTGTTGGGATCATTTGTAGGGTGAGCATCGATGAAAGGTCACCTGGGAGAGAAAAAGATTATTCAAGATACAGGGTTTAAAGTTTAAGCGAAGCCCTTCTTAAAAGACGAGATCCCATTAACGAGCCTGGTCATTTTTTTCTTCTTGGCAATTCGTAGGGGAGAGCAAGGGGATGAAATCACCCTCTCCCTCTCTCTTTCTCTCTCTCTCCCCCTCCTCCTTTCTCTCTCCCCCTCCTCCTTTCTCTCTCTCCTCCCCCCCTCCCTCTTCCTTTCCTTCTCTCACTCTTCCATTCTTTCTCCCCCCCTCTCCTCTCTCACTCTCTCTCACCCCTTTCAGCCAGCAAATATACACAATAGCAGTCTGTGCACTATAACAATTCTCTATATACATATATACTGATCTTGATTTTATGTATCTCAATGGTAGTACATAATATATATATAATGTCCCTCTCCCCCTCCCTCTTCTTTTCTCTCTCTCTCTCTCTCTCTCTCTCTCCCCCTCCCTCTTCCTTTCTCTCTCTCCCTCTTCGGTTCTTTCTCCCCCCTCCTCTCCTCTCTCACTCTCTCTCACCCCTTTCAGCCAGCAAATATACTCAATAGCAGTCTGTGCACTATAACAATTCTCTATATACATATATACTGATCTTGATTTTATGTATCTCAATGGTAGTACATAATATATATATAATGTCGTGTTACAATACACTTGGAAAATAGTTCGAGTCGAGTTGGTCGAGTTTTCTAATGCCAACGTATCGTATCATTAATTTTTGATTACAGAAACAAAGCATGATGGTGCGACAGCTCGAGGAGGAGCTAAGATTGCGAATGAGAGGACCGAGCGTTGAGATACAACAGCAGATGGAAGTTTTGTACAACGAGAACGAGCATCTTACACGTGAAATTGCGATACTTCGAGACACTATCAAGGTGAGAATTTACCATTTTTCTTTTATTTATTTTTTTAATTTAAAAAAAAAAAAAAGCCAATTTATTATCATTATTATTTGATGAGATTTTTCGAGACACTATCAAGGTGAGAATTTACCATTTTTCTTTTATTTATTTTTTTAATTTAAAAAAAAAAAAAAAGCCAATTTATTATCATTATTATTTGATGAGATTTTTCGAGACACTATCAAGGTGAGAATTTACCATTTTTCTTTTATTTATTTTTTTAATTAAAAAAAAATAAAAAAAATTGTAGCATTAAAAGTTCATCCCCTAAAAAACGAAAAAAAAAACCAATTTATTATCATTATTATTTAATGAGATTTTTCGAGACACTATCAAGATGAGAATTTACCATTTTTCTTTTATTTATTTTTTTAATGTAAAAAAAAAAAAAAAAAAAAAATCATTCTAGCATTAAAAGTTCATCCCCTAAAAATCGAAAAAAAAAACCAATTTATTATCATTATTATTTAATAAGATTTTTTTTTTTATCACTGTAATTAATAATCTTTCTCGTATCTCTCTGATTGACAATCAATAAATGAATTTAAACGCGAATAAATTTCTTCAAGGAATTGCAGGGGGTGAACATTTTGTTTTTTTTTTTTTTTTACGTCTTTGCTCTTTTATCACAAGTTTTTCTCTCGGGATGATATTACAAGTAAATAAAAACTCGGCGAATAGGATATGAGAAAATATACTTTGAGATACGAGATAATGAGAAATACTGTAGCCGAAAGGTCGATAGAAAGTCGTCCGAACGCATATAATCTGGCGTTTGGCCAAAAACGACCAGTTGCTTCGTGTACGTCACTCCCACTGACCCCTCTCTCTCTCTCTATCTCTGCGCGTCTCTCTCTACATCCTCTCTCTCTCTCTCTCTCTCTCTCTCTCTCTCTCTCTCTCTCTCTCCCCCCCTCCTTCACCCCTCTCTCTCTTCCTCCCCCCTCTCCCTCTCTTCCTCCCCCCTTTCCTCTTTTACCCTGTAATCACGACCACGACGTCCTCTCTCTCTCTCTCTCTCTCCTCTTTCGACCTGTAATCACGACCACGACTGTCTCATGCATATTAACGATTTTTCATACGGCTACAGAGGGCGCGGCGCAATGTTTCATGTACAATAGTTGCGAGATGCAACTTTGATGTAAAAAATAAAATGAAAATTAATGAAAAAAAAAAAAAGTTAAAGTGACTCAATGCGATGACCCGGTCAGTATCGAAATAAGGGAGAAATTTTTTTTTTTGCACGATTATATTTTGCCAAAAGAGCTAGCACGAAATTTGTTAAATAAAAAATCTAATCTATCTACGAGACTTATAAATTTTTATGAATTTAAATAAAGGCGAGAAATATATGACGAATGAGGGTCAAACACTCGCAATCTGATAATATTCATTTTATAAATAATTTGGATTTTTTTTTATTTTTTATTATTTTTCATTAGTACAGCTATAGCTATACTTGCATAAATTAAAAAACAAAAAAAAGTATTGCTATATATATATATATATATAAAGTATAGCTATAGCTATAGTTGCATTTGCTTTAAATTAAAAAACCAAAAAAAGTATTGCTATATATATATATATATATATAAAGTATATCTATAGCTATACTTGCATTTGCTTTAAATTAAAAAACAAAAAAAAAAGTATTGCTATATATATATATATATATAAAGTATAGCTATAGCTATACGTGCATTTGCTTTAGGTCTGGCTCCTTAATTAGCAGAGCCGCGGAAACAAAACTCTCTCTTTCTCTCTCTCTCTCTCTCTCTCTCTTCTCATTCTCTTTCTCTTGAATTGTATAAATAAAGGAGTAACGTGGCCAGTGCCAGCCAGGAAGACGAGAGTTGGCCAGAGCAAAGTGGTGTCGTTCAGTCCAATGAACCGACTGACAGAGGTCTCTCTCTCTCTCTCTCTCTCTCTCTCTTCCTGTTGCTCTTTCACCCTTTCGCTCTCATCTAATTCTGCTAATTTTAGTAGAAGTGCCAAGGTAAAACTTCTGCTTCACTGGAGGGGGGTGGGGGGCAAAGGGTAATATAGGAAGTAGAGATTACAAATTCTTCATTGCCAAGAATTATCCCCCGAGTAACTAATATCCAAAAATTGGTCTCTCTCGTTGAAAGTGACGAAAAAGACGAGAAAGTTCGTCCAACTCTTTTTACTTGGTAAAAACTTTTCGAGAATTACCGAGATTAACTTTACCCTTTATATCGAAGAATAAATTATTTTTTTCTTTATCCTCAAATATTTTGAAAATATGATTTGGAAATCTTGAGGGAATATTGAAAAATGTTAAATTTCATCGATAATCATTTTAATCATTGGAGTGTTTTTTTTTTTTTAAATTATTTTACGTAAAATTTTCGAGTGTCTGACCAAAACTCGCCATTACTCCTAATCAGAGTCAAATTTTTTATCAATAAAACTAGAAGAATAGATAATTTTTTTTTTTTAATTTTTTAAATTAAAAAATCGTAAAACCTTCATTTAAAAATTACGATAAAATTTTTGTCGCATTTTTCTGATTGATTATTGAATTTTAGTGTTTTGTAGTGAAAATATGCCATTATGGTCATCCTAATATCGTATAATTTTTATGATTTCACACGATCATCAAAATCATCGAAATGGAAAAATTACGATGGGAGACAGTGAGAGAGAGAGAGAAAAGAAGGGGGAGGGTGAGAAAGAAAGAAAGGGGGAGGGGGATAAATAAAGGTAGGGGGGGATAAATAAAGGTAGGGGGAGGGGGGAGAGAACGTCTCCCCACAGCTCCTGCTTTCACACAGTCTAATTGCGTTTATGTTGTCAAAGGGGCGTCATAAATTCGTTATAATATACAGCCAAGTCACATATCGCTATCAGCTTGGCACAGAGCAAGTCACATGACGACCTTCTTCCGGTTCAAAAAGACCAGTTCGTTTATTTTTCTTCATAAAAAAATCCCGATGGCATATAACACGTTAAACTTGTCGCACGTCAGGCAAATTCTATCCGATTTATTTATTTAAAAAATTAAAAAATAAAAACAATTTAAATTAAATTTTTTTTTTAATTAAAAAAAAATTGAAAAAACGTAAAATTTTTGATTACAGGAGCTAGAACTGAGAATAGAAACTCAGAAGCAAACATTGCAGGCCCGTGACGAGAGCATTAAAAAGCTCCTGGAGATGCTCCAGAATAAGGGAATGGGTAAGCAACAATTTAAAAAAAAAATCTATTTTATCTACCAGCAAATAATTTATCTGCGTAAAATTTCCTATCTCGTCCACATGGCAAAAGTATGAATTGAAAAAAAAAAAATTTTAATGCAAAAATACCTTTTACGATTTTTCACCCTAATTGTCAGGGTGGATCAGCATTTTTGACAGTGAAAAAAAAAAATTAAATGCAAAAATACCTTTTACGATTTTTCACCCTAATTGTCAGGGTGGATCAGCATTTTTCACAGCAATGAAAAAAAAAATTAAATGCAAAAATACCTTTTACGATTTTTCACCCTAATTGTCAGGGTGCATCAGCATTTTTCACAGCAATGAAAAAAAAAAATTAAATGCAAAAATACCTTTTACGATTTTTCACCCTAATTGTCAGGGTGCATCAGCATTTTTCACAGCAATGAAAAAAAAAAATTAAATGCAAAAATACCTTTTACGATTTTTCACCCTAATTGTCAGGGTGCATCAGCATTTTTCACAGCAATGAAAAAAAAAAATTAAATGCAAAAATACCTTTTACGATTTTTCACCCTAATTGTCAGGGTGCATCAGCATTTTTCACAGCAATGAAAAAAAAAAATTAAATGCAAAAATACCTTTTACGATTTTTCACCCTAATTGTCAGGGTGCATCAGCATTTTTCACAGCAATGAAAAAAAAAAATTAAATGCAAAAATACCTTTTACGATTTTTCACCCTAATTGTCAGGGTGCATCAGCATTTTTCACAGCAATGAAAAAAAAAAATTAAATGCAAAAATACCTTTTACGAATTTTTACCCTAATTGTCAGGGTGCATCAGCATTTTTCACAGCAATGAAAAAAAAAAATAAATGCAAAAATACCTTTTACGATTTTTTACCCTAATTGTCAGGGTGGATCAGCATTTTTCACAGCAATGAAAAAAAAAAATTAAATGCAAAAATACCTTTTACGATTTTTCACCCTAATTGTCAGGGTGCATCAGCATTTTTCACAGCAATGAAAAAAAAAAATTAAATGCAAAAATACCTTTTACGATTTTTTACCCTAATTGTCAGGGTGGATCAGCATTTTTCACAGCGATGAAAAAAAAAAAAAACAAAGAGGAAAGTTTGCGATCGATTTTGTGCTTTATGTGTGGCTGTTACGTTTTATCCTGACTGGATAAAAAAAAGAAAAATTAATACCCTCGCGATAAACACCCGAGACTCGAGAAGACCCTTGGATAATTCATCTAATTCATCCCCTAAAAATAAACGAAAAAAAAATAAACGAAAAAAAAAAACAAATTGGGATCGCGCGAGCTCCTCGACACTTTGTAATTGTTGCAGGCAAAGAGGAGGAGAGGATCATGTTCCAGCAGATGCAATCGATGGCACAGAAGCAGGTCCTTAAGAATTCTCTACCCCTGTGGTTATCGATTACGTGATATGCGCGCGCGATTATACATTACTATATATAAAATATATATATGTATATATATATATATATATATACATATATATACATTCATTTATATATATATACATACATATATATATATATATATATATATATATATATATATACATTTATATATATATATATAAAATAACATACTACTATTACATATATACTCTACTACTCTACTACTACTTACTATTTACCTGCTGCTATTTTACCCATGCCCGCGTAAAAACAAATCTTTCTCAACTGTTTTTCTCATATGTAGCTGCTGCTTGCTGTCGTTTTTTTTAAATCTGCCCGCTAAATTGCCTTCCCATTTGTCACGAAAAAAAAAAAAAAAGTTTATCGCACTTTTTGATTGTTGAAAGAAAAATAAAATACATGCACACACTCATATATATATATATATATATATATATATATATATATATATATATATATATATATATAATTTTTTTATTAAGTTTAAAAAAAAATCTTGGCAAGACTTTTCATTCGCAAACATTTTTTGTATGAAAAAAAAAATCAAATGACAAAACCTACAGACACAGTTGCTAATTTTTATATTATTTTCACTGTTATTTTTAGACGATTTTTTGTTTATTGCAAAAATCTTTTGAAACATTTTGACAAATTGAATTATTTCTCATATACGAGGCTCGGATAACGAGTGATAAGAAATTTTTGCTTTCTACGCATGATAAAAATTCAAAAATCTATATATATTTTTTTCTTCGAAATTTATTCTCGTTGATAATTTATGGCCACACACGAAAAAATTCGAGTTTTGTTTTTTGCTCAGACTTGAAAAAAAAAAAAAATACTTTTCGATACTCTGAAAAAACTTTAGGCTTTTTTCATACATATAATTGAAAAAAAAAAAAAAAAAAAACGAGGGAGAATCACTCTTCTTACTTCATGCTGTCATACTCTGTACAGTCTTTTTTGTCCCCTTTGATTTTTCGTACGTATGACTTGTATGTCGTAACCCTAATATCTGACATGCTTGCACTCTCTTAGCTTATAGTGTCGCAGTAATCACGTCGCTTCCTCCAAAACGTCTATATAGATGCACATATAGACGTATAGATATATATATATATATATATATATATATAGACGTATAGAGATATATATATATCTAGACGTATAGAGATATTTATATATATAGACGTATAGAGATATATATATATATAGACGTATAGATATATATATATATAGAGATATATATATATACTCAGTGCTTTACATCCTATATATGTTTTACTACCTAGTACGACCATGATCGTTGTGTGTTTCGTGACAAAAAAAAAATTGAATAAACCGTGAAAAGAAACTTCACTTTTTTTTAAATAAAAATTCTTATTGTTAGATAACAATTTGATTTTTAAAAAAGAAAAATTAACTTCTTTTCGTAAATAAATTGAACATATCATGAGAAATATCTATCGATGATTTAATGGAAGAAATTTCAATTGAAAAAAAAAAAAGGATATGGAATTAAAAATTCGCGTAAAAATACTGAAAAATATTTTAATTCGAATTTCTTAAATTTGTCATGTTTCGAGAATACGAAGATTTTTTTTTTCTTTCTTTTTCAGTTCAACATTGACCCATTTTAAAGAGGAAATTTTCCTTAATTTAAGTATTTTTGCGTTATTTTCACCAACAAATTATGAATTATTAATTTTAATGGATTATTAAGAGAAAAAAAACTTTGGATATTGTTTAAAAAAAATATATATACATTGAAAAAGATTTTGTTTCGCTTTCACTGTCAAATCCTTGAAATAATAATCATATTAGAATTATATCGTATGTGTATAATTTTTAATCTCACATGGATTTTTAATTTTTATAGTGCGAAAAGTTCAAAAATTGCCAGGCGAAACAAACCGAATGGATGAATAATTATTTTGTTATACTTAAATTTTTTTTTAATTAAATTTTTTTTTAATTAATTTTTTTTTTGTCCTGCTCATAAAATTCCTCAAGTCGTGCCACTCACGTATCCCACATTAATGACGTGTCATTAATTAATTGGTGAAAATTTATTAGTCGAATAAAAAAAATTGATTGAAAAAAATCGATACTATCGAACGTTGATTATTAATTAATTGACTTTCCACTAATTAGATATTAAATAAATTGATTATTAATTAACTGAAAATTAATGAATAATTATATTCGTGGAATTAATTATTCATTACTCGCGAAAGATTTGAGGGGAACTCGAGAGAAATTTTTCAACCCTCTCGTTGGTCTCTCCCCTATATATATATATATATATAGACTAGACTTAAGACTCGAAAAACTGGTCGGGAAGAATTGTTGGGATATTTTTTCCGTCACGTTCATTCTACTGGGCTCACCGAGCCGGAAATTAAAAACATCCACGCATGGGACGCATCCATATTTATATATACATATATGTATATATATATATATATATGTACATATAGGAATAATTATCCGACGCCCGCGAATCTCGAGGTACAAACCGTGTGATTACTATATACACACACATATATATATATATATATATATATATATATATATATATATATATATACATATATATGGGCAATTCTAAGCTAAATCGCAAAAATCCTAATTCTCCAAATTTTTTTTTTGTTAATTTTTTTTTTAGCTTTTTTTGTGCAGCACCGAAAAAAAATCAACACCAATTTACATATTTTTCATAAATTATTGTATTCATTATATAAATTAATTACATAAATATTTTTAAAAAAACATTTACAGCCAAGCTATTTGCAGACGAGTCTAAAAATTTTGTTTATTAAAAAAGTGTAGAAATATTTATAAATATTTCAGAACAATCGATATTGTGTTTATTGAAAAATTCATTGATAAATAATTGGAAAATTTTGAAAAAAATCTTATATTGTTTAAGATTTTTTTTTTTAATGCTACTGAAATAATTAATAAAATAAAAAAATAAAATAAAAATTGCCAGGAGAACGTTCTATCGATTCAGCCTGGAATGCCCCATATATGAATATTAATGCCCACGCTTTGGACACTCTTTCGTGATTGCACGTAGTTCGTGTATGTGCAAATAAACTATAGTACATTATATGCTTCTGCGGGGGAGCAAATTGCCGAGCTCAAGCTCGTATTCCCTTTATACGAATGGCGGTTAAGGCGCATTATTCAAGCTCACTCGACCGAATGAAAATCTACGTCGTGTTTATGTAACAAAGAAATATGAAAAAAAAAAAAAAAAAAGTGCTGCGACTTTGGATTTTTTTTTAAATAAAGAAAAAAAAAATCTATTTTTTTGTTCATAAATTTTTTCCATTTATTTATGAATTTATGCAAACAAAAATAATGTTTATAAATTCAATAGTTCTCCGATATAGAATTGACTATTTTCTCGCGATATAAAAAAAAGAGTGGTGCGACTGGATCCTTTTTCTAAAATTAAAAAAAAAGATTTTTTTTCTATTTTTTTGTTCATAAATTTTTTCCATTTATTTATGAATTTATGCGAACAAAAATAATCTTTATAAATTCAATAGTTCTCCGATATAGAATTGACTATTTTCTCGCGACATAAAAAAAAGAGTGGTGCAACTGGATCCTTTTTCTAAAATTAAAAAAAAGTTTTTTTTTTCTATTTTTTTGTTCATAATTTTTTTCCATTTATTTATGAATTTATGCGAACAAAAATAATGTTTATAAACTCAATAGTTCTCCGATATAGAATTGACTATTTTCTCGCGACATAAAAAAAAGAGTGGTGCAACTGGATCCTTTTTCTAAAATTAAAAAAAAGTTTTTTTTTCTATTTTTTTGTTCATAAATTTTTTCCATTTATTTATGAATTTATGCGAACAAAAATAATGTTTATAAACTCAATAGTTCTCCGATATAGAATTGACTATTTTCTCGCGACATAAAAAAAAGAGTGGTGCGACTGGATCCTTTTTCTAAAATTGAAAAAAAGATTTTTTTTCTATTTTTTTGTTCATAATTTTTTTCCATTTATTTATGAATTTATGCAAACAAAAATAATGTCTATAAATTCAATAGTTCTCCGATATAGAATTGACTATTTTCTCGCGATTAAAAAAAAGAGTGGTGCGACTGGATCCTTTTTATAAAATTAAAAAAAAGATTTTTTTTCTATTTTTTTGTTCATAATTTTTTTCCATTTATTTATGAATTTATACGAACAAAAATAATGTTTATAAATTCAATAGTTCTCCGATATAGAATTGACTATTTTCTCGCGATATAAAAAAAAGAGTGGTGCGACTGGATCCTTTTTCTAAAATTAAGAAAAAGTTTTTTTTTCTATTTTTTTGTTCATAATTTTTTTCCATTTATTTATGAATTTATGCAAACAAAAATAATGTCTATAAATTCAATAGTTCTCCGATATAGAATTGACTATTTTCTCGCGATTAAAAAAAAGAGTGGTGCGACTGGATCCTTTTTATAAAATTAAAAAAAAGATTTTTTTTCTATTTTTTTGTTCATAATTTTTTTCCATTTATTTATGAATTTATACGAACAAAAATAATGTTTATAGCTGCAATAGTTCTCCGATATAGAATTGACTATTGTCTCGTCTCGTCTATTTGCCTGTTTACGATATAAAACTAGCCATTAAAGAATCTACGTCGAGTCTCTGCGTTGCTTTGTATGATACGAACTTACCTTATCTATTACTTTCTACTACTATTACTATACTGCTATTATGGATATTTAAAACGAGTGAATTTTATTATCTTTTATTTATATTTACACTCGATAACGCACGTTCTCTTCAGCACATTTAGTCGTGCTGCACATTTGACTATAATATACGTATATATAAATATATATATATATATATATATTCATTTATTTATTTATGTATTTATTTACTTATTTATTTAATACTGCAAGCCGGGACTGTGTACGTCTGCCTCGTGCTTACAGCTTATAAATATTTCCCCACTACTCTCCTGGACAAATATATATATATATATATATATATATATATATAGATTTTTTTTTAACAGAGCGAGAGAGATCGATCAAAAATCGATACGAAAAATCATTTCAAAAGCACACGCCCTTCTATTACAGTCATTGTTTTTCTCTCTCACTCATCAACTCGATTATATATCGTTGTATGTGTTGACGTTTTTTGTACGCACAATATCCGCCATATTGCATCACAATTATTTTGCCCGATCAAAGAGCAAATATTTGAAAAGCTCTGCTGTTGAATTACACAAATTAGTATAATTGACTCAATTTATTTTCAAAAAATTTTTTCTTTGCTCGGAAAAAAAATGAAAAAAAAAAATTTTTTTTTAACTCGTTTCTCCCTCATAAATTTTATGAATTATACGAAAATTTCCAAAAACATTTTTGTACTCTCAGCAGCAAAGATTTTGAGCTCAAAAATTTGTTCTTGGCCCAAACTATAAATACACATTTTTTGTCCTATTATCATAGAATTAAATATCTCAATGGATTATTTTATTTTTTTCTTATCGAATTTTTTCGATCGTTTCGAGAGCTGCTAGATCTGATTTATCCTGATGCAGAAATGCAAAAAAAAATGCGCTCGCATTTAAAAAAAAAAAAAAAAAGAAAATTACACAAAAAAAAAACGCCTACATAATAATACAATAGTTTTTACGTCAATCCCCGAGAGATGCTGATCGAATGCGTGGAATGAGCCGCTTTAGATGTATAGGTGGTATAAAGAATTTAGCAAAAAAAAAAAAAAAAAAAACAACCCCTTGACCCTTTCAAAGCCCCACATAAAGGTCATGCCCGCATCCACCCCCTACCCCACTATGTCACTAAAAGAACTACCGCCTTGATCGCTATATATATATTTATATATATTAATATATATATATATCTACATATATACATATATATATATATATATATATATATATATATATATACTGCTATGGCATTATCTACTATAATTAATTAAAAAGAGAGAAACGAGAAAAAAAAGAAAGCGAATGATAATGTTTATCGACAACAACATGTCATCATCTCCATTGATCATCGTCATCAACAACAACAACAACATGAAAAAAAAAAAAAAAAAAAAAATCTCGTCTCACCTCTAGGACAAACTCAAAAAATTATCGGCCGTCGAACCTCGCCCCCGGCCCCTGCCACGTCGGAGGACAAATCAGGTACACAAAAATGACCAACGTTACAAAAAAAAAAAAAAAAAAAAACAAAACACAATCATCACCATCAACAACACCACTCTCGACTGACTGATGGAAATCTACAAATTAATTCGGAAAATCTCATCATTTTCATTAATCAATCATCCCCCCCCCCCCCCCCCACTATCTTTTTCCTTGCAAACTTTTTTTTTCTATTTGTTTATTTTTATTTTATTTTTTTTCTCATTCCCTCTCTATTCCTGTCGTACGTAAAACTCTCGAGCTAACCGGAAATGAAATAATTTTGTAGTTAAAAAAAAAAAAAAAAACGAAACAAGGTGCTAGGAATATTTTACTAATTTGTCAGATACATCGAAAAAATTTCGGCCATCAATCATCATCGTTCGTATTCGACATCCATTCGTTTGAGGGTATCGATTCACTGGTCAATTATTATTATTATTATTCCGTTATTTTTTAAACTTAAATTGCGATGCACACGAGCATGTGAAAATAAAATTAATGAGAAAATAATTTTCTATCTCACATGCCAATGCATGAAGAATAATGAGCAGGTAAAATTTAAATTTTCTATCATGCGTTTCAATCTCATTATTTTTTTATATAATTGAGGCTTGAACGGAAAAGAAAAAAAAAAATTCACCAAAATAATATTCTGTCGAATAATCAAAATCGACCATTTTTCTTCGTGCGAGCAATTTATTTTTTTATTTTTTTTCAATGGGTGACTCGAACGCTATTTACCTTTCTCTACTGCAACCGAATAAAATGAAAAAAAAAACTCGTGATAATTTTTGCACTACACACACACGACCTCGAGAAAGAGAGAGGAAAAGAGCCATAAATATTTGATAATAAATAATAAATATTTATTACACAATGCCGGATAAATATTCATAAATAAATTTAAAAATATATATATATATATACAATATTTACAATAAAGAAATATATCCAATTCAGTTTCCTGATCACGTGGTATTTCATGATTATCTTGACTTCAAATATGAAAAGTTTCTCAAGGAGAGTCTTGGCAAGACGAAATACGAAAAAAGATTAAATTTCTTTGCTGCCCACAAACTATCGGAAAATATATATATATTTTTTCTCATTCTCTCATCCTTACATTCATGAGGAAACAGCTGATCGGTACAAACTTCCCAAAACTGAACTAATATATGAAGAAAAAAAAAATTGTACAAGAAAATCATTTGAAAAATTTTACCACGAGAATAATAATTTTTCTTTCGCAACTTTGAGATGACATTCTCGTGATTGCAGTTTTTGGCTCCAAATTTCCTCTTGTCCCATTTGTTTTTTTTTCCTTTTTTTTTTTCAAATATAAAAAATAATAATTATTACGTATATTAAATGTATAACGATATTTGTCTATGAGTCTGAAGAATACCGGAATGTTGAACCTCTTGCACAACCTTTTGTTTCGCTGATACGTACCACTGAATGTACCATTTATTTGTCACCCATATATACATATTTATTATTATCATTATTATTATTATTATTATTATTATTCTCGCTCTCTACTCGCTCAAACTTTTTCATCACAAGTTTAATGAGTATGCAATTTACGTGACCCTGAATTCCCCCCCCCCCTCCCTCTGCCTATCTTTTTCTTTTCAACATACTCGAGGCAAATAATCAATTTACTGACCATAAAAATCAATTAAAAATCAATTAAAAATATATTTCGGAATGCTTAGTGAGATATTAAGGGACTAAAATAAAATTTTCACTCGTCGCATTGAAATTTGCTACATTTGAAAAAATTGCTACATTTTCAGCGATGATTAAAGGGCGAAATAAAAATTTTAAAAAATCCAAAATGAAGGAAATTTTTTTGGATAAATATTATTGAGCGGTGAAAAAAAAATGGTGTCATGAATAATTGGTAATAATTTTCCTATAATAATCGTGATGATAGATAAAAAATAATTATAAAAAAAATGATAATTCTGCCTCGTTTAGTGAATTCTTCAATCCACTCTTATATTCTTTCCCTCAGACCAAGATCGAAACATCCCCCTTGTTTTTTTTTTAATTTTTTTTTATTTTTCTAACTATTCTACTTACACAATTTTCATATACACACGATGAGTTTCCATACGCCTATTTTATTATGGCTCTTTATATAATGTCAATCGATTTATATGTATGTAAATATATTTATATAGCATATACATATGTAATCATATATATATATATATAGAGCCATTTTTTTTATTACTACTCGATTCCAATAATACATAATTTATTAATAGGGGCGTTTTCCGGTCGATACCGTTTGTAATCGTTTGTTTCGGGCTAGAAACAATTGGGTGTTTATTTATTTATTATTATTATTATTTTTTCTACTATTCTACTTGGACAATTTTCATATACACTCGAGGAGTTTCCGTGCGTCTATTTTATTATGGCTCTTTATATAATGTCAATTGATTTATATGTATGTAAATATATTTATATAGCATATACATATGTAATCATATATATATATATATATGTATAGAGCCATTTTTTTTTTATTACTACTCGATTCCAATAATACATAATTTATTAATAGGGGCATTTTCCGGTCGATACCGTTTGTAATCTTTTGTTCTGGGCTAGAAATAATTGTTTATTTATTTATTTATTATTATTATTATTATAATTTTTTTTTTTTTTTTTTTTTTTCGAAAACTAAAACGAGCTACAACCATTTCCACCGGGAAACGCTTCGTCGTTGCGGTAAATCAATTATAATGCGTACCGCCACGATTACCACCAACGTTGAGGGATTTTATTCACATTACCAATTAATTGCGACATATCAACAATATTCCTTCACCGTTTGCAGATGCGAAACTGCAATTTGCACCTCGTTCATTTACTCGACAATATCAACAAAGGCAAAAAATAAATAGAGAGAAAATATATTTAGCATAAAAAAAAAAAAAAAAAATTATCACCCAAAACCAAATAATGAGACCAAATGTCATGAATAAATTTTTTTTTTTTTTTTTTTATACATTTTATAATAATTTTTCGTGAAAAATTTACCCCTTTAATTTATACATTTGAGACTAATTTTACGTAAAAAATTTACCCCTCGTGCTGATAAAATTATCGTTGCTGATAATTTTACGATAATTAAAAGATGAAGGTGCATGAAATTTTTTTTGATTCTTGTAAGTGAACGAGAAGCCATCCCCCTTTTCCTGCCCCCGGCCCCAAAGTGCAAGTGTGATTTTTGGTGTGATTTTGTCCATTTGAGCATCGCACCGGCAATATATATATCTATATATATATATATATATATATATATACAACGCGTGTCCGATAACGACCGCGTTTTATCGTGAATTTTTTCGAGTGATAAGTTTTCAATGGTGTGCCAAAAAGAAAATGGTGGAAAAAAAAGATTCGTCAACTGAAAAAAAAAAAAAAAAAAAAAAAAAAAAAAAAAAAAAAACGCAGAGAAGCCCGGCGAAGCGACGATGGACAATTTTTGTCGGCTGTGAGACGTCGCGGTCGGCGAAAGAACTGCGGCGACGCCCGGCATCGATAAACACCCCAAGAGGAGTACAAAATATTCTCTATTAGTATATTGAAATTTAATCGTTACGAAAAAAAATATAAAAAAATAATAATAATAATTTTAAAAAAAGGAAAAATTATAAACAAACATGTGCGCGAAGCAACGTACGATTGATGAAAAGATAAAAGCGAAAAGAGCTGAAAAAGATGAATAAGGCTGTTGCTGCTGCTGCCTGTCGCGCTGTCGTTGACAATTATTATAATAACAATAATAATAATAATAACAATAATAGCAAAGCCAAAATCAAAGAAAATTGTTGCTTGGTTTGCTCAAAAAATTCCAATCGAAAGAGACAAGAAATGGTGTTTGCAACGAGAGATAAGATCACGGATGCCTAACGTAGAGCGTGACCGCGCCATCTGGCGGATTAGTACAATTGATTTGGGCGAATCACAATCTCAGCTCGTTCCAACCGTCACGTTAGAAGATTACGAAGCAATCACGTCACGATTTTTGCAATGTAAATTGTATATAAATATATATATATATATATATATATATATATATATATATATATATAAACGAATATGATGTGAAATGCGAGAGAGGTGCAGGAAGCTCGGCGAAACGTCGCTTTTCTTTCGTCAACCGAGACGCTGCCTCGTACACCACCAAATCACCACGACACCGCCATTTTGTGCTTCCTCGAGACCAAGTCCTCCACGATCGGTGCTTTTATAGAATTAATGAAAAAAAAGCAAAAGAAACGTCCCGAGTCTACGAGCTTTAAGGGTAGAAACTGGATTGATATTAATTTTTTTTCTTTGAGTTTAATTGTTGGGGGGGGGGGGGGGAGGTAGAAGTGAAGACTTTTTCTTCTTCTTCCTGCATAATTATTTAAATTTGTAGAAAAAAAATAATCTAGCTCTTAATTCCCGGCTGCCATTAAAAAAAATTCTTTGATGTCTACCGGAGCAAAATTCACTTGCTGATATTCGGCAAAGACGCCATTATCCTCAATTTTGAGGTTATCCATTGAAGTAAAATAATACAAAAAAATTTTGATCGACTGAGCGAAAAATTTATTCTACGTTTATTGATCCTCGAAAAATATAATTGTCAATAAATTGAACGGAAAAAAGAACGAATAATATTTCAAAATAAAACTTAAAAGGGCGTAAAACAAGGGTTAACGCTCACTCTCAGCTCAGACTCGGGAGGATATTTACCGGAAATTTCAGCCACCGATCCTCGACGACTCGATCTCCATCCGCGAGACCAAAAAAAAAAAAACCATCCACCACCAAAATATTACACAAAATGGGGGAAAAAAATTGTCCAAGAGGACTCCAACTTCCAGACAACAAGTACAACATAAAAAAAAAATGTACATCTAAATATACATATGTAGGAAAAAGACACACAAAAAAAAGCTAACTAATGATATGTATCGAGATGAGGGGGGGAAAAAAAAAAGGATCGGCGCGAGTAACTCTGCTATTGCTTGTTTACAAGGAGCTCAAAGCTACGAACGAGACACTGAAGAGCCTCCAGACCCAGCTGGAGTTGGCATACGCCTCGACAGCATCATCGGGGGCTCCGGTAGCCGGTGGAGGGATTGGAAGTGGCCTGATCGGTCTTACCGGTTCATACGGTGGGCTCCTTGGCTCAACCGGTTTTGGTTCAACATCGTGCAACACCGGGACCCATCTTGGTGGTAGCGTAGCTGTACCAGGTGGTGTACCAGGTAGTACAACACTGACCGCTATACTCGAGACTAAGGATGCCAGGATACAGACACTGGAGAAGGAGGTTAGCTTGCTGGAGGCTGAGCTGCAGCGTATCAGAGAATGCGGTGGTCGTTTGAGGGAACAACTGCTGAGGGCAACTGCAGTACCAAGTGGTATTGGTGGGATTGGCGTTATCGGCGGAGCAGGAGTTATCGGCGGAGTAGGCGGTATCGGTGGTATTGGTGGTGGCGGTGGTGGCGCTGCCTGTTCCGCACCTAGCGGAACCTTTCACACTCATCAGCAGCAGCAGCAGCAGCAGCAGCACAGTAATTTACTAGGAATTAGCGGAACTGGAATGCTCGCAACACAAGGAACAGGAACAACAACGACAGGTATCGAAATTGCTAATTTGCAAACAACGTCACGACCGTCTATCGCGTATTCGTCAATTGGCAGCCTGCAATCGTCAGTTCTCACTAGAGGACCAACTACGTTAACCCCTACAAACCCTTCTACTTGTACTTCTACTACTGCTACTACCACTACTATGGCTCTTGTGCCTTATTATCGTCAAATCTACAAATTAACGAATCCGTTGCTTGACGTTACCTCGACAGGTGCAACGACAGCTGGGATACATCCAACTGGATCTTCATGCTTGGCTGGTATATCATCAGGACTCACGACAGGTGTTGTTAATCCATACACCGATCGTTACACCGATCATCAGCTTCAGCACCAGTTGCACCACCAACAACAACAACAACAACAACAGCAGCATCATCATCATCATCATCATCATCATCAGCATCAATATCAACAACATCAGCAGCAGCTTCATCATCAACAGCAAATTCATCAACAACAACAACAACAGCAGCAGCATCATCAAGCAATGCAACAACATCTCAAACAAATTGAACCTGCTGCAGCTGGTGCTTTGGCTCTTCATGCTCATACATTCAACAAACACGATCTCAACTTTAAACGTCAAGTAAGTTTCTTCATCAACAATGTTCGCATCGAAAAAAATGACATCTAATATCATCGATACCATTCGGCGTATGATAGAAAAATTATTGTCACATTATTATCGGTCCTAGAATACCTGAAAATTGTTAACACGAGAGAGAGAGAGAGAATGATAAGAGGATAATAATTTTAAGGGGCAGGCAGAGCGTGCGATAAAATGAAACGTGATATGGTTGGAGGATTCATAACGACGAAGCCAGAAATCTCGACGACGATGAAATTTATGTACACAAGATAAATTTATTTATATATCCGATTCCGATTATAAATGATTTAAGGCAAATGGACGAAACTGAGAAGATCCGAAGACTGCCTCAAGAGCGAAAATTTACCTGCCAATTATTTATTTAATTTTCTTTTTTCCTTTTTTTTTTTTTTTAACGCACATGACTCTGGCTCCATGTACTTTTAACTCGATATATGTATGTATATATACATGATTTTTTGCTCTAGTGCGAGCAAACAAAAGATACGTATTTACATTGTTACTATATATCTATCGGCCTCTTCCTCTCAGTTATTATTATTATTATAACTCGTAATTCCTTGTTAGAAGAGAAACAGCAAGCTGCTTTAATCTCGCCAGAGCGATTTTACTATAAATATGAAGAAAAAAAAAAGTATACTAAAAATACTAACTAATTGTAAGTTTTATGAAAAAAAAAAAAAAAACAAGTCATGGCGATGAATATGAGAAAGTCTGTCTTCCTACTCTCGCCATCTTTGGTTTTCGTACTCCAATTTAGAAGAATATGAAAAGCCTTTCTTTGCTGACAAAAAATGCCTAAAATCCATATAGATATTTTTCCTCCCATCATTCCGATTTTTTTTATTTTATTTTATTTTTATTTTTTTTAAGGGATGAAAAATAAGAATCTTTAAAGCCCATTTTTCATGGTATGGTCATAATTATTTCTTTGCTGACAAAAAATGCCTAAAATCCATATAGATATTTTTCCTCCCATCATTCCGATTTTTTTTTTTTTTTTTTTTTTTTTTAAGGGATGAAAAATATGAATCTTTAAAGCCCATTTTTCATGGTATGGTCATAATTATTTCTTTGCTGACAAAAAATGCCTACAATCCATATAGATATTTTTCCTCCCATAATTCCGATTTTTTTTTTTTTTTTAAGGGATGAAAAATAAGAATCTTTAAAGCCCATTTTTCATGGTATGGTCATAATTATTTCTTTGCTGACAAAAAATGCCTAAAATCCATATAGATATTTTTCCTCCCATCATTCCGATTTTTTTTTTTTTTTTTTTTTTTTTTAAGGGATGAAAAATATGAATCTTTAAAGCCCATTTTTCATGGTATGGTCATAATTATTTCTTTGCTGACAAAAAATGCCTAAAATCCATATAGATATTTTTCCTCCCATAATTCCGATTTTTTTTTTTTATTTTTTTAAGGGATGAAAAATAAGAATCTTTAAAGCCCATTTTTCATGGTATGGTCATAATTATTTCTTTGATGACAAAAAATGCCTAAAATCCATATAGATATTTTTCCTCCCATAATTCCGATTTTTTTTATTTTATTTTATTTTTATTTTTTTAAGGGATGAAAAATAAGAATCTTTAAAGCCCATTTTTCATGGTATGGTCATAATTATTTCTTTGATGACAAAAAATGCCTAAAATCCATATAGATATTTTTCCTCCCATAATTCCGATTTTTTTTATTTTATTTTATTTTTATTTTTTTAAGGGATGAAAAATAAGAATCTTTAAAGCCCGTTTTTCATGGTATGGTCATAATTATTTCTTTGCTGGCAAAAAATGCCTAAAATCCATATAGATATTTTTCCTCCTATAATTCTGATTTTTTATTTTTTTTTTTTTAAGGGATGAAAAATATGAATCTTTAAAGCCCATTTTTTATGGTATGGTCATAATTATTTCTTTGCTGACAAAAAATGCCTAAAATCCATATAAATATTTTTCCTCCCATAATTCCGATTTTTTTTTTTTTTTTTTTTTTTTAAGGGATGAAAAATAAGAATCTTTAAAGCCCATTTTTCATGGTATGGTCATAATTATTTAAAAAGAAACCGTAATCCTCGGATAACTAGATCTATATTTTTTGACTCAATGTTCTTATTATTGCATATATATATACATATAAAACCTAGAAAACTATATATATATACCTGACGTGTATTATTATTTTCGAATTTCTATGATTTTTTTTTTTTTTTAAGGGATGAAAAATGAGAATCTTTAAAGCCCATTTTTCATGGTATGGTCATAATTATTTAAAAAGAAACCGTAATCCTCGGATAACTAGATCTATATTTTTTGACTCAATGTTCTTATTATTGCATATATATATACATATAAAACCTAGAAAACCATACATATATCCCAACCTGACGTGTATTATTATTTTTGAATTTCTGTTTTTTTTTTTTTTTTTTTACATACTTTTACCGAATTGTTCTTATTTTCGTAGGTTTATTCGATATTGTTGTCAAGACGCAACAACCCAATCGTCCACAGAGTCTGATTTTTTATTAATCGCATTTTTCGTAATACACGTACTGCCTATATATATGTATATATCCAAAAAATTGTCTTTATAATATATATATATATATATATATGTGATAACGACAATTTTTTGGGGTCAAGTGCGTGTTTTTCGAGGCGATCGTGTTCAATCAATTTAAGTTCTCGATTTACTCGTAGATAGAAGGAAAAAAAAAATAATGAAAAGAAAGTCTTTCGGTAAACTAATAACATATATATACGTATATATACGTATATATATATATATACATATAAATAAATAAATATATATATATATATATACATATAAATAAATATATATATGTATATATATATATACATATAACTAGTTAGCCGATGATAATTGTGCGTACCTTAAAATGTAGGCCTTAGAAACTGTTGACCCCTTGAAATGTCTAAGAATGTTGACTGTACAGATACAAATGAGAAACGAAAGTGGAATAAGATTATTAAACAAAAAAAAACAAAAAAAAAACGCGGCAAGAATGACGATACAAGTCAATAATAAAATAAAATTACAAACGCGGAGTGGTGAAGGTGGACTCGCGCTTTTCTTCCCTCCCCCACACCCACCCCCTATTTGAAACTCTGCGAACACATGAGATTTCAACTATATAATAATTATATTATATATATATATAATAATTATCTTATATATATGTATAATAATTATATTATATGTATATATATATATATATATATATATATTCAAAAAATATATATAACACTATATTTTCCTAGCTCAAGTGCGATTTAATTATACGTTATATTCGCGAGAAGATGATTGCTAAGCTTGATAAAATGCTCTTGATGTTATACTCGATGAGGAAAAAAAAAAAAAAAAAAAAAAAATTGCGAAAAAAACTAAAAATATAACTCACGATAATTGCTCGAAAATCCAAATTTTTTGCCATCGTCCTCGACTTTGCGTTCGAATGGACGAAAATAATGATTGAAAAAAAAAAGAAAATAGCCTAAAGCGAGGACTCCAGTGATGTAAATGGGATTCGACGATATGATGTATAAAAAAAAAAAAAAAAAAAAAAAAAAAATCTTTGCGAAAGCGTTAAATTATTAGAAATTTTATATTTTATTTGATTTTGGTTATAAGTAGGATGAGACAAGATAATTATATTGAAACAAAATTATGTGAAATTGTTGAACGAATAAAATTCTTGAGGAATTAATGATGAAAAAAGAAAAAAAAAAAAAGAATGTCATTCATGATCCACAAAATTGATCGATAGATCAAACATTCCCCAATGCCTTTTCTCTCTCTTTTATCATAAAAAAAAAATCATTCGAATCATCAACATTGGTCATATAATATATTCTAGTAATAATATCATGGCTTTTGCCTCATTCTACGTCATTTTTTTATCATCGTAATAATTTTCTCATAAAATGTGAGCAATTATTATTATTATTATTTTGTATCATCTCCTTTACATCACTGTGGCATCGTTCACTCATTATTGGCGGGACTCTTTTTTTTTTTTTTTTTATCGCTAATCTACTTTCATACTCATACTAAAATCGACAGATACGAGGAAGAAAAAAATCCTAGCGTACTAAATTTAATTTAAACAAAAAAAAAAAAAATCACATCGACCCACGCCAAATATCTAGCATTTCTCTATACCACCTTTCTATCGCATTATTTCTCGCAGCTCTCGCAAACAATTCACCGGCTCAAAAAAAAAAATAATAATAAAAAAAAATCATTCACTATACTTATATTTATATACACACGTTACATATTTTTTAAATCTTTAGAACAATGACGAAAAATTCGACCAATTCCATTTTCCTTTTGTTCATCTTCACTATGGACGATTTCCTCGTTTTTTACTTCCCCATTCGTCTCGTGCTAATTTTTCAAAACAATTTAATTTTTTTCTCTCTCGCTCTCCGTCACGATCTGAGATGAGTTTTAATTTTTTAATTACTCCTTATTTTTTCCAATATATTACATATGTCATGTGATTTTTAACAAATTTTCGTAAATTGTTATTAAATTATTTTTACATTAAAAATAAAACAATTTTTGATCGATTTGAAAGAAAAAAAAACTTTGATTTTATAATTTTTCCACATCGAAGGGAACTCGAGTGGTCAATAATTGGAACTCTTTTCATTTTTTTGTTTTCCTATCAAATCCTATAGCAATTATTATTGACCCTATATCTGTTCCTCAATAAGTTCGTGAACTCTTCAACTTTGTGAAAAAAAATCAAAAAAATCATTTTCCAAAAATCAAAACTGCCAATTGCTCGCACGTTTCATCCCAAATATCGTTGGCCAAGCATGACGCATGCGATCCGATGCTTTTAAATTTCATAACCCCTCTAATTTTTTCGTGTTATTATTATTATTATTATTTCTTCATCTGTATTTTCTGCTGCTGTAAAAATTCTCTTTACTACAAACTATTTCTATTTCTCTGCCTTTTGATATTTCTTCACACTTATACTACTATATATATATATATATATATATATATATACGATTATAAAAATTATAAAAATGGTAAAATGACAAATGAGCGAAAAGCTTGAAAATATTTTTTTTGTCATTCGACCAAAAGACACTAAGCGGAGGAAAGAAAGTTTGAGTCGTTTGTTTAAGCGCTTGAAAAAAAAAAAAAAACAATTTAAATTTTCACGAAATATCGAGAGAATTGAAAATTTATTAAAATAATTTTTTTTTTTTTTCTCAAGTGTGGACGAAGAATTTGGACAAACCAATTACGACTTTCTTTCCATCCTATTTATTAGCAATTGCAAAAAAAAAGCGATCGCAATTCTTACGATATGATTTTTTTTTATTATTTTTTTTTTTTTTTCATAAGTTAGTTAAGTATAAAAGGATGGACGACGGCCTCCGATTCCAATTTCTTTGTGGACAGAAGTAATTTTTAATTTTTCCTTCAATAATGACAATATTTAAAAAAAAAAATGTTTCGGCTGCGTGAAAATTTATACACGCATATATATATATATATATATAATTATAATTATAATTATAATTATAATTATAATCATAATTATAATTTTAATTATATAATTGTAATTATACATGAGGATAAAGGATTCGGTGGCCAGTTGTGAGCGCAAAGCATATTAAATATGATGCCCGAATATTTTAGCTTTCTGAGGAGGTAAGGATATGAAAACACCCGTCGAACCGAGAAGCACATCCAACTCTCCACACCATCTCCATTCTCCTTCGTTTATGATCACTTCTGCGTTTGCTATAAACAAGGCCTTCCCTCTTCTTCCGTAGTGTCTGGATTATCGTAATTATTATACAAAATACTATATATATATATATATATATATATATATATATATATATATATATATATATATATATATATATATATCTACTATTCAATATAAAATATAAAATAATTAAATATCTATATATATATATATATATAATATTACGATGTGAGCAAAATTTGATGTTTATTCTCGTAGTTGTCTTCTGACATGTGGAAAGCATCGCTCGTATCATCGCATTTGCATTGAGAGAAATCTTTTTTTTTTTCTTATTTTATTTTTTATTTTTTCATAAAAAACGTATTTTTCAATCAGAGATAATTTTTTTTTTAATCGTTGTACGATCTTTTACGATCATTTCTACGATTATTATACATATATATATATATATGTGTAAATAAAATCTTTTTTTTTTAATTAATTGATTAATATTGCTATCAAAATTTTTTCATCTACTCAAACGCCCCCATTGTAAAAAAAAAAAAAAGAAAATCAAAGTACACGTAGATAGTCGATCGCTTAGAGTACCATTTTATAAATCATTCATTTAACGCGAGCGAGAGATACTTTTACAATTTTTATCAATCGTCTCTATGTTTTAATGGGCATGGTCGAAAAATGGGAAATGAAAAAATGTATATTTATATATATATATATATATGTATATAAGTAATGCAATTCAGTATTATTTATATAAATATAAATATATAAATATATATATATATATATATATATATATATATATATATATATATATATATCAACGAATTAAAACGTTTATTCGGTATTTACGTAAATCCATCAAAAGTCATTAAGAGGCCTGATTTGTATTGCAAATAATAATGCTTCTACATTAATCATGATTGATAATTTGTTAGTGAATTAAATAACAATAGAATATGTTCATCGAGCTTTAATCATTATCAGATAAAAAATCAAAATCATCGTTCGGCTCTCTCGTATAAAACATTCAGATATTAATAATCATAATAATCCGTCCATCCATTCGCACCTCTCGCCAAACACCTCGTCTCATCTTGGATGATCTCGTCGATCGCGAAAACAATATTGGCATTAAAATTGTCGAAAGAAAAAAAAAACAAATTTTAATAAATTTTAATAATTCATGTAAACCGCAAACTTGCCAAAAATTATAAAAAGATAATTAATTTTATGAACTCATTTTCATTTTCGAGTCGATTTTTTAATTTAACATTTTTTTTTTTTTTTCGGCAGTTTAAATGCCATAAGCAAATCGTTTAGCCGTTAGCTAGACTGATCTAGTCATATTACACGTATCTGCTTTTTTTTCGTTACGGTTATATCGTTTGGGAATCGACAATTATATTTTATATCGATCGATGATTTTTTTTTTTTTTTCTCAACTCGATCGTTATTTTTTTTTTTTTTTCATGACAAATTCTCATCGATATGACACGTGACGAAAAACTCACGCGCCGTTTCACCAAAGTAGACGAGAGAAACGAAGTTTTTTTTTTTTTTTATTTAAAAAAAAAAAAAAAACAGCTCAATGAAACAATAATTGATAATCATTTATACACAATGTTCGTTTCGATGGTCTGCCATTGCATGTCGTGAGCCCTGGCCGAGTATGACGATCTCACAATTTTACCTTCCATTTTATTATTTTATATTGTTATTATTATATACATCAAATCTCAAAATTCATCACCCAGCCCAAAAGCCAGCCAAGAGATTTAATAATAAAGAGCAAAAAAAAAAAATATATATATATATATATATATATATATATATTGTAAAAATTAATTAAATTTTTGAATTTTATTAATTTTTTATCAATATCGAAAATTTAAGAAATTGTAATAAGAAAAAAATTTGAATTTGAAAATTTGTATTCATGAAATTATTAAAGCGTCCTATCTCGCTTGAGTCCTCATAAAAAAAAATATTAAATGAAATATGAGAATAATTAAAGTTCTGGTACATTTTATTATTATTGTTTTTTTTTTTTCATGAAAATTACACAATTAATCGAACCTTGAACTGTGAATAATTAATTTTCTTACCTATAATTTGTACTAAAAAAACAAATTACTTTTTTTCAACGCATATTAAGGAGAATCAATTAAAAATGGGGCTTAAAAAATATTAATAAATTGAGTTCTTTTAATGAAAAAAAAAAAAAAAAAAAATCATTCGATGAATTGTCGATCCTTGATCCTTCCATTTGAATCCAAAAATCATCGCAACAAATAAATTGCTCCATGAATTTTTTTTTTTTCCAAATTCATAACATCGCATTTGTATTTTAGCAAAAAATAAGTTGAATCGTTAATTTAGTTTTTTTTTTTTATAACCAAAAAAAAAAAACATTTCACACTTTATGAGGGTTCAAGGGTCGTGTAGAGATGGTAAAAAAATATTTTTTTTTAGCATGCGTAGCAGTATTGGTATATAATATTACTGTATTACGTATATGCGATATTTATAAATATTTTTTTGAGGGCCCGTGTGTTTTTTAGATAAGAAAAAAAAATATAAAAAAATAAAAATTAATAAATATTTGGAAAAAAAAAAAAAAAAGGAAAAAAAAATGGGAATCCTCATACTCGGACAAGGGGTGGGATTAGTGGGAGGATCGGCAATGGAAAATTCTTATTTTTGCCTGACCTCCCAGCACTCCCCTAAAATTCCCTTAAAGGGTGAGAAACGACCTCTAAAAAAAAAAAAAAAAACAAAAAAAAAAACAAAATGGAGGTCGTTTTTGAAAATGTTTTGGGAAAAACAAAAATACACACGTCACGACGAGAAACGAGGAGAGACGTTTTGTCCTGGCTGTGACATGTCAACCGAATGGAGAGACTTATCCTTCGTCTGGACGACGAATCTTTTCGCAGCTGGACGAACTGAGAACGGAGGTACAACGACGTGACCAGGAATTACTAGGAATGTCAGCAAAAATGAAAACTCTCGAGGAACAACATCAGGATTATCAGAGACACATTGCTGTACTAAAGGAATCACTTTGCGCCAAGGAGGAACACTACAATATGCTACAAGCTGATGTGCGTCCATTTTGTTTTTGGTTTTTTTTTTTCGCTTAAAAAAATGTCGAAAAAAAAAAGAAACTAAACGATTTTCATTGAAATCAAATTTTATTTCTTTCAATTTTCGTCAACTCGGCCATTTTGAATTTGCTCTATATTTTTTTTTTACTTTAAATTCCAAAATAAAATCTCAAAATGCCCGTATGGAAAAAAAAAACTCATGGAAATCTGATGACTTTTTACTTTTTTCCTCAGTCGTATTGAGAATATTTTAAATTATCGTCTAACTTGTGTAGTGAAAAAAATAATAAAAAAATATTAACTTGATTTAAATAAAATTTAATTTGCTATCTACGATTTTACACATTTCGGACAATATAAAAAATTATATCGCAATAATTTTTTTTTTAATATTTTATATTAAAAATATTTTATATATTTTTTTAAATATTTAAAACAAAAAGAATTTTTCCTAAAAATAAAAGTAAATCGATCGTAAAATCGAGTCAAATATGAGCTGCAATTATACGTGATTATATTTTTTTCTTACTGCCTGTAGGAAAAAAAAAAACAAATTTTACGTTTTTATATTTAAATGAAAAAAAAAACATATTTTCATTATCAAAAAATTTTCAGGTTGAGGAAATGCGTCAGAGGCTCGAGGAGAAAAACAGACTAATAGAGAAAAAGACGCAGGCAGTTTTACAGGCACAGCAGGAACGCAATCGTATGAATACTGAACTTACAGAACTCAAAGATCACATGGACATCAAAGACAGAAAGATCAATGTCCTACAACGAAAGGTCAGTAAATTTTTATTTTATTTTTCGTATCGAAAAAAAACAAAAAAAAAATTAGTAAATTTATATTATTTACAAAATTAAAGTTAAAGTTTAACGAATAAATAAATTAAACATCGAACGCTACCCAAAATGTGTCCTCGTTAAGCCAGCATAATTTTACTTTTAGCAATAAGGCCAACGAAAATTTATTTTTTTATTTATCATGTATTTTGTGTACGATTGAATATTGAATGTGCGATATTATAATTTTTATAATTTTTATAAATTATCTCTTATTCCCTCGTATTTTTTTTTTTTCATTTTTTAAAATTCTATGTACAAATTTAATGTAATTGATGAGGCAAATTTGTTGAATAAAATTTAGTTCCTTTTTTTTTCGACATTTGACCTTCCTTGGTCTTCCCTCTTCCTTAATCATCTTTATTATATTATTTTTTAGTCTGTGAGTAAAATGATTTATTTCTTATTATTTATTAATTATTATTTGGTGAGTGAAAATTTATTATTTGGCCGTTAAAAAGTTTGTTTAGTTTTGTTGAATTTAAGAATGGAAAAAAAAATTATCTTAATAGATAATTTTTATTTTTTTCCGACATTTGACCTTCCTTGGCTCTGCAGTCTTCCCTCTTCCTTAATCATCTTTATTATATTTTTTTTTAGTCTGTGAGTAAAATGATTTATTTCTTATTTTTTATTAATTATTATTTGGTGAGTGAAAATTTATTATTTGGCCGTTAAAAAGTAAGTGTGTTTAGTTTTGTTGAAATTAAGAATGGAAAAGAAAATTATCTTAATAGATAATTTTTTGTTTTTTTTTTTTTTACTATTTTGAAAGAATTTATTTCGCTTGTGATTTTTGTGAATGAGAAAGAGAGAGAGAGAGAGAGAGAAACGATCGAATAACGAATTTATTTTTCGACAGATCGAAAATCTCGAGGATCTACTGAAGGAAAAAGATAATCAGGTTGATATGGCGAGAGCACGTCTGACCGCTATGCAGGCTCATCACTGCAGTAGCGAAGGAGCGTTGAGCAGCCTCGAAGAGGCAATAGGAGATAAGGAAAAACAAATGGCCCAGTTACGAGAGCAGAGAGATCGTGCCGAGCAGGACAAGCAAGAGGAGCGCGAACTCCACGAGAGAGAACTCGCCGAATACAAAATGAAAATACACGCTCTCGAATCTGAGGTTAGTAAATACAGAAATGCTCGAAAAATTATGATTTTTTTTTATCAAAAAATTATGATTTTTCTTCATCAAAAATTATGATTTTTCTTTATCGAAAAATTATGATTTTTCTTTATCAAAAAATTATGATTTTTCTTTATCGAAAAATTATGATTTTTCTTTATCGAATAATTATGATTTTTCTTTATCGAAAAATTATGATTTTTCTTTATCGAAAAATTATGATTTTTCTTTATCGAAAAATTATGATTTTTCTTTATCGAAAAATTATGATTTTTCTTTATCGAAAAATTATGATTTTTCTTTATCGAAAAATTATGATTTTTCTTTATCAAAAAATTATGATTTTTCTTTATCAAAAAATTATGATTTTTCTTTATAAAAAAATTATGATTTTTCTTTATCAAAAAATTATGATTTTTCTTTATAAAAAAATTATGATTTCTCTTTATCGAAAAATTATGATTTTTCTTTATCGAAAAATTATGATTTTTCTTTATCGAAAAATTATGATTTTTCTTTATCAAAAAATTATGATTTTTCTTTATGGAAAAATTATGATTTTTCTTTATCAAAAAATTATGATTTTTCTTTACCAAAAAATTATGATTTTTCTTTATCAAAAAATTATGATTTTTCTTTATCAAAAAATTATGATTTTTCTTTATCAAAAAATTATGATTTTTCTTTATCAAAAAATTATGATTTTTCATTATCAAAAAATTATGATTTTTCTTTATCAAAAAATTATGATTTTTCTTTATCGAAAAATTATGATTTTTCTTTATCAAAAAATTATGATTTTTCTTTATCAAAAAATTATGATTTTTCTTTATAAAAAAATTATGATTTTTCTTTATAAAAAAATTATGATTTTTCTTTATCAAAAAATTATGATTTCTCTTTATCAAAAAATTATGATTTTTCTTTATCAAAAAATTATGATTTTTCTTTATCGAAAAATTATGATTTTTCTTTATCGAAAAATTATGATTTTTCTTTATCAAAAAATTATGATTTTTCTTTATCGAAAAATTAAGAAAATACATTAAATTTTTAAAACATCATTTTTTTGTTTCGCAAACACTAAAAATGACATTTTAAAATAAGCTAAAATGATTAAATTACTATATTTCCTTCAATTATTTAATAATTAATCTATCCCTTTGAATACGCTAATTTTCATTTTGATTAAATTAACAATATATATATATATATATATATATATATATATATATAATAATTAAAAAATGTTAATAATGATTAAAAATGAAAAAAATATTTCAATGAAAATTAACGAATGCAGGTGGAAAAATTGGGCGCACGTTTGGAAAGGGCACAAGCTGAAAAAGATCGTCTCGAGGCAAAACTAGAGACTTCGCAATCGGAACTTGGCAAGAGCAAAGCAGAATTGGACAAAGCAGCCTCGGAGGTTGGACGAAGCGGCTCTGACTGGGAAGCCGCGAAGCAAAGACTGACACGTCTCGAATTAGAGAACGAGAGGCTCAGGCATGACCTTGAAAAATCACAAACAACATTTGGCCGGAGTACCCTCAACTCGTCGCAGGAGCTCGACAGGATTCAAGAGCGAGCTGAAAAAGCTGCTCAGGAACTCAGGCGCGCTCAGGCCGAGCTGAGGGTGACCCAGGCCGATAATGAGAGAGCCAGAGCCGAGGCTGCTGCCCTTCAAGAAAAGGTCATTATGACAATTTTTTTTTTTTTCTCCTTTTTTTTTCTTTCTCATCCTAATTCATCATTCAAAAGCCTAATATTGACCTAATTTTTATTTTTTTCCTACTCCTCGTAGCTATTTGCGTCGTCTTTATGAATTTCATAATTAAAATTAAATTTATCAAATTGACAAAAAATTCAAATATATGATTTTTTTTTTAAATGAATTTAAAGCAAAAAAAAAAAGGATTTTTCCTCGTGGAAATTCAATCGATTAAAATTCCAATCAAAAAATTCGTAATAGAAACAAGATTTTTTTTTTTTTCAATTCGTCGATCGAACCTGAAATTTCACAATTTTTTTTTTGTTATTTTTCAAACAATGAAAATTGCAAACTAATTTTAATGGTCAACGAGAAAAAAAAAATGATTAGGAATACGTAAAAAAAAAAAACAACGACAAAAAAAATGGCGGAAAAGGTAATTTTTTTTTTGGCAATGACGTTTTCAGCAAAATTAACGAGGGAAATTTTGAAAATTTCGAAAATTTGATAATCTTTTTTTCAAATCTCATTGAGCCATCTCTGCAGCACGCGGAGGGGCCGGGGGGCCGGGGGGTGGGGGAGGGAAACAAAAAAAAAAAAAAGAAAATCTGACAGAGATTTGTTGCAGGTTCGAACTTCACCGCGTACACGTACTTGTACATACACACACCTTGTACACGATCTACTTGTGCATCCTCGTAAATACAAAGTGCCCTCGATATATTAGAAAAAAAAAAAAAAAAAAAAAAAAAAAAAAAAAATCGAAAACGGAAAAAATTAATAAAAATTTAAAAAAAAAAAAAACGCACATGCTCTTCAAGGATTAAAAATATTTTGAGAATAAATAAATAGATTTAAAAATTTGTACACCTTCGTGATAATTGACTAAAAAAAAAAAAATCTTTTGCTATGGAAGAAAAAAAAAATAAATACGAGAACGGAAATAGTTAATAAAAATTTGAAAAAAAAACCTTCAATTAAAAAAAAAAAACGTATATGCTTTTCAAGGATTAAAAATATTCTGAGAATAAATAAATTGATAAATTTGTACACCTTCGTGATAATTGACTAAAAAAAAATAATCTGTTGCGATGGAAAAAAAAAAAAAGTAATCTCGATTCGGCAACAATTAAAATCGATATAGACGAGAAACATGATCTTACACGTGTTTAAATTATCTTCGAAGGTCGAGACAAGTCAGTCCGGGGGTTACTGGCACAAGGTCAGTTTAATGAACGCTCAATTTTTTTATTATATCTATATAGAGCGAAATTCGTGAAAATATGAAGAGGGGCTCGAAAAAGCCACATATATATATATATATGTGCGTCTCACTAAATTAGTCTTGCGAACCTTTAATTTGCTGTAGAATCCAACATTCGATAATTGTAGCAAAATATTTGAATTTTTTAAGAATTTTTTTTACCTGTTTTTCGGCCCATAATTTTTTTTTATCATTTATCATTTGTTTTGTTTTTTTTTTGTTTTTTTTTGAAAGATAAAACGAATTATGGGCTAAAAAAAATATGGAATTTTATTAAAATATTTTGACATTAAAATCGAACGATAAAAATGATCAAAGATTCGTCATCCTGCTCTGTACTGTCAATTTCATATTTTCACTCTGATAAAATTATTATTAAGAAAAAAAAATGTTTCACATTTCTACGAATTTTTACTCTTCTATATTATCATTATTATTGTTATTGTTATATATCACGCTCTGCTCCATAGCCATAGGAAAGCTTTCCGCTTTGACGAAAATTCTGATTTTATTTTTAAAATCGATCATTCGCGAAAAGAAAAAAACTTTTTGCTCTTCTATAATAATAATAATATTATAATAATAATAATCATTATTATTATTATTATTATTATTATTATTATTATTATTATTATTATTATTATTATTATTATTATATCTCACTCTCTGCTCTACAGCCATAGGAAAGCTTCCCACTTTGGAGAAAATTCTGATTTAATTTTTAAAATCGATCATTCGCGAAAAGAAAAAAACTTTTTACTCTTCTATACTAATTACATTATTATTATTATTATTATTATTATTACATCTCACTCTCTGCTCTACAGCCATAGGAAAGCTTCCCACTTTGGAGAAAATTCTGATTTAATTTTAAAAATCGATCATTCGCGAAAAGAAAAAAACTTTTTACTCTTCTATACTAAATACATTATTATTATTATTATTATTATTATTACATCTCACTCTCTGCTCTACAGCCATAGGAAAGCTTCCCACTTTGGAGAAAATTCTGATTTAATTTTAAAAATCGATCATTCGCGAAAAGAAAAAAACTTTTTACTCTTCTATACTAAATACATTATTATTATTATTATTATTATTATTATATCTCACTCTCTGCTCTACAGCCATAGGAAAGCTTCCTACTTTGGCGAAAATTCTGATTTAATTTTGAAAATCGATCATTCGCGAAAAGAAAAAAACTTTTTACTCTTCTATACTAAATACAATATTATTATTATTATTATTATTATAATATCTCACTCTCTGCTCTACAGCCATAGGAAAGCTTCCTACTTTGGCGAAAATTCTGATTTAATTTTGAAAATCGATCATTCGCGAAAAGAAAAAATCTTTTTACTCTTCTATACTAATTACATTATTATTATTATATTATTATTATTATTATTATTATTATTATTATTATTATTATTATTATTATTATGTCTTACTCTCTGCTCTACAGCCATAGGAAAGCTTCCCACTTTGGCGAAAATTATAATATAATTTTGAAAAATTGATAATGCGACTCCGTACGATAAACTTTTTCGTCATTAAAATTGATTCAGGTGGAGAAGAGCCAAGGCGAGGTGTACAGACTGAAGGCGAGACTGGAGAATGCCCAGGGTGAACAGGAGAGTCTGAGGGACGAATACGATCGTGCACAGGCATCGGTTGCGAGATTACACTCGGAGAGGGACAAGGCAGTGGGTGAACTTGAGAAAGCTCAGGAGGAACTAGAAAGGACACAGGCGACTCTTGGAAAAGCTCAACTTCAGCAGGATCGTTTGCAAAATCTTCTCGACAAGACCCAAAGCGAGGCTGACAAATTGCAGGAGAGACTCGACAAATCTCAGGCTGAGGTTCGACGAGTAAGTAAATGAGAAAAAATAAAAAAATAAAGAGAAAAAAAATAAAAATAAAGAGAAAAATTAAAAAAAAAAAAAATGAGAAAAAAAAAAATCATTTTACTATAAGAATTGATTTATGATTTTTCTACTGCAAATTATAGAAAAATTATTCATGATTTTTTATTTATATTTAATGAAAATTCTTTTATCATTTCCCACTGGAATTTCATGAAATTTTTTAAAATGAATGAAAAAAAAAAAAAAAAAATGAGCGATAATGATCATAAAAATATATACGCTTATAATCCATTAAAATTTTAACAGATGCAAATGGAAAAAGAAAAGCAAAATTATGACTTTGAGAATATTCAGAGTCAGTTGGACAAAACTATTGGCCAAGCGACGAGAATGCAAAAAGAACGAGAAGCAATTCAGCTCGAAGTTGACAGATTACAGGACAAGTATGAAAAAGCTCAGGTAAAATTATTGGATAAAAAAAAAAAAACGATAAAATTAGAACAGCAATAAATAATTTGGAAGAGGAAAAAAAAAAAATTATTCAAATGAAATTAATATTTTTTTTTAAATTATCAACTGCCAGATAATAATGCAACGATTGCAAAAAGAACGAGATATAGCTCATGAGGAAATTGGTAAGCTTCAGCGAGAGAAAGAAAATGCCCTGTCCGAGCTGGATCTAATTAAGGAGAGATGGGAAAAGGCCCACAATTCTCACCAAAAGTTGACTGTGAGCTACGTTAAAAAAACAAAACTTATAAAAAATATATTAACAATTTAGCTTGATAAGAACAATTTGAGAGTCTCAAAATTGTATATATATATATTTGTTTTTTTCCCCTTAAGTTGGAACGCGACGACGCACTTACCGAAATGGAAATATTGAAGGATAAATTAGACAAGGCCCAATATTCTCTGTCCAAAGCTCACGAGGATCGTGAAAATACGAGCAAAGAGTTTGAAAAGATGTTGGGTAAATACGACAGGTCAGTCAATCGCGATCTTATATTTTATCATTGGAAAGCTCACAGTTGATACACTGAAACAGACAACTCATGAATAAGGCCCGAAATTATTCATCACTAACACGCACACAGACACTGACGATTTTAACAGATATTTATTATTATTAGATAGTTTAAAGAGATAATTAAACAAAAGCTCACAGTTAATACACTGAAACAGACAGCTAATGAATAAGGCCCAAAATTATTCATCACTAACACTGACGATTAGACAGATATTTTTTATTATCAGATATTATTAGATTAAAGAGATAATTAAACGAAAGCTCACAGTTGATACACTGACACAGACAGCTAATGAATAAGGCCCATAATTATTAATCACTAAAGATTAGACAGATATTTTTTATTATCAGATATTATTAGATTAAAGAGATAATTAAACGAAAGCTCACAGTTGATACACTGACACAGACAGCTAATGAATAAGGCCCATAATTATTAATCACTAACGATTAGACAGATATTTTTTATTATCAGATATTATTAGATTAAAGAGATAATTAAACAAAAGCTCACAATTAATACACTGACACGGACAGCTAATGAATAAGGCCCAGAATTATTCATCACTAACACTGACGATTAGACAGATATTTTTTATTATCATATATTATTAGATTAAAGAGATAATTAAACGAAAGCTCACAGTTAATACACTGACACGTACACCTAATGAATAAGGCCCAGAATTATTCATCACTAACACTGACGATTAGACAGATATTTTTTATTATCAGATATTATTAGATTGAAGAGATAATTAAACAAAAGCTCACAATTAATACACTGACACGGACAGCTAATGAATAAGGCCCAGAATTATTCATCACTAACACTGACGATTAGACAGATATTTTTTATTATCAGATATTATTAGATTAAAGAGATAATTAAACGAAAGCTCACAGTTAATACACTGACACGGACAGCTAATGAATAAGGCCCAGAATTATTCATCACTAACACTGACGATTAGACAGATATTTTTTATTATCAGATATTATTAGATTAAAGAGATAATTAAACGAAAGCTCACAGTTAATACACTGACACGTACAGCTCATGAATAAGGCCCATAATTATTCATCACTAACACTGACGATTAGACAGATATTTTTTATTATCAGATATTATTAGATTAAAGAGATAATTAAACAAAAGCTCACAATTAATACACTGACACGGACAGCTAATGAATAAGGCCCAGAATTATTCATCACTAACACTGACGATTAGACAGATATTTTTTATTATTAGATAGTTTGAAGAGATAATTAATCAAAAGCTCACAGTTGACACACTAACACAGACAGCTAATGAATAAGGCCCATAATTATTTATCACTAACACGCACACAGACACTGACGATTTGAACAGATATTTTTTATTATTAGATAGTTTAAAGAGATAATTAAACGAAAGCTCACAGTTGATACACTGACACAGACAACTCATGAATAAGGCCCAGAATTATTCATCACTAACACTGACGATTAGACAGATATTTTTTATTATCAGATATTAGATTAAAGAGATAATTAAACGAAAGCTCACAGTTGATACACTGACACAGACAGCTCATGAATAAGGCCCATAATTATTAATCGCAATTAAACACGCAAATGGACACTCGTACGGAAATTGTTAAAAATAAAATATTGGGAAAAAAGGATGAAATAAATGGAATTGGAAAGAAAAAAAATTGAACTTTGAGCTCGTCTAAAATATAAATATTGATAAAAAAAAACAAAAAGTCATATAAAAAAATTAATAAATGAAAATTTCATCACAGGGCACAGAGCGAGGTTTACCGATTGCAAAATCGTATCGAGGTGATGGAAGCCGAAAAGGATCGTCTTGAGCTGGAGGTCGAGAAACAACAGATGCTGGGCACGAAGAGTCGGGAGGAATCACGAAAAGCACAGGAGGAATTGGCACGTGTCCAAGAGATGTACGATCGTGCAGCCCTTCAGCTTGGTCGTACGAAAGAGAACGAGGAAAAATCAAAAGAGGATCTCGATCGTTTGAGCGTCGATCTTGACATGGTTCGGGAGAGATATGAAAAATCCCAGATCGAGCTTCGTCGTTTACAGAACGAGCGTGAAAAGCTCGTTGCCGATAACGAGAGAATTGGCTTTGAGCTCGAGCGTGCCCACTCGCAATTGAACAAATCACAGGGGGCAACGGAAAAATCACAAGAGGAATTGACGAGAATGCAAATGGAAATTGAAAAAATGTACGAGAAACACGATCGTCAACAGGCCGAAGTACGAAAAGCACAGAGCGAAGCGGAACGTTTACGCGCCGAGGCCGAAAGCTCGCGCGAAGAGTGCGAGCGTTACGCTTCACGTTTTGGTAAATATCAGGAGAATCAGGAGCGTCAGAAGGAGGAACACGAGAGAGCTAAATTGGACGTTGAACGATTGAGAGATCGTCTTGATAAAGCTCTCGCGGAATTGGAGAGAGCAAGAAAAGCCGAGCAGGACGCATCGAGATTACGAGCTGACCTTGAGCGTGCCGAAGGGGTCAGAGGTAAATATCAGTACGAGCAAGAAAAATGGCAGAGCGAGGGTAGCAGGTTACAGCAAGACTTGGACAAGGTCAGAGAGCGTCTCGATCAGCGCGAGGCTGATTTAAAAAGATCCCAGTCATGCTGCTCCGAGCTCGAGGCTAAACTTCACGAGAGCCAATTGCAGCTCGAGAGAGCACGAGAGGAGGCCGGAAAAGCAAATGCCAATCAGGAGAGAAATCGTTCGGAGATCGAACGAGCGAGAATCGAGGCTGAAAAGATACGAGACAGGCATGAAAAGCTCAAGTCAAAGGCAGAAGCTCTAGAGGCTGATAACGAAAAGCTCAGAGTCGAAATCGCACGACTCGAGAGACTTATGCAGACAGAGGGCAAGACAAGGTCAGAGAGCGCTAGTATAGAGGTCGAAAGGTTACGGGCTAGTCTCGACAAGGCGATCGTTGCTCGAGATCAGGTTGAACTCGAGGCTGGACGTCTGGCCAAAGAATTGGAAAAGTCACAGATCGCCATGGCCAAACATCAGGATTCGGCGGAATTAACGAGAAAAGAAATTGAACGAATTGGAAATGAGATTGAGATTATACGCGACGAGAGAGACAATCTGAGGCAGGAGCTTCGTCGTGCGCAACAAACCCAGCAGCAACATATCGCTGGCAATGAGGAAATCATGAGAATTCAGCACGATCTCCAAATGGCGTCGCGCGAGCGTGACAAAATGGTCGCGATACTCGAAAATCGTGAGAAACACTCGGAAAAAATTGAAAAACTCAAGGAGAAACTTGAGGCGGAGGTTAAACATACACAAATTGAGAGAGATCAATTAGTGATACAATTGGAAAAATCACAAGACATGCTGATGAACTTTCAGCAGGAATTAAACGCGAGCGAGGCTGAGCTCGAGAGACAGAGAGAAGAAGTTCGGAGGCTCCAACAGCTTCAACAGCAGAGAGCGCATGCGCAAACTCCCGATCGCCCAGCCAAAGACGCCATTGATGCTCAGCTCCGCGAAGCTCACAGGCTCAGCCAGCAAGTTCAAAATCTCACCCAGGCCCAAACGAAGGAACGACAGAGGGCCGAGCAGGCTGAGAAGAGGGTACAGGAGTTACAGAAACAAATGCAACAAGCCTCCTCGACCTCTACAACTGCCAATGAGGCACAAATTGAACAATGGAGGAAATTGTGCGAGAATGAGAAACAACGAGCTGACATCGGTGAAAGAAATTCTGCTGAATTGCAAAAGAGAATTCAAGCATCCGAGAGACAATTACACGCCCAACAACAACAGATACAACAAATGCAAGCATTATTGCAACAAAGTCAACAGCAGGCACAACAACAACAACAACAACAGGGTGCTAATGGTGGCGCTGAAGCTGCCAAACTGCGAAAGGATCTTGAACGCGCCAAAGAAGAAATCAAACAGGCAACTGTCGAACGCGAACGATTTCAGGCACAGCTCGAGATGCTTTGTCAGGAACTTGAGAAAAATCAGGTTAGAAGATACAAGAAAAAAACAAAAAAAACAATCAGCCAAAGAGCAGAAAAACAAAATGGAAATAATTTGGGTCTATGACAATCTCGTCTTGTCACATTTCCCAAAAAAATATAACACACCTGCTGCTTCTCTAATGGCCTCGATTGTAATTGTGTTCTTGCAAAGCTCTTTGGAAACGATTTTTTTTTATTTAAAACAAAAAAATCAAACTGATGAGAAAAAAATTTCAATCGTACAAATTTTCATCGTGACCTTTGCAATATTAGAAGACTTTTCGCCTCAACATTTTTTCTTGTGTTCTTTTAATGTATAAAAATTAGAAAAAAAATAAACTCTCAAGCTTAGGAGAAATTCAAGACGACAAGAACACTTTTGGATGAAGACGGTGAAATTTTCGAAATCATCGTCCATCGAATTGAACTTCGTTCACCAAAACGCTACGATCCTCCTGCCCACATTCACTTGCACTTATTATTATTATTTTTTATTCTTATCGATTGTTAATTATTATTTATTCATATGCACCCAAAGGAATTGAGGTCTGGATGGAAATTGGGCAAAAATTTAAGAGAGATTTAACGAAATGTTTTTTAATGATCGTACGAATGACTCAAAATATTTTATGATTTTCGATTTTCCAAAAAAAAATTCAAAAAATTTCCCCATTTTTGCTCAACTCTCATCTCTCTAATTCAGCGAATTTTTACCATGTAATTTTCACGTCGAAATTATAGATCTACGAGGAAAAAAAAAATTGTTTTATTTTTTTTCTGTTTATTATTTTATATAATTATTAGAATCGCGTTAATTACTTTGTAAAGAGACATATTTATGTATATGTTATGCGTAAATTGGCCTTACTGAAAAGCGTTCGGTGTTTTATCATCATTTTTTTTTTTCTATACTTTTTATTACTTCGTTTTTTTTTTTTTCTTTTTCACGTTGATAATTTCAGTTTCTCTCGTGAGTATCTGCGATTTAATTTTACGGTGAATATTTGACTGTGGCAATTTTTATTTTTCAGACTTTATCGCGATATTTTTCTTTTTTCATTCGCAATTTTTACACGAGAGTGAATTTTAAAATTTTGAAAAATTTTCAGGTCGATCTTCACGAGGCGAACAAGAAATTACAAGCTGGCGGAGGGAGAGCTGGCCCCGACACTAATCAGGAGAGAAAACAGCTCGACGATCAGAAACGTCAGCTCGAGGAGCAGAGAAAACAGGTCGAGGAGAGAGCGAGAATGGCGGAAAATCGTTTGAAAACGTCCGAGGAAAAGGAGAGAATGCTTCAAGGTCTCGATCAGGAACTCAAAAAACGCAAGGCAAAAATGGATCAACTCGAGCAACAATTGCAAAGGGTAGAATTTTTTTTTTTTTTTTTTTTTTTTTCAAACAAAAAATAATTTAGTGAGAATATATTTTTTTTTTTTTCCCCCATTAGAATTGAACTTTTAATGCATTTTTTTTTTATCAGGTTATTAATTTTCAATTTTAAGCGATTTTTAAATTTAATTTCAATGAAAATGTAAATATTATTATTATTATTATAACGCAGAGCGGTGGATCGCCAGACAAGAGACTCGCAGAGATGCAAAAATCGTTGGAAAATTCGGAAAAGGAGCTGGAAAAAGCGAGAGAAGAATCGGGACGCAGCGCAGCAGAAACCGAAAGATTATTACATCTCGTGCAAATGTCACAGGAGGAACAAAACTCGAAGGAAAAACAAATACGAGAACTCTCAGAGTGAGTAACGATCGATTTTTTTTATCGATAAATATTTCATCGATCGATAAAAAATCAATAATTTATTATCTTTGTTATTATTATTATTATTATTCTTGTTTTTTATTTTTTTTTCAGTGCACTCAAAGCCGCACAAGCCAAGATAAAACAAGCCACAACTGCACAGCAGCAAGAGGTCAGTTTCGATATTAAAAATTATCATTTTTACAAAATTATCGATAAATATCAATAATTTGTATTATTAAAAAAATAATGAAATTATTTTTTTCCACCAACATTACTAACAAATTGGATTCTCTTAATTTTTCACGCTCACCCCGGAAATCATCAAATCAATTATTCGTATTTTTTTTTAACTCCTCATCGTCCTTTTCACTCCACTCAATTATTTTTCCTCATTAAAAAACAAAAACAAAAAAAATAATTAAATTATTTTCATCATAATCATAAAATCATAAAATCCATTATTCGTATTTTTATTTAACTCCTCATCGTCCTTTTCACTCCACTCAATTATTTTTCCTCATTAAAAAAACAAAAACAGGCGGGACCCGCTGGTTTCTTAAAAAGCTTCTTCTAAAGTCGTTTTTTTTTTTTTTTTTAATTTAGTTACTTACAATTTTTTCGTCAGACTGCCGCTGTTGATTGATTTTTTAAAATACAATTTGCGAAATGAGAAGTGAGAGACAAAGAGAGAGAAGAAAAAAAAATAAAAGAGAGAGAGACGATCGTGCGCGAAATTTTAAATAAAAATCGTACGATGAAATATATATAATTAATAAACGAGAAATTTCACGTAAACGTGCTGCGACCATTGTTAACGTATTAATAATAATAATATTAATAATATTAAAAATAATAATAATTATGATCAGAAGTTTAAAAAATAGTGTACTGGGTTAAAGACTAAAAAAAAAACCAACGACGAGGACGAAAAGAGAAAAAGCCAGATGGCAACAATTAAGTACGAATAAATATAAATAATATAAATTTAAATAATAAAAATTTAAAAAAACGTTATTAATTAATTAAAACGTAATAACAAAACGTTGCTATTATACGAATGTACATGTATATACACTTAACAATATATAGTACATAGCATGCACGTGTAAACGTACGAGAGTCACGTGAATGATTAGAAAATTACAATTTGACGATTTGACTCCAAAAAAAAAAAAAAAGAAAAAAAAGAATCTTTCGGCCTCAAAGTCGATATTAAACGCGCTATTTTTCACATTCCTTCGTCAATTTTTCCCACTTTCCCACTTCGACATCCTTATTATTATTATTATTATTATTGCAACCTAATTATCCATTTTTTTTTTCATCTTTTCATTTTTATTTTTCATCATCGACTCTGTCACGGAATTTTTTTGGATGAAAAAAAATGGAAAAAAAAATACAAAACTTGACGATAAAAGATCGAGGATGAGTCGAATGAGATGGAGGTGGAAAAGGATCGTGAAAATAATGATGAAATCGTCGAAACGATCGATATGAAAAATCGTGTAAAGGATGCTGCGAGAATTTTGGAACTCGAGTACGAGGTTGCATCGTTGGAAATTTTTTTAAAAAATCACTCAGACACGGAAGGAATTCGTGAATTGAGAATTTTAATTGGAGAAAAAAATTCACGTATCGAACAACTGGAATATCAGGTTGGCGAATTTGAGGATTTTCTGAAAGAAAATCGAGACGTTCGTGATCTTCGTGGACTGAAACGTGAAATTGTCGAGCGTGATAATCGAATATGCGAATTAGAAAATTGGATCGATCGAAATGATGAAATTGGAATTGAAAAAAGTCGAATAATTGAACTTGAGGAAATGGTGACAAGCCTTGAGGATTATGTCAAAAGTCATGACGTTGATGAATTAAAAATGAAACTTTCCGATCGTGATGATAAAATCGAACAGCTGATTAAAATAATGGAAAAATCAAGGAATGAAGAAAAAAAAAATGACGAAATAATTAATGATAATTCATCAGCAAATTCAATCAGGATGGAATTTTTAGAGAATAATTATCTCGTCAATAATGAAAAAGTTTTGGAATTTGAGAAAATTATTATTGAAAAGAATGAAAAAATTTCTATATGTGAAAATAAAATTCACGAGTTTCAGGATTGCGTGAAAAAATTACGAAAAGATATGATTAAAATGACGAGTGAAATTGCAACTTACGAGGCTCAGGACATTGATGTCCTCAAGGAAGAAATTCGCGTCAGGGATGAACGAGTTTCATTACTCGAGGATGAAATTGATTCTTTGGAGCGAGCATTTAGCGAGAGAATCGATCTTGAACAGATCGAGGAACTTGTCAATCTTGTCAAAAATAAAGAGGAGAGAGAAATTTTTTTGGAAAATGAGCTGAGAGATGAGCGCGAGAAAAAAATTGAATTGACCGAGGCAGTTCGGGGCAGTTTCATTATTACGAGAGAATCGGAAAGTAAACTCAAAAAATTACAAACTTCCAACAAAAATGCCCTCGAACGAGTAAGTTATCTTTTCTTAAATTCATATTTTCGAATTATTCGTGAATTTTTTTCCAACTATTTAATAAAAAAATAAGTTAGTAAAGTTTTTCGTATTAAATGATTTATTAAAAAATAAATATATTTTTTTAATAAATCATTTAAATATTTTTTTAATAAATCAGGGGACTTGATTCCGTTGTAAAAATAATTTGTAAATTACTTCATAAGTAACTCGACACTTAAATTAGATTGGATCATCAGTCTCATGGTAGTTTTCATTTGCACGTATTTAAATTTATGATAAAAAAAAAATATATATATATAATTGAATAAATCAGAATTAATTCCAGTATAAATTCATCAATACATTTTCAGAATTAAAAAAAAAAAGTTTCAATTTTTTCGATAAATGCATAAATTATTAAAAAATTAAGTGGATTAATATTTTTATATCATTTCTCTTCATCAGGTCGGAAAGCTCGAGCAAAGAATTGCCTCGATGCAAACAGCATGTGCTCTTAAATGCCAAACCTGTCGACCACTTTTGTTCCAGTTGGAAAAGTCTGATAAAAAGCTCGAACGACTCATGAACGAAAAACGTTCCCAGCTGAGAGATCTTCGCCAAATTAAGTGAGTTTATTATTATTATTATTTATTTTTTTGAAACTTGACCAGTCATTAAAATAAAATATGAGAAAAATAAATAATGAGGAAAAAGACGATTTAAAAAATTATCGAATGAGTTGAATGCGAAGGAAAAAATCAATAAAAATTATCAATTTTTAGGCGAGAAGCACTTCGAGCTGCCCTCTCGGAGAAAGATGCCCATTTAGCTCTGTTGGAGCTTTCAGGCTTAAAAACAACGAAGCAAATCGATCAAGCTGAAAAACTCAAAGCTGAAAAATCGCGACTTCTTGAAAAACTCAAGCAAGAGGTTTGTTCAAACTCGATAAGAACAATTATTTTTTTTCCTTATCTAAATAAAATGGGCCTTGAAAATTTTACAACGAAAAAAATTCCTCTAAAAATCAATCGAAATCAAAATTAATTGATTGACAGCAGCAAAGATAAATGAAAAAAAAATATAATTGTCTTTTTTTTTTAGAAATAAATGAAATTTCGTTTTTTTTTTTTTTGCAGGACAAACAAAGCATTGAAAAATCCGAGGAATCCGACTCTGACTCGAGCTCGACAGCTTCGACTGGTCTTTTGAAAAAAATTTTAGAGCCACCTTTAGCCAAAGTCGAAAATTACGATCTCGATAATGTCTGCGATGTGGAAAACGAATCTGACAGAGAAAAAAGTACAGAGACCAATGGACATGCCAACAATGACGGGTATTTAATTAAATTTATTATTATTTTATTGAATTATTGAATGATTTAAAAAACAAAAAAATTATT
>OY769903.1:830707-921674 GCA_963669185.1 Dyspetes luteomarginatus
CCGATTATAGCATATATATATATATATCGAATCGAAATTTCCTGTTAATACCTCGTGAAATGAAACGATTATATTGAAACGTAATAATATTTAATTGTTGCAATTCATATAGTATCGGTGCACTCTGTATGTCGAAAATGAAGGAAAAAAATATTATTATTTTTTTTCCATGAGAATTAAGTGAGAAAAAGAGAAAAAAAACTGTCCATTAATTTGTTCAAACTCATTTACGAGCTTTCTTATCGTATTTAAAATTAAAAAAAAAAAAAACTGTTTATCTCAAAAAGCTGAGAGAGAGAGATATGCTGATCTCGAGTCAATTATTTTTTAACTCGAGAGTTTTTGAAATTTACGAATGTTTTTTATTGTGAATATTGTAAGAAAAAATTGCATGTTGCAAAGAAAAAACTCACTCGACGATGTTTATTATTATTATTATTATTATTATTGCAAACGTACACACGACTTCGTATCCCCAAATGTCCTCGTTTTTTAATTATCGAAACAATTTCTACGTGTTATCGCTATTTACGAATTATATATAAATATTAATATTAATTAATATATACATATATATATATAAGAATGAAAAATCGTCGTCGTTGAGTATGAGAGAAAGAGAGAGAAACGTAAATTTATTAATTGCTGAGTTAAACGAAAAATGTACTAAAAAAAAAAACTGACTTTGACTCGAGTGTATATAAAATATGATATACATATATATAATAATTATTATTATTATTGATTATCGATACAAGTATCTGAGGATGAGAATGAGTTGAAAAAAAAAAATGAAAAAAGCAAAAGTATTCGCCTACTGCTATATATAAATGACGAAAAGTGCGATATGAAAAATAGAAAGAGAATAAAATATGAGTGTACTCGTGAAAAAAAAAGTGTTGGAAGACTCTCGAGAATTACGACGATATAATTATAATAAAAATTATAATAATAAATATGTAATAAGGAGAAGAAGAAAAAAAAAAAACATTACGATTATATGACGAAGAAAAAGGTCAAAGAAGCTTAAGATTTAGCCTGGTAAAATTAAGATTTAAAGTAAAAAAAAAACAAAAAAACCAGCAAGAAAAAAAACGTTAAAAAATTATCAAAGTTGCAACTGCCATGCTGTGTGCCATTATATATAAAAAATAAAAAGACGAAACGAATTATCGAGTTCGTGCGAGATAAATGGCGAGGATAAAATGATAAGGAAAAAAAAAAAAAAGAAAAATAAAACGATAAAATTAAGGAGGGCTTGAAAGAGATGAGAATGAAATAAAAATCGAACAGGAAATTTTTTTTCGAGTCTGAGGTGTTAACGACGATGCTATTGAGCAAAGGGAAAATTAATCGTTTGTTTTTCCCTATTTTGGAAAAATTTCCGGTCAGCCATTATGGAATTATATAGTGGAGAAAAAAAAAAAAAAATTTAAGGGATGAAGAAAAAGGGAGGAAAAAAAAAATTGCGAAACATTCCGTTCTCTGTCGAAGGACTATCGAAAATAATTCAAAGTATTTATCGAAATATCCTCTCCCAAGCCCAAAAAGCCCCTCTTGGATCTTGAATATATAATAATAATAATAATAATATATTCCGGTTGAGCGGGTCTCGATTTCTCGAAAAAAAAAAAAAAACCAAAAAAAACATCGAGACAACGGCTTGCCCGTACGTAAGTCTCATTACTATTTAATAAATTTACTTGTATTTGAATGCGTGCGATGGAAAAAAAAAAAAAAAAAAACAAAAAAATCATTTGCTTGCCCAAACGACCGAATTTCACGCGTGATAAAGTCGATTCGTATTTATCGCCAATAAATACTTGTATTCCATTTTATCGCAGATTTGAGACTGCCTGAGAGAAAGAAAAAAAAAAATACGTTTTTTTTTTTTTGTTCTCAACCGCACGATACAAAAATCTCATAAATTTCTGTCCTGTAAATCTACTCGTATTAAAATTGTACTCGTTCAAAATTCATCTATCGAAAATACAAAAAAAATCCCAAACCCGTTTCACACTTAAAAATGCGAAAAAAAAATAATAATAATAATGACGAAAAATAGAGACGAGAAAAAAAGTAAGAGATGTCGAGGATCCATCATACATTAAGACATAGAGTTTCAAGCACAATAAACGATTAAGTAGGGCCAGGCACAATAACGTAAAAGAATGGAAAAAAATAAAAATAAATAAAAGAGGGGATGAGAAAAAAAAAACGATCGAAATAAATTAAATTAAATTGGCCAACACGTTTGTAGGCGCAGCGATCTGTTAGAGCGACAACTCATATTAAGTACCTATACGTATAAATAAATATTGCGATACTATAGCGAAAAATATTAAATGAATAAACACATATTGTCTATTGTCTACTGGCCCTTTTATTTTTTCCCCCTCCTTTCGCGCTTCAATTGAATATATATATATATATATATATATATATATATATAGATGCAATCTATGTGCGATAAAATGCTGAATTTTTTTTTTTTTAATTTGCCTTTGACAGTTTCATGAATTTAAACAGATTTTTTCAAATTATTTTTAAAAAAACTTATTGAATTATTTTATTGAAAAGTTTGCCTCAGTTTGTCTCATTTTTGGAAAAATAAAATTGTATAGCTGCGATTGAAATTAAAAAAAAAAAATTTCTTCATGTCTAAATCCGATATTGAAAATATTTATATATTTTAATGCTAATTGCACATTTTTATTTCTGATATAAATTTCATCAATAATAATTAATGATAATTCTTGCATAAAATAAATGAGGCATAAAAGAAAAAACAAAAAAAAGTTCGACTCCCGAGGTTAAGTGAGATGAACGATCGATCAAAAAGAGAAAAAAATTATGAAAAATCAAGTATCACAGTTATCAAAAATTTTGATGATGACAAATGTAAATATTTTTCTGACGAATTTTCTCATTTTTTTTTTTTTTTTTTCGCGACGAAAATTATAAATTTATTGAAATAATCGAAATTTTGTAAAAATTTTGCCAGACGACAGTTCCGCAGATTTGGACAAAACGCCACGTGGATCGGCGAGAATCGAGGAACATACAAAAATATTTGCATCGATGTGTCCAGATGAAATATTGGATCATTATGATGATTATTCATCAAGAATTTATTACACAACTTTGATGATCGGCGACGTGTCCGGTTGATACAAAAATTTCATTAAAATTTTCAATAATTAATTAATTTTTTGCTAATTAATTATTAATTTTTATTAACAATTTTTATAAATTACAGATACGAATTAATTCGTTACGAAAAGTAACGAATTAAATTTTTCAATAATTAATTAATTTTTTGCTAATTTATTATTAATTTTTATTAACAATTTTCATAAATTTATCAAAACGAATTTATCAAAAAAAAAATTATTATTAACAAATAATTTTAATTTATCAGGTTTTACTGAACTTGCGGAAAAGTATACGAATTAAAATTTTCAATAATTAATTAATTTTTTGCTAATTTATTATTAATTTTTATTAACAATTTTTATATATTATTAACGAATAATTTTTATTTATCAGGTTTTACTGAACTTGCGAAAAAGTATACGAATTAAAATTTTCAATAATTAATTAATTTTTTGATAATTAATTATTAATTTTTATTAACAATTTTCATAAATTAATTAATTTTTTGATAATTAATTATTAATTTTTATTAACAATTTTCATAAATTATAAAAACGAATTTGTCAAAAAAAAATTATTATTAACAAATAATTTTTATTTATCAGGTTTTACTGAACTTGCGGAAAAGTATACGAATTCGGGCAAGGGCGGTCCGTCAAAATTGACCGAGACTTTAAATAGCTATATCGGCGCAATGGTCCAAGAGATTTTATCTCACAATGGCGATGTCCTAAAATTTTCAGGGGATGCTTTTATCGTAATGTGGAAAGTACGAGATGACACGGTAATGCGAGACGTTGTCAACGAGGCTATTCAGACAGCTTGCGAGATACAAAAACACTTTGGTGCATACGAGACGGATGTTGGTGTGACCCTTAAAGGTCGTAATTTTTTTTTTTTTTTTTAATGAACAATAAAAAAAAAATTCATTCCATTTTTCAAATTAATTAAATTATTATTTGTTTATAAAATTATTAATCATTTAATGCAGTCAAGTTGGCAATCGCTTCAGGAAAAATCAGTTTCACGTCTATCGGCGATCCGCAAACCACCTCGTATTATATTATCACGGGAAAACCAGTCTGGGACGTAAAATCCGCCGAGGCTCTGTGCCGGTCATTAATTTATTTTATTTTTATTTTATTTTTATTTTATTTTTATTTTATTTTTATTTTATTTTTATTTTATTTTTATTTTATTTTTATTTTATTTTTATTTTATTTTTATTTTATTTTTATTTTATTTTTATTTTATTTTTATTTTATTTTTATTTTATTTTTATTTTATTTTTATTTTATTTTTATTTTATTTTTATTTTATTTTTATTTTATTTTTATTTTATTTTTATTTTATTTTTATTTTATTTTTATTTTATTTTTATTTTATTTTTATTTTATTTTTATTTTATTTTTATTTTATTTTTATTTTATTTTTATTTTATTTTTATTTTATTTTTATTTTATTTTTATTTTATTTATTCAGAGGAGGCGACATACTCGTTGCACCAAGCAGCTGGCAATGGGCAAATTCAAGCGAGTACGTTTATGAAACTTTGCCAGATGGCATACACACGTTAATTCTGGGCTCTTCGCTCATCTGGGAACAGCCCGAAGAGGGATATCGTAAATTGAACAATTATTTTCATCCAAAAATACAATAAAAATCGAATGAAAATTTCCATTATAAACTTTTAAAAAAAATCAACGCATCAGAGTGAAAAAAAAAACAAAAAATCTAAACAATTTTTATTTTATATTTAAATTTTCAGTTGGTAAAAAAAAAAAACAAAAATAATAAAAAAAGGTTCAATCTTTTTTTTTTAGAGTTCGAACAAGACGAAACTATTGGACAACAGAGTGGCAGCCTATTTCACAATTATTCGTCCATTTTGCCAGGAACTTCGGTGCAACGAGGACGCGGAAAAAACGCGTCTGAATCGTTGATTTTCATGCAACTAACGGGAAAGAACAATATCGAGGATTTTGAGACAGAAAAAGTCGACTATAGTCGTGAGTTGGTGAAATTGAGGCTAAATTTTTTTTTTTTAATTCTATTGGAGAATTTTTCGTCCGTATTAACCTTAAGGGGAGATTACATGAATTTTTACAACCCTTTATCGCGATTTTTATGACTCAATATATTTTTTCAATTATTTACTTCGTTTGTAAAAAATTTGTGAAGCAAAAAAAATGGCAACTGGGTCCAAAAAATTATTATACAATTCTCCCCTTAATTAGTACCATAATTAATAAAATTAAGCAATCACTTTAATTGATCAAAATTTTTTATCCAAACTTAATTAATTTCATGGCTAATTCGCGTTGACCTAATGAACTTTTCGTAAAAGTAAAATAAAAAAATTTAAAAAAAAATCCAGTGCGTCCAAAAATCATAAAAGTAGCGAAGAATTAAATTAATAATTTAATTTAATTAATTAATTAAATTAATTTAATGGCTAATTCGTTGACCTAATGAACTTTTCGTAAAAATAAAATTAAAAAAAATTAAAAAAAAATCCAGTGCGTCCAAAAATCATAAAGGTAGCGAAGAATTAATTTAATAATTTAATTTAATTAATTAATTTAATTAATTTAATGGCTAATTCGTTGACCTAATGAACTTTTCGTAAAAATAAAATTAAAAAATTTTTTAAAAAAATCCAGTGCTTCCAAAAATCATAAAAGTAGCAAAGAATTAATTTAATAATTTAATTTAATTAATTAATTTAATTAATTTAATGGCTAATTCGTTGACCTAATGAACTTTTCGTAAAAATAAAATAATTTTTTTTTTTTTTTAAATCCAGTGCGTCCAAAAATCATAAAGGTAGCGAAGAATTAATTTAATTAATTTAATGGCTAATTCGTTGACCTAATGAACTTTTCGTAAAAATTAAATTAAAAAATTTTTTAAAAAAATCCAGTGCGTCCAAAAATCATAAAGGTAGCGAAGAATTAATTTAATAATTTAATTTAATAATTTAATTAAATTAATTAATTTAATTAATTTAATGGCTAATTCGTTGACCTAATGAACTTTTCGTAAAAATAAAATTAAAAAAAAATTTAAAAAAATCCAGTGCGTCCAAAAATCATAAAGGTAGCAAAGAAACAACTGATAAATGAGCTAAGAAGTTACATGCTGCCACCGGTTGTACGCTCGGTCGAGCTCAATGAACCGATTGATTATCTTACGGAAATGCGTCAGGTCGTCATAGTATTTGTCAATGTCGTGACCAGCAACGTCCGCAAGACAAAACTTATACTTCTCGTCGATGCTGCTTACAAGCTTGTTTGCGGGTATTTTTTTCTCCTTTGAAATAATTATAATAAAAAAAAAAAACTCGAATAAAAAATTTAAAAAACTTAATAAAGTAATTTTTTTTAAATAAAATAATTTTAAAATTCTCATGCCCGATATTAAGGATTTTTGATGCTTGAAAAAAAATAACGAAATTATTCTAAGGGAATTTTTCAGCCTTTGGTTTTTTTTATCCCCCCCCCCCCTCCCTCCCCCACCATAGGATCGTCGGTGAGATGAAGGGATGCGTTAATAAAACGTCTTTGTTCGACAAGGATCTTATGTTTCTCTGTATATTCGGTCTTCGGGGTGACATTCACGAAATGGAATCACAAATTGGTCTGAGATGCGCGACGAAAATTCGTGAAATTTTAACGTCAATGAGAAATATTGAATCTGTTACCGTTGGGGTCACCAGTGGCATGACATATTGCGGTGTTGTGGGCCATATTTTACGAAGAGAATATACAGTCATTGGTATGCCAGTTAACAGAGCTGCGAGATTAATGTGCGCCTACACCAACAAGGTTTTTATAACAATTAAAAATTATTATAAACAATAATTATTTTATTTATCATTTTTTTTACGGTAAATTAATTATTTTATTTATCATTTTTTTACGGTATATTAATTATTTTATTTATCATTTTTTTACGGTATATTAATTATTTTATCATCATTGATATTTCTCAAGTAATTATTTTTCCTATTTAATGTATAATGTAAATATATTCATTCAGTTGATTTTTTTTTTTTTTTAATACTCTCGATTCAAATTTAATTTCTAAATGATTTGAATATACGGTCATTGGTATATGCCAGTTAACAGAGCTGCGAGATTAATATGCGCCTACAGCACCAAGGTTTTTATAATAATTGAAAATAATTATAAACAATAATTATTTTATTTATCATTTTTTTTACGGTAAATTAATTATTTTATTTATCATTTTTTTACGGTAAATTAATTATTTTATTTATCATTTTTTTACGGTATATTAATTATTTTATTTATCATTTTTTTTACGGTATATTAATTATTTAATTTATCATTTTTTTACGATATATTAATTATTTTATTTATCATTTTTTTATTAAATATCAAATAGCCTTAATTAATTTTCTTTTTTTTTTTAATACTCTCGATTCCAATTTAATTTTTTAATGATTTGAATATACGGTCATTGGTTTTTTTTTTTTTTTTTATTAAATATCAAATAGTTTTAATTAATATTTGTTTTTTTTAATACTCTCGATTCAAATTTAATTTTTTAATGACTTAATTTTATTTTTGTGGAATAAAAAAAAAATTATAATCGCAAGGTGATTTGCGACCGCGATAGTTTTCTGCACTCACGCCTCGAGGCCAGGCACTTTATTTTACAAGAGCCGAAATATCTTAAGGGGATAACGAACATTGGTCCGGTCTACGAATTTCTCGAGCAACCCCAGTGAGTTAAATGAAAGAGAAACATTTTTATTTTTTATTATTATTTTTTTTTTTTGGAGCTGATAAACGAGCAGATAATTTACGATTTTTTTAATAAGATTTATTCTTTAATCGAACTTAATTAATTTTATTAATTCAATTAAGATTTCAAGGTTCACCACTGATACTGAGCCAGTATCCAATTTTAGGACGTGAGAGCGAGCTCAAGACCTTTAAAATTCTTTTGGCAAAAATGAGAGACGTTTGGATTGAAAGAAAAGCTGGAAAAAAAATTGCAACAACAAAAAATACTTTGATCGTCAGGTGAAATTTTTTCATCACTGAAATATTAATTAAATTTTCAGATCGCAGCAATTTTTTTTATTATGTTATTTTAATTTTAAGGGGTGAACCAAGAATGGGAAAAAGTCGTCTTCTCGAGGAAATTACGCAGATACTCCCCAGCGAGATACCCTGCAATCACATAACTCTCGTAACCAGCGATTATCAAGTAATTGATTTTATAGAAAAATAATAATAATAATCAAAAATATTTGAAGAAAAATAAAATGATGAAAAAAAAAAATAAAAAAAAAATATTTGAAGAAAAATAAAATGATGAAAAAAAAAAATAAAAAAAAAAATATTTGAAGAAAAATAAAATGATGAAAAAAATAAATAAAAAAAAAATATTTGAAGAAAAATAAAATGATGAAAAAAATAAATAAAAATAAAATATTTAAAGATAAATAAAATGATGAAAAAAATAAATAAAAATAAAATATTTGAAGATAAATAAAATGATGAAAAAAAAAAATAAAAAAAAAAATATTTGAAGATAAATAAAATTATGAAAAAAATAGAAAAAGAAAAAGAAAATATTTTTAATTATGAAAAAAAAATTCTCAGGTTCCCTACACCCTCATTCATCTCATATTTACTGTTCCATTGGGTTTTTCTACGACAATCACAAGCCCAAAAGAACGTCAGAATAAACTCTTATCATGCCTGGGCAAAATACGATATCCTCATTATCTCTGTGCCTTGAATCAAGCATTTAATGTTAATTTCAACACGACTTCTCGTTATCAGTCTCTCATTGAGACCGACAAGCAAAAATTATTGAGAAAATTTATTGCGAGACTCGTTCATGGATGTTTCCGTCGTTTATGGGTAATAATTATTGACGATGCCGAAAATACCGATCTCGAGTCATTTTCCCTGCTGGCAACGATCGTCAAGCAAGATATTCTGTTTCTCGTTCTCAGTTTTGGCCAAAAAAACGTCACTGAATCGAGACTCGATCCATTAATAATCGATAAATCCAAAGTAAATTATTATTTAATTATTTAATTATATGAGAATATTAAAATATTATTTAACTTGAGACAACAAAAATAAACATTATTTATTTATTTATTTATTTATTTATTTATTTATTTATTTATTTATTTATTTATTTATTTATTTATTTATTTATTTATTTATTTATTTATTTATTTATTTATTTATTTATTTATTTATTTATTTATTTATTTATTTATTTATTTATTTATTTATTTATTTATTTATTTATTTATTTATTTATTTATTTATTTATTTATTTATTTATTTATTTATTTATTTATTTATTTATTTATTTATTTATTTATTTATTTATTTATTTATTTATTTATTTATTTATTTATTTATTTATTTATTTATTTATTTATTTATTTATTTATTTATTTATTTATTTATTTATTTATTTATTTATTTATTTATTTATTTATTTATTTATTTATTTATTTATTTATTTATTTATTAAATTCTTTGGATTTAGATTGTTGAACTTATGGGTATCGATAAATGGTTTCATGCTGCTCTTGCCTGCCAGATATTGAACGTTGTCGCAATACCTCCAGAGCTTGAAAAGTAATTATCTAAAAAAAATTGTATTTAAAAAAAAAGCTTACTAATAAAAAATAAAAAAATAATTTCCTAATAATTTTTCCAGGACTCCTTTTTTTTTATCTTATCAAACTTATTCTCAATCGACCTCCAGAGCTACCACCAGAGCTTGAAAAATATTTATCTAAAAAAAATTGTATTTAAAAAAAAAGCTTACTAATAAAAAATAAAAAAATAATTTCCTAATAATTTTTCCAGGACTCCTTTTTTTTTTATCTTATCAAACTTATTCTCAATCGACCTCCAGAGCTACCACCAGAGCTTGAAAAATATTTATCTAAAAAAAATTGTATTTAAAAAAAAAGCTTACTAATAAAAAATAAAAAAATAATTTCCTAATAATTTTTCCAGGACTCCTTTTTTTTTTATCTTATCAAACTTATTCTCAATCGACCTCCAGAGCTGCCTCCAGAGCTTGAAAAGTATTTATCTAAAAAAAATTGTATTTAAAAAAAAAGCTTACTAATAAAAAATAAAAAAATAATTTCCTAATAATTTTTCCAGGACTCCTTTTTTTTTTATCTTATCAAACTTATTCTCAATCGACCTCCAGAGCTGCCTCCAGAGCTTGAAAAGTATTTATCTAAAAAAAATTGTATTTAAAAAAAAAGCTTACTAATAAAAAATAAAAAAATAATTTCCTAATAATTTTTCCAGGACTCCTTTTTTTTTTATCTTATCAAACTTATTCTCAATTTTTCGACTTTCTTTTTTCATGATGAGCACAATAATGAAATTATTATTATTTTTTTTTTAACGCGAGGCTCATATTTATTAAAAAATTGCAAGTAAATAAAATTAACCAAATCGTTGATGAAAGAATATTTTTTAAAATAAAAATTACAATTTATTTAAAAAAATAATAATAATAATAATAATTCAACCCTCATGTGTTAATTTTAGAGTAATACAAAAACGAAGTATGGGCAATCCAGGCTGGATCGAGAGTTATCTCGTCAGTCTTGTGCAAGCCAATGGAATTGTTATAAAGAAAACATGGATGAAAAATTTACGACCCATGGGATTTGTAATTCCACCAGCAATTATGATACAGAGGTAAACTCTCAATTCCCCTATCATATTAATAATGTTGGGACGTGTGTAATAATAATGGCAAAAATGGTAATAAATAATAATAATAATAATAATTGAAATTAAATTCATTCTCGTAAAATATAAATTTCAATAATTCACAAAGGCCAAAAGTCATACTGCATATCCCGAAAATAAAAATAAGCCCAGCCCAAGCCAAGTAACGGAATAAAATGAATTTGGAAAAAAAAAAAAAATGAATCTTGTGGAAAATTTTTTCCAATATTTCATCTCGAAATTTTTTTAAAAATTATTTCGTCCTCAGTCGACTCGATGAATATTTTTGCCCGGGGAGGGGGGTGTTTTTTTGGATTTTTCTGTATAGAAAAAAACACTCCTTAAGGTTTAGACACACGATAAAAAATTCCAATCACACCTACAGCCTTTTAAAAATGTAGATCGGCATCGAAAACGAATGATGGAAATCTCGATATTGTGCCTGAAGATATTGCGGACAGGGTTGACGGATGGAAAATGTATAGAACGAGTTTCAGTGTTAGTATGATAAAAAAAAAAAATTATAAATTTTTAAAAAATTTTTAAATTCACTAAAAATCATTTATTGGCATTAAAATTTTTTTTTTTTTCTCTCAATACCAAATTATTATTAAATATTCGAAGAAAATTATAAATTTTATACCGTCACAATAATGATCAATAATTGTGATGGATTATTTAATTATGAATTTTTTTTTCAATTTTTTTTCAATTTGTTTTTTTTTAGTGTATATTTCTTGTCAGGATAAAATAATTTTTTTTTTAATAATTATTGAAGGAAAGCGTATCTGCGATTATTGAGAATAAACGGGAAACTTCGTCCACTCAAGAATCGAAGCTCGTAGCTGTTTGCTTGATACCTCGAAATTTCATGCTCGAAGATGTTGGTTCAGAAATAACTATGGATGGTAATAAATAATTTTTTTTTTACTCAGTTGCCTAATTGCCTAAAAAAAATCACAAATTATCGGAAAAATAATTATTTGATTTTTCAGTAATGATTCTAAAATTGTTCGATTCCCTGACACCTCTGGATCAATTTTTGCTCAAATGTGCTTCTGTACTTGGTGAAACCGTCAACAGAAATATGTTGGAAAAATTAATGGAAGGAACGTCAGTTCGAGAGATTGGTTTTGGTACGTTTTTCTTTTTTTCGTAATAATTAAAATATTATAAATAAATAATAATAATTATTATTATTATTATTAAAATTATAACAAATTATTATTACGATAATTTGTCACGCAGCTGTCATGAAACTTTTTGAAATAAGGATTTTGGGCTGCGCAGCTGGTGATTTCGTCAGAAGTCCAGGCCCCTTAATGTTTTTCAGGCACTCAAGGAAGCGAAATATTGGCGTAGAAATTCGTTGTGGCTGCACTGGACTGTCGACCAGAGGTAATTTTTTTTTTACAAAACATAAAAAACAAAGAAAAATATTTTAATTAAATATTTACTAATGATCAATTTTTTGAAATTGTTCGAGTTTAATTATCCTTTAATTTTTACAGAGCTCTAAAATTGTGAAAAAAAATACTTTTTTTAAATTTACTTTGACTCGAATTTCATCCCACTTAATCGTAAATTAATTGATTAATTAATTTACGATTAAGTGGTATGAAATTCGAGTCAAAGTAAATTTTAAAAAAGTGATTTTTTTCACAATTTAAAATTTTTTAAATTTACTTTTAAAAATCTAAATCAATTAATTAATTAATTTACGATTAAGTGGTATGAAATTCGAGTCAAAGTAAATTTAAAAAAAGTGATTTAATTAATGGTGAATTAATTAATTAATTAATTGAGGTCTGATTTCGATTGAATTTTGTCATTTTAATCAAAGAATTGAAATATAAATTCTGAAAATTTTTGCAGATGTTCTGGCAGATTTGCCAAATTATGCTTCGTGTGGTCTGATGCGTTTTAAAATTTCCATGTTTCGAGACACAACTTATAGGTGTGTGAAAAAAAAAAAAAAAAACAAAAATTCTCAAAACTTTCGAGGAATTAAAAAAAAAAAAATCATTTCAATTATTTCAGACTCCTAACTGATAATCAAAAAGTTGAATTTCACACAAAAGCTCTTAAGTACTTGCGACAAAATACGAGAAGGTGCGATTCTTGCGGTGGTGGACCATTTGGAAAATTGCTCGGTCAGGTTTATCCCGAAAGTATTAAATATGAAAGAAGAAAATTTGACCATTTGAATTACGTAATAAGTATATCGGACTACGGAGTAATCGATGCTGGAGATCACGATGAAAAATTCGAGCAAAGTACGTAGTTGAATTGAAAACATAAATTATAGAAAAAAATTATTGCTGGCTGATTTTTCGTCGATAATTTTAATCATGCGATAAAATAATAATTGATTTATCACGGTGGATTCTGTGCGAATTTCGCATGTTGGAATTGCGTGAGAAAAATTTAAACACCTGAGAGAAAAATTCTTAAAAAGACTCAAATTTTATTTCGTATTTTTTTTAAATTCTCAGAGCTACAATCGAGTTTGAAAAATTCTTAAAAAATTACTCTCGGGTTAATTTTGATTTGTTTAAATTTTTCTAATTCCTCTCTCGAGCGTACCTTCAAGTACGAATTTAATTTTTATCAAAATAATTTGATATTTTTTTTTGTTTTCGTTTTTTTTACAGAACCAGAAACAGTCTCGTCAGGCACAGAAGTTGGTCAACGTTCTCGCATGAGTTTTTGTCGCTCGGTTGTTAAACATTCAACAAGAACATTCTCAAATATCGATTTTAGCAATTGCCAGTGCAATTTGATTCTCAATACAGTATACAGTCAAATGTTGGATCATTGTCGTGGAATTGAACGAAAGGACAAAACTTTAACTGTTATACTAGAATTTGTTCAAGTTCTTTTAGCAGCTTCGAACGTTCCACAAGCGATAAAACTTTTGAACGAGGCCGAGAAAATTCTCGCTGAGGTTTAATTATTATTATTGATATTAAATTATATTTAAATTAATTGTGATAATTAAAATAATTAAATCAAATTGACAATTTTCTCATCGATTTGGACCATCGTAAAAAAAAAAACAGCTATTTGGAACTGGCCAAGAGGACGAGCTCATAACATTTCCATATCTCACTGGAAAAATTAAAACTCTTTTGGGACGTTGCAATCTCCAGGGTGGATTTGTCAACGAAGCTGCTCATTCGCTCGATGATGCGATCAAAAGTCTCGGATGGACATTTCCACATACGACTATAATGGCACGATGCAGATCGAGAATTCTTCTCGAGGAGCAAAGACTCATGCTGACCTGCCTCAGAGACTGGAAAGTTGGCGTTGCAGATGGCGATGCTGCCAATTATAACGACCAGCTTGCAAATTGTCTTGCTCAAATGTTTATCGCTTTTCGTGTAAATATTCAATTGATATTATTATTTTTATTTAACGAAATCCTCATTTTTTTTTCTTCCAATGATGAAAATTTGCTTAGCCAACTTGACGAGAAAGGCAAATATTTCTGGGCTGCCTAAAAAAGGATAAATTAAATTATTATAAATTTTTTTTTCAACATACGAAATTATTGAAATTAATCAAAAAAAAATTTCCAGCTTAACATGAAAAAATCTCAAAAATTATATAAATCTCTGAGTAAAAATAATTTATTATGGCTGCAGATTAGGGGGATGCAGAAACACGCGAGATCTTCTAATGATGAAAATTTGCTAGCCAACTTGACGAAAAAGACAAATATTTCTGGGCTGCCTAAAAAAGGATAAATTAAATTTTTATAAATTTTTTTTCCACATACGAAATTATCGAAATTAATAAAAAAAAAATTCTAGCTTAATATGAAAAAATCTAAAAAATTATATAAATCCCAAAGTAAAAATAATTTATTATGGCTGCAGATTAGGGGGATGCAGGAACACGCGAGATCTTCTAATGATAAAAATTTGCTTAGCCAACTTGACGAGAAAGGCAAATATTTCTGGGCGGCCTAAAAAAGGATAAATTAAATTTTTATAAATTTTTTTTCCACATACGAAATTATCGAAATTAATTTAAAAAAAATTCTAGCTTAATATGAAAAAATCTAAAAAATTATATAAATCCCAAAGTAAAAATAATTTATTATGGCTGCAGATTAGGGGGATGCAGGAACACGCGAGATCTTCTAATGATAAAAATTTGCTTAGCCAACTTGACGAGAAAGGCAAATATTTCTGGGCTGCCTAAAAAAGGATAAATTAAATTTTTATAAATTTTTTTTCAACATACGAAATTATTGAAATTAATCAAAAAAAAAATTCCAGCTTAACATGAAAAAATCTCAAAAATTATATAAATCTCTGAGTAAAAATAATTTATTATGGCTGCAGATTAGGGGGATGCAGAAACACGCGAGATCTTCTAATGATGAAAATTTGCTAGCCAACTTGACGAAAAAGACAAATATTTCTGGGCTGCCTAAAAAAGGATAAATTAAATTTTTATAAATTTTTTTTCAACATACGAAATTATTGAAATTAATCAAAAAAAAAATTCCAGCTTTAATATGAAAAAATCTCAAAAATTATATAAATCTCTGAGTAAAAATAATTTATTATGGCTGCAGATTAGGGGGATGCAGGAACACGCGAGACTCGCTGCAATTTGGGGCCTGAACGCTGCGCTTGCATCGAACAAGAATTTTTACGCCTTGTGCACAGCATATGCAAATATGCTGAAGATTGCTCACAGCTATCAGCATCGGTAATAAAAATAAATAATGGCGAGAAAAAAGAAGAAAAATTGGAAAAAAAAAAAATTACAAATTGAAGAAATAAAATGAAGATTTATTTTCAAGCTTAAAAAAATCTTTCCATTCAAAATTAGACTGAATGAATTATTTTTCGCGTAAAATATTAAAAATTTAATTTTCTTCAATTTTTATCGAACATTTTTTTTTCTCCTAATAATTCTTAATAAATTTCTATCTTTCATAGCCCATAGTTTTTTCCAGCCCAAGCCAAGTGACGGAATAAAATGAATTTGGAAACAAAAAATTTTGATTCTTGTGGGAAATTTTTAAAAAATTTAATTCTCCAATTTTTACCGAACAATTTTTTTTTTTCTAATCAATTTTTTTTTCTCCTAATAATTCTTAAAAAATTTCTATCCTTCATTAATCACAGAAGCATCATTCCCCTGTTGGAAAATGACGCCATTAATTTATGCAGTCGAAGAAACGACGCCCTGGAACTCCAGGATCTTCGAGCTATAGCAAAATTGTATTCGAGTATTTTTTTTTCACGCTGGCTCAGAGGACTAACAGCTGAAGCCTCGAGTTTGGGCTTCATCACTCTACGAATTTCACGTACTGTACGCTCGAGCAGCCTCAGTTTAGCCATATTGCCGAGATTAATTCATTTGTTAATGCTCGAGTGTCGACACGATGAGGTCGTCGCGCTACTTCGTGAACTCGGTTAGCCATCCAATTATTCTCCTCATAATTTTAAATCCTGAAAAAAATTAATATAATTATTTTTCTCGTTAAAAAAATATTTTCTAACATTTCTAACAAATTACCTATATATATATCTGTTATTACAATCGTAAAATAATTTATTTGTATAGTAAAAAAAAAAATTTCTAACCCAGAATTTATATCCAACAACGATATGGACAAATCAGGACGAACTTGGTATTACGCTCTTTGCATAGATTTTCAATTGGAGGCGGGAGTTACGGTAGTTCAATTTGAAAAGTGCGAGCAATATTATCAAGAAGAGGGTGACACGATGATAAATCTACGAGATCCAGAGGCTGAACAACGTTATTTCACGTCCATGTGGCTCTGGTCAGTAAAACTAATTTTTTGGTCATTTAAGGGGGGAGATAAATTTAGAATACCGAAAAAGCAAAAAAATTCTGCGTCATTAGCGTTATTAGCCTAGAGCATTATTTTTTTTTAGCGTTTTCGTTCGTTTGAGGATTTTTTTTTGCGTTCATTTTTCGTTCGCTTGAGAACATTTTTTTAGTCTTAATTTTTCGTTCGCTTGAGAACATTTTTTTAGCGTTCATTTTTCGTTCGCTTGAGAACATTTTTTTAGCGTTAATTTTTCCGTCGCTTGAGGAATTTTTTTAGCGTTAATTTTTCCTTCGTTTGAGGAATTTTTTTAGCGTTAATTTTTCGTTCGTTTGAGGACATTTTTTTAGCGTTAATTTTTCCGTCGCTTGAGAACATTTTTTTAGCGTTCATTTTTCGTTCGCTTGAGAAGATTTTTTTAGCGTTAATTTTTCGTTCGCTTGAGAACATTTTTTTAGCGTTTATTTTTCGTTCGCTTGAGAACATTTTTTTAGCGTTAATTTTTCGTTCACTTGATCAAGGTGCTTGAGAATGGAAGAATGGGAAGCAGCTACAGTCTGGCGAAGCAAAAAAATTTGTATTGGTGATATAATGGATGAGCAAACAGTATCGGCCTCGATTACGGCTCTGAAAAAACTCGAGGGACTCCTCATTTATTACGGTAAATATTTTTTCAATTTGCCAACAAAATAATTTCATGCTACATGAAAATTTTCGTTCTGGTCAGTTCACAAGGTCGACAACAGAAACGCAAAAGCCGTCGAGATGATTCTGATCGATGTACGAAAGCAATTCAAGATAATTAATAAATTACAAAGAGTCAAAGTCATTCTAGCCAGGTAATTTGGAGTAAAAAAAAAATAATTCAAGCGACCCAAAAACTCTACCCCGAATATTAATGATATTTCAACCAAAAAAGTGACAAAATAATTTATTTTCATCCAAACTTTGAGATTTCAGAATGAATCAAAATCGTACCTGAAATTTAGTAAGGATGGAAAAAAATATATTACACTTTTTTTTTACCATCAGTCGGTATTTCAGATACTGTTAAAAAATGATTATTCATTTCACTTGTAGTCTTGATAGATTCAAATTTTTATCGTTATTAAAAATTTGCAAATTATCGGGGAATCGATAAATGGTCAATTTTTTTCCAATATAAACCCCAGATACTACAATATCGTGAAATTTCGCTCTAAAATGGGAATTTTTTTCCAATATAATTCCCAGATACGGTGAAATTTCGCACTAAAATGGGAGTTTTTTTCAAATATAAATCCCAGATACTACAATATGGTGAAATTTCGCTCTAAAATGGGATTTTTTTTCCAATACGGTGAAATTTCGCACTAAAACGCGAATTTTTTTACCAATATAAATCCCAGATACGTACTCATGAAGGCTTACTACAACATGGTGAGATTTCGCACTAAAACGGGAATGAGATTGTTGCGGCGTTCGAAAAAAATTGCCATCAAAATGGAGAATAAAATGATATACGAATGGGCGGATCATTGCGAGAAGGTAACTTAACACGTTGAGCGCAGGGGCCAATTTTGCTCTGCTTTCCGTTGGAGCGACTCGTCAGTCCCCACGGACTGAACGAGGCGCTTAACGTGTTAAAGAAATAGAAACAAAAATGAAAATTCATAGAATTATTCGTTTTTTTCTTTCAATTCAAATTTATTCTCATTTTTGATAAATGAATTGAAAAATTATTCGAAAATTCATTAGGGAAAAAAAGATTTAAAAAAATTGCTCAATTGATGAAAAAAAAACAAATTTCAAAGGCTTGGACAGGCTCTTTGAGCATTCTTCAGCGAGACTTTTGGAAGGAAAGATGCAACAGGGTATCGAGCATAAGCTGGCACGACATTGAGAAAAAATCACGAAAAATTATTCCTTATACTCTGCCATTGCCTGCTTATCCCCAAAACTTTTGACAAAAGTACGTCAATAAATATATTCATTTCGTTTTACTGCGTTATATTTACAGCACGCAATTTTATTTCACACAATGCTTTCGACTTAAGAGTATCGTGAAACGAAAAAAAAAGAGAAATTTAACGAAAAGATTTTTTTTTCTTATTTCTGTTACCAAGGACGTTTTTTGCTCTGCATCGCATGAGTCAAAATCCATGTATTTTTCTCTTTTGGCACCGTCATTTGCTGCTTGTGCCTGCCTTGAGATTTACACATGACGAATCGTCTACCCTGCCTAGTTACGAAATAACAATCCTTGCAACGAAGATTGAGCTTTCCCTTCGTTTTCATCCCTCGCGCAGCATCGACGAGCGATGTCCTCGTTTCCAACAAGCTCGGACCAACTCTCGAACGATTATCGCACAAAGAATGAAAATTTTTATCGCTCGAGAGTTTTCCACATGCCAGAGAGCTCGTCGCAGGCAAAATATTCGAGAATGCAGTCCGATGAGCACATCTCAGGATGAATGAAAGACTCATTTTACCTGTAATGAGAAAAAAAAAATACTTTGTCATTCTTGCATAGACTTATGGTCAATTATATATTTTTGATAAAATCGTCTCAATCATTTTCATTGATATTTATTTTACATTTTTGATTTTTTTTTTCGTTCATTTCATTCTGTATTATTTTATTTTTATATTTTCTCTAAATTACAGAAAATTCATTACAAGAATGAGACTCATTTTACCTGTAATGAGAAACAAAAAATACTTTGTCATTATTGCATAGACTTATGGTCAATTATATATTTTTGATAAAATTTTCTCAATCATTTTCATTGATATTTTTTTATTGTATTTATTTTACATTATTCATTTTTTTTATTCGGAATATTCTAAGAATATTCGATCTAAAAAATATTTTTCAAACTATTTCGTTAATATCTTCTTGACATTATTATTGCCAATATTGTTATTATTATGCTCAATAAATATTAAGTTTTATTCCTCAGGAGGGTTTTTTCCAGAAGCAAAATACTAAAAACCTTCTCTGTCCACTTTACTTATTGTTATATTTTGCAAGCAATTAATACGCGCGCGCTCGCGCACGGAAATTTAACATTTCTTTAGTACACTCAAAGCACGTGACATGAACACTTTTAGGTTATGTTAAGTACATTAAAGTAAGTGCTTGATTATTAAGAAACATTTTAACAAAATAACAATATTTAAATATACTTTTTTGTCATTAATGTAAATTCGAGCTGAAACATAACCTCAAAATCACGCACCTTGCAAAAACGCCGCAGCCGGTGAATCGATGAATGACGAAACCGCTCTTTTCTAGGTGTATCCGACGACAAACTCCTTGAGAAAATACTGCATTCAGAATTTGATGATAGTTGGCTCAACGAAAAGTATAATTTTACACCATCTCCGAAGCGGCATGAATACGTTGATCAGCTGTACTCGTTTGTCTTTCCCGACACCATTTTTCGAATTTCCCGAACAATTCCGAACATACCCGAAAACGAGCAAAATACGGTTTTTTTTTTTGTTTCGTCACTTCACTTACAATCGCGTTTATTTACCGCGAAATCCGTTAGATGCGAAATTTGAATTCTACGTAATATGCAATATTTTCAGAATATTGCTCAAACGAATGAAATATTTCAACAACATTATGCAAATATATATTTCAGCAATATTACTCATGTATTATGTGTAAAATGTAACATATATATTTGAATAATGCAGATCTTCGTACGATTGTCCATTATTTCATTTAACGTTCCAGTTTTTAATCAATAATCTTACTTGATTTATCGAAAAGTAAAAAAAAAGTAATCACAACTTCCGTTTATATAGTTTCCCGCAAGTATCCCAGATAGACGAGCCCCACGAAAGTGACGCACATAACGGAAATATGACGAAATTTTCAAATTTGTCGCCATATTTGCCTCATGCACCTCCGGCACTCTCGTGGACCTTTTGTTTATCTGGGATAATACCTACACGCTATGTTCCACGTTATTGATATGTAACAAATATTGTTGTTACGAACAAAATTAAACATTTTTCACGAAACCTGAAGGAATTTTTTCACCAATACGCACACATAAGAATTATTAACAAACGACAAAATAAACGAACTTCAATTTCTTCTTCTTCTCTATCCGGAAGTGCGACTTTGGCATGCGCAGAAATTATCGGTAAGAGACATAACGTAACCATGGAAACGACCGGAAGTGACGATTCCCATCGTTTGCGCAGATGAGTCACATTCAGGACATCATTCGCGCAGGTTCATTGCCGAGATTCGCGAAAATATGAACCAGGAAATTAAATGAATGCTTAAGGAGGATCCTCAGGAGAAATATCGAAAAAATTAATACTTATAGGTTATAATTCAACATTGATACGCATTAAAACTATCTTTTATGTGTCAAACGATATTAATTGAAAAACTCGCAATTTTTGTACTTAGCAATCAGCAGATTCAAAATAAACCGCTTTTATTATCATCTTGTCTGCTCCAAGTTTACTCTCCTCCTTCCCTAACCCCTGTCATTCATAAAATAGCGAAATATTTCGTTTGAATTGTTCGAAATAAACACTCGACTGACAACAAAAACAACAAGAACAACAATGCTGCGAGGAATTCGTAATTTGTTGCAAACTGGCGTGAGTCAATCGTACCGAAAATAAATTATTTATCGAACATAACCTAACTTTCTATAAAAAATTCTAAACAAAAAAAATCTTAGAATTCAACGGGATTAAAGTTATTGACTCGTAACTTAAATCTGGTGCCCGTTGTCGTCGAGCAAACTGGCCGTGGTGAACGTGCTTACGATATTTATTCGAGGCTCCTCAAAGAACGAATTATTTGTCTAATGGGACCGGTATTTATCAACATAACCTCAAAATTTTTACAATTTCGCCCATTTAATCACGAAGTAATGCAATTATTTTTCTCTGGGTTAAAAAAAAACGAAAAAAAATAGATAACCGACGATGTTTCGTCGCTGGTTGTGGCCCAATTGTTGTTTCTCCAGTCGGAAAGCAGCAAAAAACCAATTCATCTGTACATAAATTCACCCGGTGGTAGTGTGACTGCCGGACTTGGAATTTATGACACTATGCAATACGTTCTTCCTCCTGTCGCGACCTGGTGCGTCGGACAAGCTTGCTCAATGGCAAGTTTGCTTCTCGCTGCTGGAGCTCATGGAATGCGACATTCTCTTCCAAATGCGAGAATAATGATTCATCAGCCATCTGGTGGTGTACAAGGACAAGCTACAGATATTCAGATACAGGCAGAAGAAATTCTCAAACTGAAGAAACAAATTAACAAACTTTACGTCAAGCACACTGGCCTTGAATTGCTAAGGATAGGTAAGATTATTATTTTTTTAAAAATAATAATAAAAAATTCTTAAAATAGAATCTTTAGGCTCTCCAGGCAGCTTAGAATTTTCATATTTTTTTTTGCTAAAATTCGAAAAAAAAAAAAAACACTTTTTTCATCACAAAGTTTTATCTATGGGGATGAAGAGAGTTAAAAGAATTATTATAATTGCAGAAAATAGTATGGAGAGAGACAAATTCATGTCGCCAATTGACGCCAAAGAATTTGGCATAATAGACAAAGTTTTGGAACATCCGATGCAAGAGAACGAGGAAAAAACGACTCTCTTGTCCGAGAATACTGCCAAGGGCACAAGTCAGCAATAATTTAGAAAATTTCGCTCACTGGCCTTAAAAAAAATTTGAAAATAAAAAATAAAAGACATCATTATTGCATTATAAATTTTTTTAATGAATATTTAATAATAGAGATAATAAAATATTTAATAAACTTTATGAACTATATTATTCGATACTTTTTTTTTTTTTTTTAAACCTATTTAACGATAATAAAGCACAGTCCAAGTTTACTCGCCTGGATCACACGGCAACCCATCGACAAGGGGGAGGCAAGGATGAAGCATTTTTTTAAATTTTTTTTTATCAAGATGCAAATAATCCCATCGCATCGAAATAATTATGCTCGCTATATTTCAACGAAGCAACGGCCAGTATATAAGCAACTTCCCTTCAAAATATTCATTTCGTTTGATTTTCTCAATTTTATCACGTAACTCAACTGTTTTGCAGAAGATTTTATCGAAAAAAAATCGTTTGAAATGTGATAAAAAAAAATTAAACTAACGATTTATATCACACCACATTCAGATAGCCACGTGTATCACGTACATATGCATATATATATATATATATATATATATATATATATATATATATATATATATGTTTGTGCTTACTAATGTTCTTGTCCTATCATATAGCACAAAATAAATTCGACAGTCTCGATCTTGCATAATAAATTCATTCGCGAATTTAACTCTTAAATTCTAGCCAAAATCTCTCAAATTTCGTCCATGATGGAACAAACTGACAAGTTTTCTATGTTAAAAAAAAAAAACAAAAACAATCTCATACTCTCATCTCGGTATAGTGAGAGTGTCGATGCCAGAGAAGCGTTGATAATCATTTCTTGAGCATGAAAAATATAATTTTCTTATGGCGAGTAGAGAAGCTCAACAACGAAAATACATAAAACAAAAAGAAAAAAAAACGACCCGAAAATAAAAGATACGACTTTCTTTTGTCGTGTTCTCTTTCAAGGCCAAATTCTAACGGACAAACTTTCTTCAACGAACGTAAAGTGTAAAAAATTGTGAAATTCATTGGGGAGAAACTTGAGCATGAGCGAGCATCAGTATGTCTTTTTTTTCCTTGGGAAATCTCAATTCGCGACCGGCCAATCTTGCAGTTTCTAATTCTCTCTCGGCAACAATCAATTCCATTGCAACGACACCACCGCCGCTCTCGTGCTCTCTCGCAACCCTATCTAGTGCCATTTTGAATTCACTGGGGACAAACTTGAGCATGAGCGAGCATCAGTATGTCTTTTTTTTCCTTGGGAAATCTCAATTCGCGACCTGCCAATCTTGCAGTTTCTAATTCTCTCTCGGCAACAATCAATTCCATTGCAACGACACCACCGCCGCTCTCGTGCTCTCTCGCAACCCAATCTAACGCCATTTGACTTCTCATATCATCGTCCAATATACGATGACTATAATGAGCCACAACTTCCTGTCTGCTGCATTGTCGTTCTCTCATTGCTTTTAATGAGCCGTTCCAGTGCAATAATTGAAAAACCGTCATGAGCTCTTGAAATTCAAGCATTGTGCGTCCACGATTACACTCGAGCATGAAGCGAAAAGCTCCGATTCCTGTATTTGGATCCTCTTTCTCGTCACTGGTACCCTGGCAAAGTTATTAATATTATTTTAGATAAGAAATTTCACACTTCCGGTGATCAGAGTTTGCTTTTAACTTTTTTGTGCCACGCAATATTTTAGCCAATTTATTTAAATAATTTTAAAGAGAAATTAATGAAATTTGAATTTAAAAAAATTAAATATATATAATAAAAAATTATACCTGACTCAGGACTGTTCCAACAACACTTGAACTCGTCGCAGGCTTGGCAAAACTTGCTCTAGCCTCGGCGACTGCTTTCTCAATGAAATCGTCGGTTATTTTTCTCGACGGATGTTCATTAAAAACAGAATTCATCAGAGCTATCTTGGCAGCTGATCTTCGCGCCTCAGCTTTTGTTGGGCAATTTTGAAAGCTTCCAAAACACGAACCACCAGGAAGAGTGACGTAACAGATGTAAGGTGGACTCGCTCCTGGCACTGATTCGTAAATAACGAGGGCTCCGTTTCTCAGCTCGGTTCCTCGGCTCTGCTTCATCTGCCAGAATTCTTGGAGAGCCTCGACAACGTTTACTGTTGAAATAATTTTTTTTTGTTGTGTAAAAAAAATCAATTGAAGATAAAATAATGAATTTTAGCAAAGTCTAGTTTAGTAAGTATTTTAGTCTTCTAATAAATTGAAAATAAATTTTTTTACCTCTTCCATAGCCTTGAGTGTGTTTGGCAAAACTGTTGACGACAGCGTCGACGGCTTCTCTGAGTACTTGCTTGGCTCTTGCGTCTACCAAACCTCCGTTAACCCCCATATTTTCCGGCACCCTCGTTTTCGTTTTGACCGGCATAATGCCCTGCATCACAGCTCAATGGCAGCTTCCAATCATTGAGCCTTTTTTTTTTTTTTTGACAAAATTGACAATTATCGTTACACAGTTCGATTATTTATTCGAACTTATTTAACGACTCGATCTTTTTAGCCCACAAGATTCTAGTTTAGACTCTTCCCGATAATTTACGATCTGTCAATATTGGGTGTCGAAATGAAATTAAAAATTCAAACCAATTCCCGCGAAATTGTTTCGTCGCTCGATCCATTTTTCTCTCGATCCGAATATATATATATTTGCGAGAGAAAAAACTAAAGAAAATCGGTAAGAGATGAGTTAACACTAGAGACGTCGCGATCTTTTCTCTGTCGTCTCGCGCAAACTCGCGATAAGCTTTTACCTGCCTCCCTAACTAAGTAAAATTGATAGCTTGATCGTACACACATTCTCCCACAAGTTCAACGATCCTCATATATATATAGGTGTGTGTGTATGTATATAGGTATGTATGCATTTGTGTATGTATATAGATACACACGCATCAGAACGCAGTCACAAAACTTACTTGCAGGAAGACCGTGGGAGATGCGCGACGATGCCCTCGAAAGATGCTTTGGGCCTTTTTTTCACCTTTTCCTCGTATCGTCTAGACGAGATGATTTAGCGATTGTGCCGTTGCAATGCGTTTTGAGGGATCGATGACCACGCACGAAACGCCGAGTAAAAAAAAAAAAAAACATTCAAAAAGTCTCACGAGACATGCTCGGCACCCCGAGAGAGTGACCAGAAGACACAAAAACTCGGCGAGAAAAGAGTAGAGTTCGGGGACCCACCTGGAGAACGAGCGGCGGAAAGCGAAGAAGGGGGAATGGCAACAGACGATGGCCCGAGGAATTCGCGTAAATTACTCTCCGATCGGCGCACCGAGAGCGCTGTAGGATCAAATTGCAAGACACATATAACGCGTTTAATGGCCCCGGACCACTGACGATTTCCAGAAAACCAGGGCCGTAACTTGTTGCAGTTATGACGTCTCGTAAGGGCTCCCCACGGCTGCGGGCAAAGGGCACGTGTGAGGAGTTGGGAAAATGTCGCAAAACCGCTGGGCCCTTTTTTGGCAGTTCGTGGAAGCGACACGGAGAATTGGGAGGACAGTGGCGCTGCCTGTATCGTCCATCGTGATACACCGCGCGAGCTGCTCTGTTGATATGACAAATTTCTTGTTTGCCAATGATCGATAACATTTGAAAAGCGCGGGGAAATTATTATTCGAACTATCATTCAATATTTTCGTCAATTTCAGAGTGATAAGAGATTACAAACAATACGATTTTGTGCCAATAAATACAGGAAATTTTGAGAATCACACAATATGCAATGCTTTTATTTATGCAAACATCTGCGGTGTTGAACAAACTAATGTTTAGTTTCTCTAACGCTCTTCGCTATAGTCACGTCACTTATTTTAGCAGCTCTTGACATATACTTGATCCTAATGGCCGATGAGTTTCAATATTCTTACAGTTCCATTTCCCAATCCCAAAAATTCCGAATTGTGGACAATCCCAAAAATTTTACACACAAGATAGTATAAGGCCCAATTGAGGACACTGCGCAGTATCCATTCATGAAAACAATAAAGGTAGCCATCTTGTCTCTCTTGCACGCATTGTATTTTCTATGACAGCTCAAACGCATCCCTTCCTCTGTGCCCAGAACTTTACGTAGATCGTAAAATGTGGAAAATGCATTTTTTGTCTGGTGATTTGAACGCGTGTATCACACGTTATCTCGATAATAGTGATAAAAATTATAAGTGCAACATCTCATAGACGATAAATCAACGAGACTCAATACCGGAAGTGCAAGCATCCTGTTACTTTTTTTTTTCAAATCAAGCATCGATATAGTTTCTTCCTCCTCCCGCTTTTCCAGCGCCTCTCGCGGCGTCGTCAATTTATCTTCATAGAAACAAATATACAGATATTATTGCTAAATTAAAATGTGTCCAATTACTTTTATTAGATACTCGAGCATATCTATAGACGATAAATGACCTTGTATGAATAGCATCGAATATAATAGGCTATTTTTATGCATTTATATACATATATATATATATATATATATATGTGTGTGTGTGTGTATGTGTAATATACGTGGCAGGCGAAACGAAGACAGAACGATCGTTCCGTCTCGCAATCGCTGACGACATATGAACCGTACGAGGTGCTCACAAACGGTTGGCGGGCTAGGGGGCGATTTTACGCGCGTACGTTTTCCCGCGTGGTCCCGCGCGCCGTATCACGTAATGTTGTATTAGTTTGTGTTGGTGTAATCGTGCTTTAACGACAGATCAGCTGAGCGCCAGCTGGGCCCAGGACATTGACCAATCGGAGTACAGCGTATGCGCTTGTTGCGCCGCCAACAAAACGTACACACAGAGTTGGGCCGGTGCTTGTGTTGCATTCATCGTTGGAGTTCGCGCGAAACGCCAGTCTGCTTCTCTCCTCATATCGTCACAGCAGCGTTCTTGACAATTTTTTTTTGATTTTTTTCCTTCCATTTATAAAACATTTTCAATAAATTATTGCAAAAATATTCAGACTATATCCTGTGCATATCGGTATTTCATGGAGTTTATAAATTTGTGCGAAGAGAAAGTTTGTGAAAAGTTTGTGGTAAAATCATCGAGAAAATCAGGCGGGAAATAGCCATCGAGTGTTTGTCAGCGTGGGTTTCTCGTACTCGTTTCTCAAACCCAAACGAATTATCTGAGAAAGATTTGAGTGTCGTAAAAACATTTTTTCATTAAATATATCATCAAAGAAGTAGATTTATTGTCTTTTAGTGATTAAAAATAAACATTTCATGTATAAATATGACGATACCTGCTAGGCGTCAGGTGAGACGACGCCGGTGTGCCTGACTCGAAAAAAAATCATTCTCGTTCCAGTGTTTAAAGAGTGATATTATTTAATACAAGTGTTACGAATTATTGTTTATTATTATCGAACGTATAATTATTAATTTTTGGTGAAAAAAAAAATTAAAAAATTTTCCCCTCATTGGGAGGTTATGTTATGTGTACAGAGGGCGTGACAGTACCGGATTATAGTCAGGGGTTGGTCAGGGTTTCGCGCGCTGCTCTCCCGCGCTTCGATACACTCTTCTCCCGCATTTTCGCGCAAAAATTATTTTACGATATCAATGAATAATAATAATAAATTATTGATAATTTACATAAATAAATGAGCTTTCGAGTGATCTTTTGAGATTTGAAAAAAAAACATTTTAATATCGTTTGAAATATCATCGTACTTTGGTGTCTCTTCATTATGGCGATCGTGTGACCCCGTAAGGATCGTCTCGCTCGTTACTATTTTCCATTAAAATCGTCTCAATTCTCCGAGGATTTTTATTTAATTTACCTTAAAATCAGGGCGAAGTAAAAATCTACGAGATTGCAAAAAAAATTAAGTATTCGATCGATCGTCATTAATTGGAAATACACGTCATCAAAAAAAAACGCAGCATCAAGATGCCACAAACTAGGTGAGTCGACGAACTCCACTTTCCTTCCTACCATTCACAATCTCATTTTTCACCAATTTTTCCAGGATTAAATAATTAATCGCGCCCTGGAATTTTCTCTCCATAATCACGAAATATTATTTCTAAAAATGTCGAGCGTAAAAAAAAAAAAAAAAAATCACCATCTCGAATTACGAATCTAACCTTTTTTTTTTTTTTTTTTTCCTTCCTGCACCATTTTCACCGAGGCGTGGACATGCCTCGAGGTCCGTTAACGGCCGGGGTTGCGTCCACCCTCGTTTTTACAAATTAATCGAAAAAATAATAATAATAACAATCAAATTATATTTGCAGCATTTAAGACAAAGCAAGCATGCTTGAAATACAGTAGAACCTCGTTTATCCGAGATAATGAGCAGCCTCGAATCTCGGATTAATTAAATTTCGGATAATACGAAAATCATTCAAAAATCTAAACAATTATTATTATTATTTAATTTAAGTAATAATTTAATTAGACAAAAATCAAAATGTGAAAACCTAATGAAGCTACGTAAAATCTTACAGGCATGCTTTGTCCATTTTATCCGAGTTTTTCTGAATTATTTGAAAATTAAATAAATTTTAAACGTATTTATTTTTACACACGATCGAGAAAAAAAATGGCAATAAAATTATATTTGCAACATTTAAGGTAAAGCAAGCATGCTTGAAATACAGTAGAATCTTGTTTATCCGAGATAATACTAAATGCAGCCTCGGATAAGTTACATCTCGTATCTCACAAGCATAATTGTTTTATCCGAATTTTTCTGAATTGTTGAAAAATTCGAAAATTGTAAGCGTTACTCGAGCCTGTTAGTCCTTTTCACAAATCAGCTGAAAAAAAAATGGAAATGAAATTATATTCGCAGCATTTAAGGCGAAGCAAGCATGCTTGAAATTCAGTAGAATATCGTTGAACCGAGATAATATGAAGAGCAGCCTCGTACCTCGGATAAGTTAAATTTCTTATAATACGAAAATCATGAAAAATGTAAACGATTTTTATTATTATTTTAAAATTTTAATCATAATTTAATTACATAAAAATATAAGCATGAAAATCTGATGAACTCGAATAAACGAAATTCTAGTCTAACGATATAATTTTTTATTTTTCCTTGAGCTCAAAAATAGATGGGAGATTATCGTAATTGGAGACTTTTTGGTTCATAGCTCGAGAAATAATTCGAGGATCGCGAAATTTTATTAGCAATTTTTAATCGTAACATTTGAGGAAAAGGCGCAGTAATTTTTTTAATTTTTTGTGCCTCATCCAGCTTGCAGGAGAAGCAGCAGGGGAATTTTCAGGTTCATAGCTCGAGAAATAATTTGAGAATCGCGAAATTTTATTAGCAATTTTTAATCGTAACATTTGAGGAAAAGGCGCAGTAATTTTTTTAATTTTTTGTGCCTTATCCAGCTTGCAGGAGAAACAGCAGGGGAATTTTCAGGTTCATAGCTCGAGAAATAATTTGAGGATCGCGAAATTTTATTAGCAATTTTTAATCGTAACATTTGAGGAAAAGGCGCTGTAATTTTTTTAATTTTTTTGTGTCTTATCCAGCTTGCAGGAGAAACAGGAGGGGAATTTTCAGGTTCATAGCTCGAGAAATAATTCGAGGATCGCGAAATTTTATTAGAAATTTTTAATCGTAACATTTGAGGAAAAGGCGCAGTAATTTTTTCAATTTTTTGTGCCTCATCCAGCTTGCAGGAGAAACAGCAGGGGAATTTTTTAGTTCCAAGCTCGAGAAATAATTCGAGAATCGCGAAATTTAATTAGCAATTTTTAATCGTAACATTTGAGGAAAAGGCGCTATGATTTTTTCTAATTTTCTTTTTGTGCCTCATCCAGCTTGCAGGAGAAACAGCAGGGATCTCAGTCTTATCTGCAATGTGTAAAAACATCGGCGCAGACTCTAAAACGGAAGAGACGAGCCACAGAATTGTCCGAGGACGCAGAAAATATTTATCCACCAGCCAAGGTTCCAGCGCTGTCGAATAATTCGTACAGTGAAAATTTTCACTCTTCCGATGGCTCGAAAACGCCACAGCAGCAAAATTCACCACTCAAGGAACAACAGGAACCAGCCACGTGGTCAGAATTGAGAACTGCAACTTGTTTTTTGACTCCCTCCGCCTCGAGCAATGCCTCCCATCGACCAAGCCCATTGCCATCATTTCCATGGGCCGATGGCTCGCAGGTTTGGTCCATCATGTGCCTCGGTGATCAAAAAACACTCACGCAGAGAGATCCACAAATGTTTCAACGACATCCGACTCTTCAACCTCGCATGAGAGCAATTCTTCTCGATTGGCTTATCGAGGTCTGCGAAGTTTACAAACTTCACAGGGAAACTTATTATCTCGCAATGGATTACATCGATAGATATTTGTCTACTCATCAAAATGTGCCCAAAAATCAACTTCAACTCATAGGAATCACTTGTTTGTTCATTGCAGCAAAGGTTTGTTTCATTTTTTTTCTTTTCTTTCACAGCACAAACTTTTGCCAAAAAATAAAATTAACTCCTTAAATAAAATGAATATCGCAGAAATCATTTAAATACAGAAAAAAAAAAAATTTACCATCTTCTTGAAAAGTTTAATGAGAAAATTGTCTTTTTTTTTTTTTGCTTGCAAATTTACACTTGATCGTTTTGTTTCTAATGCACGATAGATGTGATTATTTTTAATTTGTTGACGAATTTTTTGTCACGGAAATTTATAGTCTTTTGTGGGGGAAAAAAAAAATTGAAATTTTTCACTTCACTTTTGGACTTGAAAAAGTGAAATTTTGGCTCTCTCGGAGAGATACATTTTTTAATTCAGAAAAATTGTATTAAAAAAAAATAATGCAAGTTTCTATTTCGACTTTTTATCCCCTCCCCTTTTAGCTGGATAGTCCACCATTTTGTCGTGTCCTGAGTATTGGAAATATTTTTGAAAAAATTGAAAAAAAAATCACGATATTGGATTTTTCGTTTTTTATCGATAGTTGAAAGAATTTTCAACTCGCAGCCTTTATTTTTGCCACTTAAAAATTTAATGCATCATCACTGTTTGCATAAAATAATATTTTCTCATTAATTCTCTGTGAACTAAAAAGTGAAAAAAAAAAAAGCTTCCATAGAAAGAAAAAATTTAAACGATAATTTTCTGGCCATTTAGAAAAATTTGCCTCCATCATTAACCATCTGAACTTTTCCCCCATAAAAAAAAATAACCATATGAAAAAAAAAAAAGAAAAAACAAACAGAAAAAGATTTAATAAAAAATGAAAACAAAAAAATTTATCATTCCAGGTAGAAGAAATTTATCCACCAAAAATAGCCGAATTCGCTTACGTGACCGATGGTGCTTGCACAGAGGAGGAAATATTAGGAAAAGAGCTCGTGGTATTGAAAGGACTCGGCTGGAATTTGTCACCGGTAACAGCGCCAGGCTGGCTCAACGTTTACATGCAAGTGGAATCGGGCGATTGGTCAAAGCCAAATTCCTTTATTTATCCTCAGTATGGTGGATTGCAATATTCTCAAGCTGCCCAATTGTTGGATCTCGCAACACTCGACGAGGGAAGTCTAAAATTTCCATACAGTCACATGGCAGCTGGCGCTTTATATCACACACAAGGACGCGAGTGTGCACTTCGCGTCTCGAGACTAACGTGGGAGCAGCTTGGACCTTGTGCACGCTGGCTCAGTCCATTTGCTACGACAGTCGCCGAAGAGGACTCGCAATTGTTGCTCTTAAGATCGTCAGTTCCACCGGTTGAGACGCATTCGGGCTCGGGACTTCGCGCCTCAGTTCCAAATATCGTCATGGACGAATCGCATCGCATACAAACTCACGTTGTTGATCTGACGATGCTGGAAAAATCACAACAACGAATGACCACCGAGCTTTTGCAACTCGATTCTATCGACACGAATTTGGACTCGATCGGTAGTCCAGATCAAAGTGGAATTCTCACACCACCATCGAGTAGTCAAAAAAATTCACCCAGCCCATCGCCACAAATTCTTCCACAGTTGCATCCTTATACGTAAAATTATATCTCGTTCAATCGTCATTTCTTTTCTTTTTTTTTTTTTCATTTTCAATTTTTCCATCTATTCTCATCGTTTGCGAAAAAAATATTCGATATATATTCACGTACTCGACGATTATAAATGGCAAATAGTCGTTGAAGATTCGAAAATATTTCATTCTTTTTTTTTTTCACTTTAATTTGACGACTTTTTACGATCGATTTGAAAACTTTTGTCGATAAGCTAGCGCTCGTACTTATCGATGAATAATTTTCTCGTGTTTTTTCATTTTTCTCTCTCAAAATGAGAATTATTTTGGTTAATATTTGAAATTTTACGCGTCTCCTGACATTCTCAAAAGATGGCTCATATTTTTATTTCATTCCATTCGAGGTTCTTTCCGATGAATATTGAAGATATTTAAAGAGACCATCTCGAGAGAATCGACGCAATTCTTATTTCGAAATTCGTTAATGCGCGACTTTGTTGCTTCGGAAAGTCGAGTCTTGTTGTTGGAAATGACAATTTTTTTTGCGCAACTTTTCCCACCTCCACCCCTTCCCTTTTCGCTGCCTAAGTCGATTAACGGCGATGCATCAGCAGAATTAGCCAATTTTTTTTTTCTTTCATTGGTTGAAAATGAGAATGGAAATGGGATCGGTGAGGATTGTTCTTTTTTTTTTTTTTTTTTTTTCGCTCTCATACTCGCAATCGGTCAGCGAATATATATATTACGTACACCGAATCGGTGGTTGAGCTTGTGGCAAGCGCTGTAATAGCCACCGAGTGAATTAACGAGGAAGAGATCGAGGAAAATGATTTTTTTTTTTTTTTTGTTTTTTTTTTTGCAAAAGTTTCTTTCTGTGATTGGGACTTGGAGACAATTCACGCATTCCCCGAAAATTTGTCCTACGACATGGGAAAAAAAACTACCAGTGCATTTTTTCGCCCTGGACTTGGGACTGCAGCGGGACGAAAAAAAAAAAAAAAAAAAAACAAATAAATAAAAAAACATAGGAAATGAAAAAATTAAAAATATATATATATATAGTTAAATAGATTACGCGTACTAAATTTTAGTGCCTTTGATAAAAAAAAAAAAACAACCGCAAGTGCTCTTATCTCGTTTTTATCATTCTTACGAGTGAAAAAAAACAATGTAAATAATTTTTTTTCTTCTTCTTTTATATTATATTTGCCTCATAATAATTGTTTAACACACGTGTCTCGTATATATAGATATATATAAAGTGCATTTGCGCATCGCGTTTGAATGTGATTTGTTTTTACATTTCCCCCCTCCCCCCTGTGTGCGTGCATGAGCGGGTGCTTGTGTGTATATATTTTATGTATACTAGGATTTTCGTTATAAGTATGCTAGAGAGAGAGAGAGAGAGAGAGAATAAAAAAAATTAAGGCTTTTCTCAAGGTGTAAAGTAATGCTGATTTTCTTATAAACTTGGATAAACGTGACTATGAGTTTATACCCATTTGTAAGCAGAGATTGACAATAAACGTTTATAGACGAAAAAAAACGCCCATTCATAAATCCTTTTGTTCCCGGAAATTGTACGCGGACGAAAAATAAGGGGGGGAAGCAAAAAAAAAACGTGGGGGATGGATTTTTCTAACGGTTTTCGTGCCTAAAAGAGGAAGGGGGGACGCGCCATTTTGTTGGAAAAGTTAAAAAAGGAAGGAGCAATAAATATAGAAAATTGAATAATTAAATGAAATGATAAATCGTTTTATTTGAATAATTGGCTTGTAGAAAGGAATTTTTTACAATTAAAATAATCACAATAATACGTAGCGTCATATATTTATGAGACGATTCCGAAATTATCGACAGAGTTACGGAAACCAACAGCAGCGCCCTCAGGAGTGCTACGCTGACGCTGATTGGCTCCTTCGTTCGCATTCAAGTTTTATCAAACGCGAGAAATATCCGTTGGAGAGAAAAGTTTTACACGCTTCCCCTCGGTTTAACGGTGAGGTCAATTGTCGCGCGTGTTTTCTCTCGTTGATCGTCTCTATGCGTTTATTGTATATATAAAAAAAAAAGGAGAAATCGGCAAACCGGCTCGCGGTGAGCGAGGCAAAAAGTGAGAAAAGTCGCGTGTGTTTGTGTATAGGTGAGAGTGTGTGTGTGTGTGTGTTACTCTCGCATGGTGAAAAGTGACGAGAGACTGCAGGAAATATCTCGCTCCTTGCAGCAGTGTGCGACTTGCAAAACGCGTGTCCTCTGTGTCTGCTGCAGCGCTTTTTCGCAGACTCTCTTTGTCGATTCCCGGCGCAAGTCGATCATTTGCATCGATTCCGTTTTAACCGCGAATGAAACTCAACAGAATCGTAAGAGGGCAAAAACTAATAGAGGATCAAATCGATCACTCGCGTGAATCAATTCCTCATGTGCTAAAAGATAATACAGTGGCGCGAATAAAAAGAACGACTAAAAAAAAACTGTGAAATTTGACACTTCCGGTTGAAAATGTCAAGTCCTAGCGGCGTTAGTGGGAACAACACGCCCGTTGGAAATCGCGAGGGCACGAGAATTATACTTCGTGAAATAACGGCCAATTTGCAAAATTCACCACCGGCAACGTCGCCAAGACGCAAGGTAATTCGATAGATTGATAAAAAAAAAACAATGACAGCCTTAATTCCCGTTTTCAAGGTCACTGGTCGTAATAATTATTTCCATCACGAGTCTACAATTTTTTTTTTTTTGTTTACCTCGAGTGTTTATGAACTTTCATGATTTCTTTCTTTCTCCCACTCCTAACTCTTCTCTCTGCGCGATCTCTTTCTCCCTCTCGCTTTTCTTCTCCCCCCCCCCCCTTCTGTCCCCTTCTCCATCCATCTAGCCGTAAAATTCTCCATGCGAGTTTTGTATACCTTTAGCGCTCTGACAGTTGGAAGAGAAACTCGCACATATGCTCTGTGTGTATATATTTTCTATAAATATCACAACGCGAGACAGCCGTTCGAGAAGACGAGAATCTGACAAAGTAAAAATACTTGTCGCATTCCTTCTTCTTGCTCGTGCGATTTTTTATTCCTCCGTGAAATATTCAAATTGAAGACAAAGACTCGGCCCTCATTTTGCCAGTATTTGCCTCATTTTGCCAGTATTTCGACTTTCTATTCCACGTATATTATCGTTGGAGGGATTTTGAAAGATTTTTGTAAATCGAACCAGGTTTTTTTTTTTTAATGTCTAGAATGATCATTATCATCTATTTGGCGCATAATGGGAACAAAATAACTTGGAAAGTTCATTGATCTTTCAGGCCACCAGGGGGCTCATCGCTCAGACATTTTAAACATTTAAAAAAAAAATTCACCTAAAGTATAATTGAATTACGCTTCCGGTGCATTTCTTTTCTTACCCGAAATATCCGCCATTTTTAAATAGGATGAATTCGAAAATTGCATCCATCTCTCTCTCTCTCGTATGAATTTTTGTACGTCGCCATCTTCAGTCGGTGATAAAAACTGTAATAAGTGCCATTCAGAGACTCTAAACATTCCAGAAATAATCGAAACACCACCGGATGTAGAATTTAACATCACTTCTGCATTATTTTTACCCGAAACAAAAAGAATTTTTAAATGGCGTCCATTCGAACATCACAATTACACTATTGCTCATTAATTTCAATTTGGCAGTGAATTGAAATTAATAACTCGTAATATATATATATATATCCCTCTCTCTCATTTCATAGGTTCATAGGTTCATGAAATTAATAACTCGTAATATATATATATAGCCCTCTCTCTCTCATTCCATAGGTTCGTCTGAGGACATTTGGATTTTACTATGGCTTATTATTTCATACGTGCCATTTTACTATGTTTACTGTACTAAATTCATATTCGTTACACATAATTTTCCCATTTCGTTATAAATTCAAATCTTTTTTTTTTTCCCTCCATTCTTCGCTAGTCCCATTTTTGTTATCAGCACAGGAGAGAATTATTGATTCGATCGCCGGTTAGCTTGAGGCTTACCTCAACATCCCATAGATAGCGCCACTTGCTAATTGCCCCGATTATGAAAACTCTCCGTGTGTCCAGTCGTTGGACTTCCATAGTTGGCGATACTGCCCAAGTACAAACCACACAAAATTCTTTTATCTTCGTACGTGCAATTTTCTATGTTTACTACGCTAAATTCATATTCGTTAAACATGATTTTCCCGTTTAGTTTGGGTTTCGTTATAAATTCAAAATATCTCATCCCCTCCCCTTTTGTTTTCTTTTCTCCACCAGTCCCATTTTGATTATCAGCACAGGAGAAAATTATTGATTCGATCGCCGGTTATTAATTATCGGTTAATTTTCTATGTTTACTACGCTAAATTCATATTCGTTAAACATGATTTTCCCGTTTCGTTTGGGTTTCGTTATAAATTCAAAATATTTCATCCCCTCCCCTTTTGTTTTCTTTTCTCCACCAGTCCCATTTTTGTTATCAGCACAGGAGAAAATTATTGATTCGATCGCCGGTTAGCTTGAGGCTTCCCACAACATCCCATAGATAGCGCCACATGCTATTTGCGCCGATCATGAAAACACTCCGTGTGTCCAGTCGTTGGACTTCCATAGTTGGCGATACTGCCCAAGTACAAACTAACACACACAAAATTCTTTTATCCACCATGTACCAGGCTCTCTCTCGCGTACTGAGTGTGCGCTCTACGTTCACTCGGAGCTTTCTGACTTATCTTATATATATCGTGTGAAACACTCGGCAGTTCGTTATGCCAAGTGTTATCGCCGACAGTGAAAAAAAAATCATCCACGAGTGAGTAAAGACAAATCATTCATGGTACTTTTTTTTTTTTTTTGATTGTTTTTGCTCTCTTCTCCCAATCAATATGACCAAAAATTAAATCATAAACATCGCGTGCAGCGCTCGATACGCGAATTCACGATAACTCGTTGCAGGTACTCACGAATTTTTTAACAAAATTGAAAATTTCCATTCACCTTTTCATTCTCAACAGACACTCATTTTTATATCGTTCTGGGCCTTAAAAAATTGACTCAAAATATAGAGAGAGAAAAAAAGGATTTCGTGTCTTTCTCGATGTTTCTTTTTTCTTTTTTCGTCTAAATGCACGAAGCCCTCATTGCAGTATGTAGGTGTGTGTGTGTGTGTGTCTGTGTGACGACGAATCGACTTCGGTACCGCAACGACTTTTGTTCTAATATTAGAATTTCTCTTTGGGATTCACGCCGAGAATTCACGAAATAAATAAATTAATAAAAATTAAGTCTCAGAGCTACGTTCTTTTTCGTCTGGGAAGCGTCTCTGTGCAATGTCCCGTGAAATTTTTGTATTCAAGAAATTGTCGCGATGTATTTTTTTATTTTTTTTTTTTATTTTTTTTTTATATTTTTTTATATGGAAGGAAATTGATAACTTGAGAAACTTGACGATTTCCTCCAGATGGGAATGAGTCATGCACGCTGTCACGGACGCTCCTCTTATAGAGTTTCTCATGGCCTACACGTTTCTTAATCTTCTCCCCCCCCACCCCACCCCCACCCCTCCACCTCTCCTCATCCATTCTCTTATTTTACCTCCGTACGACGTTTCTTTCCATGTTTTCTCGCCTCACAGGCCACACAATAATTTGTCCCTACGATATGTTGGATTTTTCGAAAATTCACGAATTATCTTGAAGAATAAATAATAATAATAATAAAGAAAAAAAAAAAAAGGAGAGCGTAGAATCATTAATTGGCAAGCTCAGAGGACGACATGAACGTAAATTTGCGTAAATTTTTTTTATCAGTCGGGTATTTAAATGGATTTTTTTTGATAATTTATCGAGCACACGAAAAAATTCGATTGAAATTTCTTTTTTTTTTTTCGGTCTCATTTTTTTTTTTTTGCGATACGAAATTTTAAAAATTATTTTTCAATGCTGTTGATTGTTTGTTAAATTTTGTTCAGTTCGTATTTGTGTTACGCTCAGACAACGACGAGCTCGGACTTATTTAAATTGATTTTTTTTAAATAATTTATCGAGCACACGATAACGAAAAACTCCCACGATTGAAATTTCATTTTTTTTTTTCTTTCGCTTTCATTTATTTTTTTTTGCGATACGAAATTTTAAAAATTAATTTTCAATGCTATTGTTTGTTAATTTTTGTTCAATTCGTATTTGTGTTACGAAATAATTATGAATTATTTCGAGCATGTTGTCAAAGAGGGATGATTTTTTTAGGGGATGATTGTGTAAGGGGATGATATTATTTAATACTCTAATCATTAAATTTATTTAATGGTATTTTAAGGAGTATTTAAATGGATTTTTTTTGATAATTTATCGAGCACACGATAACGAAAAACTCGCAAAGTTCGATTGAAATTTCATTTTTTTTTCTTTCGCTTTCATTTATTTTTTTTTAGCGATACGAAATTTAAAAAATTATTTTTCAATACTGTTGATTGTTTGTTAAATTTTGTTCAGTTCGTATTTTTGTTACGAAATAATTATGAATTATTTCGAGCATGTTGTCAAAGAGGGATAATTTTTTAGGGGATGATTGTGTAAGGGGATGATATTATTTAATACTCTAATCGTTAAATTTATTTAATGGTATTTTAAAGAGTATTTAAATTGATTTTTTTGATAATTTATCGAGCACACGATAACGAAAAACTCGCACGATTGAAATTTCATTTTTTTTTTCTCGCTCTCATTTTTTTTTATTGCGATACGAAATTTTAAAAATTATTTTTCAATGCTGTTGATTGTTTGTTAAATTTTATTCAATTCGTATTTGTGTTACGAAATAATTATGAATTATTTCGAGCATGTTGTCGAAGAGGGATGATTTTTTTAGGGGATGATTGTGTAAGGGGATGATATTATTTAATACTTCAATCATTTCATTTCAATACAAAATTTATTCAATTGCATTTATTGTTGGAGAAACTTGGGATGTTTAATCGGAATTATTATTATTATTATTTATTAATTGTTTGAATTTATTTATTATTAAAAAAATCACACGAATGAGAAATAATATTTGTGGAGATCATTTAGAGTTTTTATGAAAAAATTAAAAGATGAATTTTTAAATAAATTTCTAAACTATTTAATAAAAAATGTTACATAAAAAAAAAAAAAGTACTCGCGAAATTAGAATCTGGAATGATTTTTAATGGTTTTTCCTTTCGCCTTGAAAAAAATTGGACACAGAATGAGCTTTTTACGTGAGAATGAGAGAATGAGAGAATGAGAGAGAGAGAGAGAGAGAGAGGGGGGAAAAAAAAGTTTCGGCGTTTTGACGTTTCCTCCGCGTGTCATCGGCCCGAGGCCCTCGTGTGTACATACGAGCGCAAGAAGAGCGTGTAGAGGGGAGGGGGGGGGGACGGCTCGTTGGGACGCTCGAAAAAAGAATCGGGACAGCGAGATATGGTAAATTTGGAAGAAGGGAAGCAAGTTTGAGATGGGGTTGAAAGCCGAAAGGAGAATCAGTTTGAAAATATCATGGGCAACATCGTCAGCAGGAAGGTAACACATAATCGATTATTTTCCAAAAAAAACTCATTAAAATTAAATATTTTTTTTTAAACTTCGTTAAAAATTATTCATTATATTTTTTTTGCACGAGAAAGAATAAATTTCAATAAAAAAGCTAATAATTTTTTTTAGTAAAAATTAAAAATCTTTCATAAAATTGAATTACTTTTTGCATTTTACATCGGCCATTGTTGATTTTTAAAAACCTCGAATTTGGAATAAACGAGCTTGGAAAAAGCTATGGACGATTTTTTTTACACTTCGATGATTTTTTTTTTTTTAATTTCGTTCAAAATTTTTTTTTCTCAAATTTAATTATTGCTACGAAAAAAATTAAATTGATGTCAAAATATCACTTACACTTCATTTTTATTCTGGTCCGAAATTCCCGACAATTTGGCAACTCGACGAGCCCTAGCGCGACGAACGATCCTCGAAAGATAATTCTCGCGTTACAACCCCACAAAGATTAAAACGCAGTTGAGTATATCCCAGCTGGTCAGCTAAGAAAAGGGTGATAAATTTTGAGAGAGAGAGAGAGAGAGAGAGAGAGAGAGAGAAAAGGAAAGAAAGAGAGAGAGAGAGAAAGAAGGAAAGAAAGAAAGAGAGAGAGAGAGAAAGAAGGACAGAGAGAAAGAGAGAGAGAGAGAGAGAGAATCACGTGGGTCGGTGTGGCTCGACGCAATTCGCGATTCAGAAGAAGTTCCTCGCCTAGCACTCGCGCTTTTCCGACCGATATTTTATTATTAGAAAGACGTTGATGCTCTCTCAAAGCCGCCAGTTTGTTGCGCAATTCCATCGGGGACGGAAAAAAAAAAGAAAACGACAATGTTTCGGACAGTCAGCTGATTCTCAACGACCGAGAGACAGAGCTCAGTAAACGAGTCACACTCTGGCAGATCGCACGTTTTTTTTCCTTATCAATCTTCAAAAAAAAAAAAAAAAGCTAAAAAAAAAAGTTATGGATTATATCAATCGATTGTTGCATCGAAATTCGCCAAATACGTCAGGATTTTCCTCTCCCGAGCCCGAGGTAGCAAAAAAAAAAAACGAAAAAATCAAAATTAAAAAATTCGCTAATAATTTTTTAACAATTAGATATAAATTATTCCCACTATTTCTCAGAGTAACCTCGAGATAGGAAATAGTAAAATTTCATCACTTCGTGCTCATCAATTCCATCATTTATGATGAAAAAAAATTATTTCACTTTTACTCATTTCTTATTCTCATTCAATTTTTTTTTGCCTCCCTCTCGTGACCTGAGAGCGAAGTAATAGAAATTTTATTATCAATTAAAATCTTTTACTTTATCTCATGTAGAAAATTTAATTCCCATGATAAATCGATTTAATTTGATTTTTTTCACTACTCATTTCTTATTCTCATTCTATTTTTTTTTGCCTCCCTCTCGTGGCCTGAGAGCGAAGTAATAGGAAATTTATTATCAATTAAAATCTTTTACTTTATCTCACGTAGAAAATTTAATTCCCATGATAAATCGATTTAATTTGATTTTTTTTATTCAGTTACCCCACTGTACACGTAGCGAGGAGGATTTTAGAGTTTGTTAAAAAAAAAAAAATTGTAGTCGTAAAATAAAATAAATTTAAAACTTTTAATTTTTCGCTTGTCCTGATAATTAATTTGGTATTTATTTTCAGAGTGGCAATGAAGCATCGTCGATCAAGGCCGATCACCAACACGACATCAAGGTCAGATTTATAAGAGAATTCGCAGATGCAAATTCCACTACAGTCCGTGACGTACCAACCGAGAGCAGCAGTTTGTCATCAGCGAGCAGTTTTCAGAGCCTCGCCAGTACGCTGAGCTCCAAGTGCAGCAGTGGAATTTGCGTCGACAGCAGTCCAAGCAATAATGCCGATCGATCTTATCTCAGCGCTGATATTTCCGGTCTTGACGATTTGATATCGGCCTGTGAAAATATTCGATTAAACGACGAAAGTTTGGACGATCTAACGACGGAACAATCATTCGATCTTCGTCTCGACTCTGAAAATCAAAGTCTCGATCAAACATTCAAATCGGCTACCGATCAAACGAGAGAAAATTTATCGATCAATTCACCAAACAATATCGATTTCAATGTCACGAGAGACGTGGAGATAAATAATTCAACGATAAATTGTCCAAATGAAAAAGATTTTTGTCTCACGAGAGATTCATCGATCCAAAATTTAACGATTAATCTTCCAACTGAAATCGATCTCGATTTTGAAAAAAAATTATCTAGCGAAAATTTGCCGATAAATTTTCCAACGAAAATCGATCTCGATGGTGAGAAAAAATTATCGATCGAAAATTTGCCGATAAATTTTCCAACTAAAATCGATCTCGATGGTGAGAAAAATTTATCGATCGAAAATTTGCCGATAAATTGTCCAACTAAAATCGATCTCGATGGTGAGAAAAATTTATCGATCGAAAATTTGCCGATAAATTGTCCAACTGAAATCGATCTCGATGGTGAGAAAAAATTATCGATCGAAAATTTGCCGATAAATTGTCCAACTGAAATCGATCTCGATGTTGAGAAAAAATTATCGATCGAAAATTTGCCGATAAATTGTCCAACCAACGTCGATCTCGATATCACGAGAGACTTATTGGATAAAAATTCATCGATAAATCGCGATGACGAAATCGATCTCAGTATCGATAAGAATTTATCGATAAAAAATTTGCCGATAAATTCTTCAACCCAAGTTGATCTCGATATCACGAGAGACTTATCGGTGAAAAATTCGTCGATAAATCCTGAAAAGAAAGTCGATCTCGATCTAACGAAGAATTTAACGATCCAAGATTTACCGACAAATCTTCGAAAGAAAATCGATCTCGAGGTCACGAAAAATTTGCCGGTTCAAAATTTGCCGATAAATGAAGAAACCGAGGATAATCCTGATCTCGATCTCACGAGAGATTTGATCGCTAAAAATTCGCTTATAAATTGTAGCAAAGAGGTTGATCCTGATCTCGATCTCACCAAAGATTTATCGAGGCAAAAATTGGAGATAAATTGTTCACAAGAGGTTGAAGACCTTGATCTTACAAGGGATTTAACGAGAAATAATTTTGGTGATAATTGCGGATTCGAAGAACTCGAGAAAACTCGTACAATCGATGGAGAAACGGAAGCGTCATTGGCAAATTCCTGTTTTGAGTCTCAAACTTTAAACTTCATCGAGGCTAAACGTGAAAATTACGAACTCGCGTGCAAAACCGAAAATTTTATCGAATGCGTCAAAGATCAACGATCTATCGATTTTGATGGATCTCTGGAAATCCTGAAAAAAAATCAACCAGAGCTTGCAGAGTCTCTAAATTCGGCATCAACTTCAAAATTTTCGATCAATGAAAATGAGTCCAGAGGATTGAGAGATAACGAAGATCCTCCTCTAGAATTAATTCCACCATCTCTGTCCGATTTTCTAGAAAAATTTGAATCATTAAAGATCGAGATAAATCTTGGAGAGCCGGAAAAATCGCCACCTGTTGCTCTCGAAAGGCCAACGAATCTCATAAACGACGAAATATCAAGATTGCCCATCGACGAATTTACTGAAAATTCTCAATTTCCCTCTCTGCCATCTTTGTCGAGCCTGTCGAGTCATCTCAACGAGATTCCAAATTTACCGAACGAACCGATCCTCGAGAATCTCAGCATAAATTTAACTCAAGCTTCTTCAGAGCCAATCAGTGACGAAAAATTCACTGCTTTTGCCGGAAACGAATTTAATCCCGGAAATTCATCATCGACGAATTCATTATCGACGATACAAGAACCGACCTTTTTGAACGATGAAAATTTTGTAGAAAATTCGAACGAGTGGAAGAACGAAGAATTGAAAAAATTGGAAGATTCTCTGGCGAGCAGAAAAAATAATCCTCTAGAAATTGTTGATTTTCAAGCTCTTGAGATCGAGAAAAAATTGGAAAATGTGATCGTTGATGTTGAAAAGTTAAATTCGTCGGTAAATAACTTGACAAAAGAGAGCGAGAAAAAACTTTTGCCGGAAAAAGGAGAGACGATTGAATTAAAGCCAAAAATTGAGGCTGAAATAGAAAAAGAAATTTTTTACGATTCAAACGACAAAGAAAAAACTCTTGAGATCGAGAAAAAATTGGAAAATGTGATCGTTGATGTTGAAAAATTAAATTCGTCGGTAAATAACTTGACAAAAGAGAGCGAGGAAAAACTTTTGCCGGAAAAAGGAGAGACGATTGAATTAAAACAAAAAATTGAGGCTGAAATAAGAAAAGAAACTTTTTACGACACAAACGACAAAGAAATAGAAAATTCTTCGTCCGAGTCTGGTGATTTAAATGCTACGTTGACTCTTAACGATATTAGCCTTAACGCTGATGATATTCTCGCAGCTGCAGAATCCGATCAGTTTGCTAAATTTGTCCCTCAACAACAAAGCACAGAAATCGTTTTGCCGGATCAACCAAAACTCGAGAATTTCAAATCTGGTCTCGTCGCTGGTGCTTCCTCGAGCGCAACTTTTATCTCACGACCAATCATTTTGCCCGAAGATTACGCAGCTTTTGTACCACAAAAACAGAGCACGAATCTTGCTAATTTTATCGCTCCTTCACCAACGAAAATTCAAAGAGAAACTACGCCATTTTTCGTACCGCACAAATTATCGCAACTGAATGAGGAAAATCTCAGCAAGAGTCCAAAAAAAATTGACATTATTGACGATCGTTGCAATTTTACGAAATTAGAAGCTGCTGCTAATTCTGTGGCGAACGATATTTTTAATACTTCTCTCGAGCTTGCCGAGGACGTTGATCAATTCGTCAGCGCTAAATCAGAGCGTGAGTATTTTTTCGTTAAAAAATATCAAAATTTTTAAGGCTTGAAGCTTGATTAATTTTTTGTCTGCTTTTCTATTTTTCAAAATGGCCAATTCTCAATATAACGAATTTTATAAAATTGATTTTTATCAAAATTCAAATATTAAATGCAAAAATATAATTTTTCCGTCAATGAAAACTTGGAATTTTTTTATGCTCAACATATAGGAATATTTTAATCGAAAAAAAAAAAAAAATCGAAATTTACAATCATTGATTGAAAATATTTCGAGAGTTTGGGGTTAATGAGGGTCATCCCGCGATCGCTATTTTGTGTCAGCGAATTTATCAATTTTTTTTTTAAATCCATTCGTCGCCACTCACCATTTCAAATATATATATATATATATATCTTCATTCTTTTTTATTTTTTTTTTGCTTGCAGTGTTTCACGATCCAACAACTTTCGATTTTCTTCTCTCAAAGACACCGCGAAAAAACGCAAAGCGCGATTTGCGAGCCGAATCGCTCTACGTAAATTTTGATCCTTTGGTATCAAATACGAGTATGTTGCCGCAGGGAAATATACAAAACGCGAGTCCGCCAGTGAGCGAGGCTCGTAACGGTGAGAATAATACGACACTGGCAAATATTGGAACACCAAAGAGAAATCCAGCAATTGCAGCAATCGACAGATTATTATTTTACAGTCCAATGTCGACAAACGTGACACCAACAAATACAAATACGACGATACAAAAAACAAACGATACCCAAGAAAAATGTGTAAGTAATTTTTATCGCTCGCGATTTAAAAAAAATTTCGTGGGGAAACAAAAATTCGACACGAATGATTTGAAAAAAAAATAATAATTCTTCATTTCTTTATTGACTGACCAAAACAGAAAAGCACCGAAGAAACAAGCGCCGAAACGATAAACATGGCCAAGGAATTGGAATTGGTCAGAACGACGGTGTTGCAGCTCGAGGAGCAGCTTGAAAAGCTTAAAATCGATCACGAAGAAGCACTCGAGAAGCAAACGAGTTACAAGGATAAAATTAATCAGTTGCAGGCTCAACTTGCTCAAGAAATCAAGAACAAGAACGAAATAACGTGAGAATTTTCATTATTTCCTTCTTTCATTTGTTTTTTTTTTTTTTTTTAATCCATTTGGGGTTAATTCGATGACGTTTCTCATATTTTCTCAGTTCATAAATTATTCTTTTTTTTTTTTGCTCTTTAACGCTCAAAAGGGTCGTTGTCGACGAGTACGAAATATCGATAAGTCGATTGGTCGCTGAGAGAGAACGAGATCGTAAAAATCTCGATCTCGAGAAGGCCAAATTACAGGAGGAATTGGCAGCTGCCAAGCATCATCTTGACAACACGGAAGCTGCTTTCAATGATGTTCATCTCAAGTACGAAAGGCTCAAAGCCGTTGTCTCGGCTTACAAGAGCAACGAAACTGCCCTCAAGGAGAGCATACAGGAGAATGTTGAAATAATCAAATCGTTGGAAAATCGTTACGAACAGGTCAAGAGTCATGCGACAGCAAAACTCGAAAAGTATGTTTTATTCTCAATTTATTGAGAATATTATTATTATTATTAATTTTACATTAATTTAATTTGAATAAAATTTCGCGTCGAAAAATGCCGAATTAAAAAAGACTCTTTTTTAATCGGGATTATTAATTATGATAATTAATATTCTTAGTATTTTCCTGGAATTATTTTTGCCAGCCAATAAATATTCAAATGAACGATTTTTTTTTTCTTTCAGAGCTAATCAAGATCTCGAGGCGATAAGAAAGCAACACGATTCGGAAACCGTCAGACTTCACGCAATGCTGAGAAAAGCCGAATTGAAAAGTAATTCACTTGCTGAGCTCGTCGAACAAAAAATTAAGGAGAACAAAGAACTCACGCAAATATTGGACGAGGTTATCGCGAGGGTTGGACGCGACAAGTCGGAATGAATTTTTGCTTAAAAAAAAAGAAAAAGGAAAAAAAAAACAACAACAACAACACAAACAAAAAATCATTCCGTGATCACTCACTCCGAAGATCTTCGAACGACAATGCTCGTTCTCGATTAAATATTAATATCGTGATCTCGATTATTGTTTGATAAGGTGGAATTTTTGTTTTCTCAGCAAAAAATGGAGACTAGACCAGCCTTTATTTCTACGTAAATGTCTGTTATATATTTACAGATCTGGCACTAAATAATTGCGCAATATTCATTCGTGACGAAAAAAAAAAAGAGAGAAAAAAAAATCTTTCAATTAGAATAAGAATCGTACAAAAGGACGAAAAAAAAAAGTATTGTCGAGATCGATAGTTGAGAAATTATGAAGAAAAAAAAACAAAGACGGTGCTGCGTACGATTAAGGAGATCTCAAACAGTAATCGAGGACACGACAATACTACGACGATTGTCAAAAGTGTAATTTAGCGTGTCATTAATTATTAATTTTTTAATTTTAAAATATCAACAACGTTGTTTTTATTTAAAGGAATGATGTTTGCGCGTGCAACAGACATTTATGCAGATCTAACGGTTCATCTTTTAATCCACGTAGAATGAAGAGAAGAGGAACAAAAAAAAAAAAAATTAATCCGCCACAATTGTATCTTAAACGAGATGCATTGCCCTGTTTGAGCAAATTAACTATTAACGGTCGAGTTACGAATTTTATTTAAGTGAAAAACGCCTTTTTATTAATTATTTATAGGTTGTAAAATATACTATTTTATTGCTAATAAAACAAAAATGCTTAAATAACTTATGTCGAGCTTTTTTTTTTTCATTTTTATTTTTTATCATTTCGCGATCGAGACTCGAGAGCGCGATTGTCGACAAGGCGAGCAGCTGTGAGGAATAATTTTTTTACGCGTTATCTCTCGTTATTCGTACAGTTTTTTAGTCAAGTGATTAAAGTTTAAAAAGAAAGGGGGAAAAAAAAAACGAAAAACTTACGATTAGCGTGACAAACTGTCGAACGTTGGGAATTGAGAGATTTGTATTAAAAAAAAAAAAAAACGCGATGACTTTTTCTTGTTTTTTTTAACTATTCTGTGGATTTCGTCTCGACGATCAGGAGCACGTGGAGCTTAGCCAACCTCAACATTCGATCGCTCGTACTGCCCGGTTTTCGTGGCACGTTTCTATTTTCCAAATCTGGCATGTATTTCTTCACTGTTTGTGCTAGCTGCGATGCGCATTGCTTGAATCGCGGATGTCCCATGCCAATTCCCTTGCTCCGTAGCGCCTCGGCAACGGCCCAAAATAATTTCTAAATAGCAAAAAAAAAAAAAAAATGCAATATTAGGGTGATTTTATTTTTTAAATTTTTTTCCTCAGGAAAAATTATGATGGTGATTTTTTTTCTCGTTTCCAATGTTATTTTTTAATTTTTTAAGAATATTGGGAAAAGTAAAGATTCATTTTTCATAATTCAAGAAATACTCGAGCACTGGCAAGATAAATGGGAAAAAAAAATCCTAAAGGATTCTTTTTTGCCATTTTTTTTTTTCCCAAGAAACTCTTTTAACCAACTATACATTGTTGAGCTCAAATAATGTATAGCAGAAAAAAAAACAATTTCCTCATAATTACTCATTATGTTTCCCTCGTTTATCAATTTTTCTCGACGAGAAAGAAAAATTAAAAAAAAATGAATGCTTGTCAGTAGCCAAAAAATGTTCGACCCGAAAATATTGACAATCGTTGTAATTTTACGATATTAGAGGCAGCTGGGATTTGTGATTATTTTTTTTCTCGTTCCCAACGTTATTTTTTAATTGTCTAAAAATATTGGGAAAAGTAAAGATTCATTTTTCATAATTCATGAAATACTCGAGCACTGGCAAGATAAATGGGAAAAAAAAATCCTAAAGGATTCTTTTTTGCCATTTTTTTTTTCCCCCAAGAAACTCTTTTAACCAACTATAAATTGTTGAGCTCAAATAATGTAAAGCAGAAAAAAAACAATTAAAAAAAAAAAATGAATGCTTGTCACTAGCCAGAAAATGTTGGACTCACTTTTCTGTGTGTATCACTGAGTTCACATTTTCCCTGCTGATTAGGAGTCTCGTTTTTCGAATGAAAACCACCAATCGTGTGTTTCTCGCTCGTCCACGAATCTACCGAATTATTTTCATTTCCTTGCGAAGAGTCGATGGCAAAGCTTTTGGCTCGCTTGAATTTTGAGCCTTCCAAATCTTCTTCGCTCTTTCGTTTGCGCGTTTCATCGAATGACAAAACTCTCTTGATATCAGAAACGCTCGAAGCCGTAGCTGTGACATCGTCTTTCGTTTTTGATACGCAGAAAAGTGCTCTTCTTATTCTATTTTGTGAATTTGTGATCGCGAGGCTCGTCGAACGACTCGGTCCGGCTCGATCACCAGGTGGACTCTGAAAGAGGGCACGTTTGGACGTCTCGATTTTGCTCTTGCGAGGACTGGGCGAAACTCTACTCAGGCCGATCCTCTTTTTCGCCGAGCCACGAGGACTTTTGCCTCTTGGACTTTTCCCTCTTGGACTTTTACCTTTTCTCATTATTGTTTTTCTATTGGAAAAAAAAAAAAGAAATATTGCATTCTTCAAAATACTGCACGATAATAATTTTACGATAAATAAAAAAACAAAACTCACTTGATATTGAGTACGAGCTGTTTTTTGTCAACCATTCCTAATCCTTGAAGATTTGCGCTCGAAAATGTTCGTCTACGTCGGGCCAAATGACTCAATCTTTTTCCAGGACTTTGACCGTTGTTACGGCGCAGCAAAAGATTACGCTTTTTAACGCTACCCGGCGTTTGTTTAGTGAACCAAATATTGCATGACGATTGTGTCTCAGCTCCTATGTAACGCTGACACAATTTCATCGTCAGATCCTCGAATTCCTCCACATTTTTGCTTCTGTTGTAACTGAATTTTTTGATTGTTTTTATTTTTTATTATCAATTAATAAATTTATTCTCAAGAAAATTACTTCAAAAGTTTTATTTATAAATTAATTATGTCCGAATAATAATTGTTTCGTCGATTCGTTTGGAATTTTAAAATTTAATATGCACCTTGAAATGAAAATAATTTGTTAAAAATTTTTTAAGATTCAAAAACATCGCAAATGTTTAATGATAAATATATACAATTTTTTATCAAATCAATATAAGAAATATAAATGTAAAAATTAAATGGCTTTAAATTAAATTTTGCTCAGATCTATGAATTATGAAAATGAGAGAGAGAGAGAGATAAAATTAATTTAATTAAAAACTCACTGGATCCCATGTGTTTTGTGTCTGTAAGCGAGACGCCAGGATAAATTTTTAACATCCTCGACGTTCGTTGTACTGTAAAATTGTACGATCGGTTTTTCATGAGGCATTTTAAAAGAAACGTGCCTCGCTTTCTCCCTGTTGGTAGAAATTTCGCTCTTCGTAACGTTAATAATCGATGATTCTCCAATTTCCGATAAAATTTCTCGGTCAGTCTCGTCATTTTTCCTAATTTTATTAGCTAAATCGTCGTTACTCGTAGATTCGCTCGTACGACAATCGTTTGAATTATCAGGGTAAGATTCTCTCGTCGATTCGTCATTCATGCTCGTCGTCGTCGTTATCGTCGTCGCCGACGTGGTCATCGTCGTCATTGATTCATCGTTACGATCACAGGCGTCAAAGGCATTTGTCAAATTTCTTAAACTATTTTTTCCACGATGATTATTACAGCTTCTTCCATAAGTTTGATTCTGTAAAATTTTTTCCTTCGTCGTTATTTTCTCATCGATTTTTATCGTTTTTTCATTAATTCCGAGTAATGGATCGAGAAGAAAATATTGGCGATTTTCGCGTATGAGCGCCAACAGATCACCACAGTCACTCTGACAAATTGTGTGCTTTGGTGGTGGCGGAACGCCGGTTAAAAATTTATTCATCCTAGCCAGCAGGTAACAATCGGATTTTCCAATCAACTCGTTCATTTTTGGCTCGACGAATTTTTCTACCGTCGATGAATTTATCGAGCTCGATTTATCTCTCGTCTGTCGTAAACATTCTTTAAAATTTTTACGACCTTTTTTCTCTTTCTCCTCGTCGTCGTCGTCGTCGTCGTCGCTCTCGAACATCTCAGGACTCGAGACTTCAATTTTTGTCCCATATTTTCGAGGCGTTGACGAAGATTCGGCGTAGCTGCAATCCATCGTATCTTCGTTTACGTAAATTATATTGTTCGTTAGACGACAAAAACGTGTTGTAACTTCTGATTGGTCCTGATAACTTTTGTCTTGCTGGCCTGTGAAAAAAATTTACGTTTTACACATTTATTTTGTTTATTTACACATTTATTTTCTTTATTTACAACATTTATATCGCAATTTTCACAATTATATCGCAATTTTCACAATTATATCGCAATTTTCACAATTGGCTACAAAAAATGAAAGCAATTTAGTAATTGTGTAAAAAAAATTACGACAAATACGATTTTTCCTCAATTTAAAGTTTTTATAATCGTTTTGTTCATTAATTCAAATAAATTAATTGTTTGAGCAAATTAATTATTTTATCATAAATATATTTCATTTTATCACTTTTTATTTCATTTTTAATATAAAAAAGAACAAAAAAATTAATAAACGTCAACAGACGATTAATATTTACCGAGAGTCGAGGAGCTGAGGGCAAGATCGTCTTCCAATACGGACGAATTGTTGAGTGTCGATGAGCTTCTATCCAAATCACCGGATAGCTTTACCGATGAACAACCCTCGGTGTGCATTCTCAAAATTCTCTATTTTCAAAAATATTTCCGTTTCACGATTAGTAACGAAAAAAAATTGATAATTAAAATTGTTTTTTTTTCAACTCGACAAAGTTCGAGGGAGTCAAAAAAAATTCTTATCAAGATTCGTCATTCGTCGCATCTTCGAGAGATACTCGTGCCATTTTCTTTTCGTTTTTTTTTTCGCCACGATTGTCAATGATACGAGATTTTTTCGTCGAAGAAATGAACTTCGATTATAATTGAATTATTTTATTATTTGACGTCTCTCACTCTCTCTCTCTCTCTCTCTCTGCAGCCTTCGCCATACATGGCAACTATACAGGTTAAAAAATTCAATTCGAGGGGAAAGTACGAACGTTTCTCTATATTATTACGAATCTCATACGTTTTTTTTATTCTTTTTTATTGTTTCTTAATTGCTTTTCACGAGGAATCTTTTATTTTCGAACAATTCGTGAGTTAAAACACCGTGAAAATTCACTCCAAAACAATACAAGTTCAATTATCACGACACACACCATGGAGGGCTGGCGCGCGATCTTGTCACACACACAACACTAAACTGCTCAAATACACTCATGGAATGTCCATATACGTGAATATATAAAAGATACACCAGTGCAACAGCTGCTTACGTGCTACGTGGATGCATAAAGTACGAGAAACAGTCAACAATGCACACACCCGAGTTACTCTCTTTTTCTCTCTCTCTCTTTCTCTCCCACCGAGCAGACGCTACAGGCTCGTTCAAAAACTATAAACGATTTATTAAATTATTTTTTATTAGAAAAAAAATATATCAAAATATGTAGAAAATAATTTAATCGACACATTTTATAATTAATCAAAGATTTTTCAATAATTATTCATTCTTTTTTTTTTTACTCGAACTAGCAAAATCGGGTAAAAAATATTACAAAAAAAAAAAAACACAGGCAATTTTTTAAATTCTACAAAGTCTTATTTATTCACACTCGTAACAGTTACTATGTACAAATAAAAATGGGAATATTATTTTTGTAATAGATTCTAATTATTAAAATTATCTTATATATATATATAAGCCCTCGGGGTTTGTTGAAACGACAAATCGGTCATAAAGTTTAACTTATTATCGATGCGAAAAAATATTATTCTGAAAATAAAGAGAAATACAGAGTGTAGAAACTGAGGGGGGAGATTCCCAATTAACACGTCTAGCGTATTAATGTCTGCGATCCACATGAGATGATTAAAAAAAAATCTTTAATACTCTATTCTCGATATCTCGAATGGAAAGTCCTGTGGGATACTTTTTTTTTGTTGTTTTATACATTTCTCAGCGTGACACAATGAAAATGAAGCCAAGAAAATAAGCTCGATGTTTCTACATTTTTTTTCTTCTCATCAACGTCGAGTTGTCGTAAAAAAAAATATATCTATATAATGATTTATGCTGAATTCGATTAGAGCTTGAGATTGTTACTGCATTATTTTTCTGTACACTCCTGACTCCCTCTAAGAATGCACGTAGGCATTAAAAAAATAATAATATTCGATGTTAATCCTGCGCAGGGATTTTAGACGATCTTAGTGCTCGGTAAAAAAAAAAACTTTAACGCCCAATTTCTACAGGCATGATTTAAACCTGATTTAATTTTTTTTATGTAGTTTTAAGATAAAGCAACCAAAGTTAAATCTTCGATTAACATCGGTGTAAAACGGGCTTGGCTAATTTTAATCATTAAACTGCGTCGATAAAATTAATCTCATCTCGGAGAGAAAATGTGGATTTTTGATTACCGACTGAGTATTTTGCTCATAATTTTTTTTTTGCTCATCAACATCAGTCAGCGTGACCGCTAATGGCAATATAAGTGGCATAAAAATTTCCTCATGTTCCATAAATTTATGAGCGCCTGATCATTCGGCCTTGCAATCGTGATGGTTTTTTATATTAGCCAATTTAACAATTTGCAACTGAGTTGCTGCTCTGGTGATCTTGTAGTAAATTTTTTAAACTCCGTCGATAAAATTAATCTTCTCGGTGAAAAAAATGTGGATTTTTGATTACCGACTGAGTACGATGCGCATAAATTTTAAGCTGTCGTAAATATTTTCGTTCCCTCGGGCAATATAAGTGACATAAGAATTTCCTGATGTTGAATAACTTGATGAGCGCCCAATTGTTTTTTATATTAGCCAATTTAACAATTTGCAACTGAGTTGCTGATCTGGTGATCTTGTTGTAAATTTTTTAAACTCCGTCGATAAAATTAATCTTCTCGTTGAAAAAATGTGGATTTTTGATTACCGACTGAGTACGATGCACATAAATTTTAAGCTGTCGTAAATATTTTCGTTCCCTCGGGCAATATAACTTCCTCGTCAACATCAGTCAATGAAAAAATGATTTTTGATTACCGACTGAGTACGATGCACATAAATTTTAAGCTGTTGTAAATATTTTCGTTCCCTCGGGCAATATAACTTCCTCGTCAACATCAGTCAGCGTGACAGTTAATGGCAATATAAGTGGCATAAGAATTTCCTGATGTTGTATAACTTGATGAGCGCCCAATTGATCGTTCGGCCTTGCAATAGTTATGGTTTTGATATTAGCCGATTTAACAATTTGCATCTGAGTTCCATGCTCATGATGATGATGAGCTTCGGTCAATTGATGCAATCTTATCGGCTGTGGTAAATTATTTTGAAGAATTGTGCTGGTAATTGTTTGAGCTCTGGTGCTCTGTTGATTTTGTAATAAATTTTGCTTGCATCTTTTGCTGTGAGCATAACGACTGCCATTATTATTAAAGCGTCGATCACACGTTGGACAAGCGTAAGGCCTTTGTCCTGTATGAATGAAAACATGTTCCTTCAATGATTTGAGACGTCGAAAATTTTTTGGACAATATTTGCAATGATATTTAGCCTCGCCAGTGTGAGAGGTCAAATGATTAGCCAGCGTATCAGCTCGTGCAAAAGCCCTCGAGCAATACTGACAACTGTATGGTCTTTCCTGCGTATGAGTTCTCATGTGCATTTTGAGATAAGCATTTGTTGTAAATGGACGAGCGCAAACTTCGCACACGTATGGCTTTATGCCATTGTGAGCTCTCAAATGTGCAATAAGCGTCGTTGATTGCGTAAAACTTTTTGAGCATATTTCGCACAAAAATCTCTTCGCCGTGTCTGTTTCTTTTGGCTTTTTAAACGTACGATCATGCTTTGATAAATGATTCGATAATTGTTCCTCCTTTATAAAACGTTTGGTGCAACGTGAACATTTGTATGGTTTTATCATATTGTGCTTTGCAACGTGAATTTTAAGATGCTCGCGACGATAAAATTTCTTCGGGCAAATATCGCAGAGATATTTTTTACCCTCGTGAACTTGAATATGTCTCAGAAGACCTTTTCTCGATGTGTAACGTTTATTGCACTCTGTGCACTCGAGACCGACAATGTCGGTTCTTCGTTTTCTCGCTACTTTTCTCGACTCTTTTCTCTCGTCCAAGCCTGGCTCGATATCACGAAGATCCTCCTCGGTTAATATTCCCTCATCGACGTGACGATTTTTGTGCTCTTTTAATATTTCATTATTTTCAAAGCTGTCGCCGCATATGTTGCATTTTCTCACTTGGTCAGGATTTTTCTCCGAGCATTTGTCGTAATGTGACTTGAGCTTGTCTTTTCGATAAAATTTTACCCTACAAATGTCGCATTCAAAATTTGGCTCCTCGTGCAACAATTGATGACGCAGAAGAGATTTCTTCGTGCTGTATTTTTTCTTGCATGTTGGACACTCGTGATTGTCCATTGGCCAATCGAGACCGCTCTCGAAATCTGAATTTTCATCATTTTCCGAATCATCCTCGAGGCGAGAATCACGATTCGCTGTTTTTTCAATTCCGGAATTTCGGTCTGATATTTCTGTTTGATTTCTACGAGATTTATCTATTTTATCGATCATCTCAGCTCGATCATTTTTCATATGCTGCTCCGTGTGCTTTGCCAGTGACTGCTTCGAGCTACATTTTCGTCCACAAGACTCGCACTCGTGCTCGTATCTTCGACGACTTCGATGCTGCTGAACACGATGTGACGTCTCGTGTAATTTTTCATCCTGGCGAGACCATCGAGCATTATTTAATCTCGAATTTTGCGATTCGATCGTTTCCTCCTCCTCCTCCTCCTCCTCCTCCTCCTCTTCTTCTTCTCTCTCTTCTTCCTCATCATCCTCGTCTACTAACATTTTTTCCACCTCCTCCTCCTCCTCTTCCTCCTCATCGTCCAACTCGTTTTCTGTCTTGATCTTGTCAATAATTTTTTGCGCTGCTTTTGCAGCTACTCGTTTTAATCGTTTATTCGGATCGTATTCTTCTCCATGAATAATTGTTTTGTGATTTGTCGCAAATAAATGATTTCTCAGTGTGAGCTCGTTGGCAAATATTTTGTTGCAATCGGTACATTTGAAGCTTTTCATTCTCGTCCCATGTTGCTGCTCGACATGACGCTGAAGTTGTTCCCTTCGTGTAAATTCAATTTTACACAATTTGCAAATTTTTGACCTTTCATCGTGAGTCTCTGTGTGTCGTGCGAGAGATTTTTTGTTCGAGCAATTAATCGAACATATTGGACACTTGAGATCTCGGCTTTCTGGCCAATTTCCTGATTCCAAACCAACGCGACTCTCTTTATCCTCCATCGTTTCAATTTCTTCATCCTCAATTTCTACCAATTGCCAAGAATTTTCCGAATTTTCAACATTATCGTGACTCGGAATCTCGTCATTTTGTGAATCGGCCAATTCGCCACTGTCGTAAATCTCCATTGTCTCGTCATTTGAGGCCTCGATCTCAAATTCTCTCTCGTAAATATCATCCTCGAGATCTTGCTCGGAAAGTACACCCTCGACAACGTGATCGGTACGATGTCTGCGTAATTTTTCCAAATCCTCAAATTCACGATCGCATGTGTTACATTTTAAGGGCATGGAACGTTCGATAATTTGATCCTTGGTTAAAAAAATTTCTCCACATTTTTCAGATCCTTTACCGATCGTTGAGGATTCATTGCGCAATGATCTGCGTCGACGTTTCTTTCGAGCTGGACTGGTCGTCTCGTTTGTGTTTACATCGGTAAAAATTTCATCATTGTTCGCCTCAATTCGACTATTTGCCTCAGAAGTTTGAGCCTCGTCGTAACCGACAAAATCTGACGAAGATTCGTCAGGATTGATCGATTCTTCTTGGGCCGATTCGCGATTTCTCTCGTGCTGCTTCAAATGCTTATTGAACGATATTACGTAGAGATATTCTTTGCCGCAGTAAGGACATTTGTTGGCTTTTTTGCCAGATTGAGCTGGATTTGGCGATAAAATTGACATTGTCGTTGTTGGTGTCGTCGTTGTAGCTTTTGGGGGACTTCGTTTATCACTTTTTTCAATTTTCTTCAAGGACAATGTACGTCGGACCTCATCGTGCGAGTGCATGTGCTCTTTCAAACTTGTTTTTGATACAAATGGCTCGTCGCAGAGATAACAAACGAAATAATATTTATCCATTTTATCAATAATTTGTGATTTTTTCAATCTACTGCTCAGATTCAAATTTTCGAAATAACTTTCCTCCTCATTGTTGCTTAAACTTTTTGTCAATTTACGCTTGCTGCGTCGCGTCTCGCTTTCACATTTTTCTATTTTTATTTCTTTTGGCTCTTCCAGCTGCTCGGTCTTGAGATTGTTCAATATTTCACTTTCGGTAGGATCCTCCTTGACGCTCATCTCGTCTATCAGAGATAAATAATTTACCGATTCGTCGTTTTCTCCAGAATCGCTCTCATTCCCAACGAGCTCTTCCTCGTTTCGCGTTAATGTGTAATTTTCCTGCATTATGTAATTGTGCTCCTCGGCTGTTATACCATCTGGATCGTTCATTGTGTCCGTTTTTACCGAATCTCCATAATTTTCAACGCAATCAGCCAAATCATCGCTGTTTCCATCGTTCTCGTGCAAATATTCAGAATGATCCTCGTCAGCTTGAAGAATTTCAACTACGCTGGATTCGTCAATTGCTCCGTCGTTTTTAACATCTGGGTGGAGAAACTCGGATTATCAGTATGAAATTTTTATTGCGTTTTTCAGTATATTAAAAAAAATATATACATATATATATATGTTTAAATTGAAATTTGCATGTTGCTTCCTCCTAATTTCGCCACATTTACAAATTGAATGGAAAATTTCTCAATTTTGGCCTCATAAAAAATTTATCGACGAACAAATACGAGCAAGCAGTGCATGACAAGATTCAATTTTTACTATTTTTCTCCTTTCTCCTTCAATTTCATTAAACTTCAATTGAAATTTTTTGTTCTCTCCATTTTTTAATAAAATATGATCAAATTTGGATATTTCTAAGTGAGAAATTTTTTTTTTTTTCAAAATTATTTGGGCAACTGTAGAAGCTTTTTTTTTTACCATTTTCCATTGCTCTCTGTTGCTTGTCAAGTTTCTCAACTTCAAGCAGAGCTAAATGATCCTTGAGCAAAGTTGGTTTTTCTTCGTCCTCGTCAACGGCATTCAAACTATCGACAGTGGCTTGATAATGAGCATCGACATCCATAGAATGTACATCATGACCTCGTTCACCCTCAAGATGAACTTCGACCTCATTGAAAAAAAGCTCCTCTTTTATATTCAAACTATCGTATCTCTGTCTCAGTACATTGTCAGCCTGTTCAACCTGCAATTTAAATTCATAGGCAGCTTCCAGTTTGTCTGCGCATTCGCAGCAAACCTGAGCAGGTAAACCATCCTCGGGTAGCATCTAAAAAGAAAAATTAATTTGAAAAAAAAATAAAATAAAAAAAAAAACCCTCCAAGAATAAAAATGGCGGTCAATTTTAAATAGTTGGATAGAACGAAAAAATAAAACACTCTCAATGTTCAAAATATTCGTAACAAAAAAAAAGGGCTCAACAATAATATTATTGCTATATAGAGATGAAAATCGATTGTTCAACATAACCTAACAAATTTCGTTATTTAAAAAATAAAACACTCTCAATGTTCAAAATATTCGTAACAAAAAAAAAAGGGCTCAACAATAATATTATTGCTATATAGAGATGATAATCGATTGTTCAACATAACCTAAAAATTTCGTTATTTCGTTATTTAAAAAATAAAACACTCTCAATGTTTAAAATATTCGTAACAAAAAAAAAGGGGCTCAACAATAATATTATTGGAATATAGAGATGAAAATCGATTGTTCAACATAACCTAACAAATTTCGTTATTTCGTTATTTAAAAAATAAAACACTCTCAATGTTTAAAATATTCGTAACAAAAAAAAAGGGGCTCAACAATAATATTATTGGAATATAGAGATGAAAATCGATTGTTCAACATAACCTAACAAATTTCGTTATTTCGTTATTTAAAAAATAAAACACTCCCAATGTTTAAAATATTCGTAACAAAAAAAAAGGGCTCAACAATAATATTATTGGAATATAGAGATGAAAATCGATTGTTCAACATAACCTAACAAATTTCGTTATTTCGTTATTTAAAAAATAAAACACTCTCAATGTTCAAAATATTCGTAACAAAAAAAAGGGGGCTCAACAATAATATTATTGGAATATAGAGATGAAAATCGATTGTTCAACATAACCTAACAAATTTCGTTATTTCGTTATTTAAAAAATAAAACACTCCCAATGTTTAAAATATTCGTAACAAAAAAAAAGGGCTCAACAATAATATTATTGGAATATAGAGATGAAAATCGATTGTTCAACATAACCTATCAAATTTCGTTATTTCGAACTGACCTTAACGCTTGCAAAGCTCATTGCTTTGGTTGAGAGCGAGACAACCTCATTCTCGACAAAAAGATCGCGCATTATGACATGTCCGAGCAAACATACACGACACACCTCCGGCACTGTTTCTTCTATCGTTTCTTCATTCTGAGACTCGTCCGCCGTATCAATCTCTACGGCGTCCATGTTTTTGTTTTGTGCGTGCTTTTTTTTCGATTTTTTTTTTCTTTTTCTTCCTCTCCCTGCTGAGAAATGGCGAAAAAAAGTAAAATGTACGGGCCTGGGTGTTTGGGCGCCCTTGTGTCGGCACCGCAAAATCGTCTTTATATGAAAAATGGGCACCGCGCGCGCTGCTTTGACACTTTGGCCGCGATCCCACTTCTCAAGTATAAAATTTTTCTTATCCCCCTGCCCTGCCCCTTCCTCCACGACCCGATACTAAATACGTTTTTTTTTTCGTTTTTCTCCTCTGTGTATGGGCGCATACGTTGAACGGGGTGCAAACAACGAGTTTGTGCACTCATCTAGCGGAGGACACGATGACGAGCCCACCACAGACTCGTCAACACTACTGAGACGGATAACACCTCCCCCTCCATCCTTTCTTCTCCCCTCTCCCTCCCCATCCCGCCTAACTATAACCTAACCTGGCGTGCTATTTTTTTATTCTCAAATATATCAAGATTAAAACTTTCACATCTCAAGCATCACCTTTTTTTCAATCAACAATCTTGACTTTTTAATTCACAAAATTCTATTTCCATGATGTATTCGCTTAAAGCTCAAACGACATTCAATGAATATATATATATATATGAAGCGAAACACGCGCGATGACCTCTCTCTGCGTTTTAGGGTCGCTGCAGAGTTCATACGCTGTCATAATTTCAAGATATGAGTTTAGAGACGGGGAAATTGTGAATTGGCCTGTAAAACTCAGAAGGTATGAAAATCATATTTGTGATTTGCTTTGTCACAAAGAACGTTTCATTATTCATTTGATACGTTTCTAGGATTCATGTAAACGTTACTACTGCCATTTTATGCCCCTCCCCCCACCCCTCTCCTCTCAGCGGTCCATTCTACGCTTCTACGCATGTAGCGTGAAGACTTAAGTTCACATGCCCTCGCATACACATCGCTGGTAGCCGGAGAAGTGCAAATTTCTCTCAGTTCCGGACTTTTAGCTCAGCGAGAGACTAGTCGCGAAGAATTGTAATTGTGCGTGTGTGTGTTCGTGCGAGATTTCAATTTTTGACTGCCATCTTGTTTGTGTATTGTTTTTCTCTACTGCAAAAATCTTGTGACAAGCAAGTAGCGCGCTCTCTGTTTTTTTTTTTCATTATATTGTGACGCTCTCTCTCTCTCTCTTTCTCTTTATCATTCGCACACCTACGCGATAGATCGTGGATTTTGCGGAGCAAAATCCAACGCGTTTACCCCATGACATTGCCCGACAAGGTATGTTTTATGTATATATATATATATATATATATATATGTATAAATGTGTGTGTGTGTGTACGTACGCATTATATGTACTTGTTTAATGAAAATCTTGTTTCTCGTAATGTTTTTCTGCGTAATTCAAAAAGGAATCATAAATGTAGCCAAAATCCCCCCCTATACTAGAGTCCATGAAAGATCCTTGTCAAATATTTTATTATATTTACGATAATGCTTATTCGATGGAAAGTTTTTTGTCCCATTAAAATTGACACGTTTGGCTGTAAAACGTTTTTTGTTTTGTTTTATATATATTAATCGATAAATACGTAAAATGCCCATTGACCCATTTAATGACCAGCCGATTTGCCCAAAAGCAGATAATAATAGTGGTACAAGCAAGATAATAGTCCAGATAATAGTTTGTACAATCACACATATATATATATATATATGCTCTGTCCACTAATCGGTACCATTGGCAGAACTATCCCGATTACTGACCACATCTCGTTAAATTGCGTGCTAAAATGCAAAACAACCTTTAGTTTTGCAATTCAAATGTATACGCGTATCTCGAGTATGTTGAATTTGTCTCATTATAATGGAGAATATACAATTTGTGAGAATTTTTGCTATTTTAACAGCAGGACAAATTTGTGGTTATGAAAATTATAATGAAAAGTTTCGTACGACATAACCTAACTTATGTCAACGAAGATGAAGGAATTCATGTATCTTCGTTGCTTATATATAATCGCTTGAATTTTTTCGGAAACAGCCGGTAATTTGCCACTTTTTTTTATTGTACCTATTAATGACCGTTTTTTTATCACTAAATCGATCAGCTGAGGAATAAAAAAATATTTTGGAAAATTCACAAATACTTTTCGAATACTCTTTAATGAATTTAAATTCATCCTTGAATATCACCACTATGTATATATATATATTTTGTTTACTGACGATCGTGAAAGAGCAAAATATGTTAAAAAAATTTTACAATAAAAAAATGTAAATTTTTCGCAAAAAGAAATTTTGTGTTTTGTTTTCTTCAATATATGCAGTATGAATTTATGTCAAAATTTTTAACCACGAGAAAGCTTGTAAATCAATACAAGTTTTTCTGTATTTGTGCATTAAATAACAATAATAATGATAAAGATAATATTATTATTATTTTATTGAGCAATGAATGGAATTCGATCCATTATTTTCCTCAATAATATTAATTATCTATATATATATATATTTTTTTATCTATATAAAATGTACAATTAATGACAATATAAATTTCAGGGAATCGGGTCATCAGCCCTTAAGGGTAATAAAGCTCATTGTGCGCAATGAGTTCCCATCATCATCTAAATCCATCATCCGGCGAAGTTGAACACACAAATTTTCTCTCCGAGGATATTGGAGCTCTTTATCTCGCTGACGATTATTCCGACGTAACTCTGCTCGTTTGTGGTCAAAGATTTAACGCTCATAGAGTTATACTCGCGGCTCGAAGCCAATATTTTCGAGCTCTCCTCTTTGGAGGTCTCAAAGAATCTATGCAAGATGAGATTGAGCTCAAAGGCACAACTTTACCAGCTTTTAAGGGTTTGCTCAAGTACATTTACACCGGTCACATGTCGATGGCAAATTTACGCGAGGATGTAAGTAATAAAAAATGGAAAAATAAAACAAAAACACAAAATTTTAGTAATTAAAAAAAACAATTATTATTTCACATTCAAGGTAATCCTCGATATTTTGGGTCTCGCTCATCAGTATGGATTTCAGCATCTCGAAGTCGCAATATCCGATTATCTTCGTGAAATATTAAATATTAAAAATGTCTGCTTGATATTTGACGCGACGCGTCTTTATCAGCTCGATCGTTTGACTAAAGTTTGCCAGGAATATATGGACAAACACGCACTGGAGGTTATACAGCACGAGAGCTTTTTGCAATTGAGCTCGAGCGCTCTGAGCGAGCTCGTTTCACGAGATTCATTCTATGCCCCAGAAATTGATATTTTTACGGCTGTACAGTCGTGGGTCAAAGCCAATTCTGAAGCCGATGCTGCTGGAGTATTAGGTTTGTTTCTTTCTCATTTTCATTTCATTCGTTTGTTTCATTAAAAAATTATTATTTATTTTTGAGTTTTTTCTTTTTTTCAATCCTCTTTTTTTTTTCAGGCCAAGTCAGACTTTGCCTCATAGCTATAACAGATTTGCTAAACGTCGTTCGGCCAACCGGACTTGTCTCCCCGGAAGCGATACTCGATGCTATCGCTGTTCGTACTCAAACGAGAAACTCCGAATTGATTTATCGTGGACGTTTGCTCGTCGATGAAAATGTCGCACATCCGAGATACGGAGCTCAAGTCCTCCAGGGCGAAATGCGAAGTTTTCTTCTCGATGGCGATACGCACAATTATGATATGGAAAGAGGGTAAATATATCGAGAATTAATAAAAAAAACAAACAAAAACACGAAATTATTGAATTTTTTAATAATTAATTCACGAGTTCGGCTCATATACGATCTCAAGCATTTTTTTTTATGCTACAATTTTTCACTCAATAATTATCTAAAATCCTTTTTTTTATTATTAAATATAATAATTAATTACTCCAGTGATTATTTAATACAATTACGTTTATTTTTCCTTGCTCGTAATTTACGTTTGATAATAATCATGGAAATTAATATTTTCTTAAGATAGACTCGTCATGCAATATCAGACTCTCAAGATCAAGATTTTTCACTCAATAATTATCTAAGATCCTTTTTTTTTATTAAATATAATAATTAATTACTCGATTAATTATTTAATACAATTACGTTTATTTTTCCTTGCTCGTAATTAACGTTCGATAATAATGATGGAAATTATTATTTTTTTAAGATAGACTCGTCATGCAATATCAGACTCTCAGGATCAAGATTTTTCACTCAATAATTATCTAAGATCCTTTTTTTTTTATTAAATACAATTATAATAATTAATTGCTCGATTGATTATTTAATACAATTACGTTTATTTTTCCTTTCTCGTAATTAACTTTCGATAATAATGATGGAAATTATTATTTTCTTAAGATATACTCGTCATGCAATATCAGACTCTCAAGATCAAGATTTTTCACTCAATAATTATCTAAGATCCTTTTTTTTTTTATTAAATATAATAATTAATTACTCGAGTGATTATTTAATACAATTACGTTTATTTTTCCTTGCTCGTAATTAACTTTCGATAATAATCATGGAAATTATTATTTTCTTAAGATAGACTCGTCATGCAATATCAGACTCTCAAGATCAAGATTTTTCACTCAATAATTATCTAAGATCCTTTTTTTTTTATTAAATACAATTATAATAATTAATTACTCGATTGATTATTTAATACAATTACGTTTATTTTTCCTTGCTCGTAATTTACGTTTGATAATAATCATGGAAATTAATATTTTCTTAAGATAGACTCGTCATGCAATATCAGACTCTCAAGATCAAGATTTTTCACTCAATAATTATCTAAGATCCTTTTTTTTTTATTAAATACAATTATAATAATTAATTGCTCGATTGATTATCTAATACAATTACGTTTATTTTTCCTTGCTCGTAATTAACGTTCGATAATAATGATGGAAATTATTATTTTCTTAAGATACACTCGTCATGCAATATCAGACTCTCAAGATCACGGAATACTCATAAAATTGGGTACACAAAGTATAATAAATCATATCAAAATGTTATTGTGGGATCGTGATCTTCGTTCTTACTGCTACTACTTGGAGGTATGAAATTCAAATTGATCCTCGAAAATTTAACAATTTTAATATTTAATAAAAAAAAGAAAAAAATTCTATTATCCTTGCGTTTTATTTTTGAAGGTTTCGATCGATCAGAAGGATTGGGTGAGAATAATCGATCACTCGGAATATTTTTGTCGCAGCTGGCAATATCTTTATTTTGAGCCAAGAGTCGCCCTCTACATACGAATTGTTGGCACCAATAATACCGTTAACAAAGTGAGATCTTATTATATGTTATTTTCATTTTTATAATTGAACAAAGAATTTTCAATTTTTAATGATTTTTAAATTTTTAAATTTTTTTTTTAATTTAAAATAAAATTTAAAAAAATTTAAAATCGTTAAAAATTGAAAATTCTTTGTTTAAGGTATTTCACGTTGTAAGCTTCGAGGCATATTACACGAATCACACAGAAAAATTGTACAAGGGTTTTGTCGTTCCAACGCAAAATGTCGCGACGATGGAACGAAGTGCAAGTGTGACCGAAGGGGTTTGCAGGTATTTAATATTTGTCTCCATTTGTTGAAAATGAAAAAAAAAATTGAAAATTGTTAATTGTATAAATATTATTATTATTATCGTTTTTTTTTAGATCGCGAAATGCTCTGCTGAATGGCGACACATCGAATTACGATTGGGACAGCGGTTACACGTGTCATCAGCTCGGCTCGGGTTCAATACTCGTTCAGCTTGGTCAACCTTACATAATTGACTCTATGCGGTGAATTATTTTTATAATGCAATTTTTTTTTAAATTTTTTTTTTCAAAAAAAAAAATAATTTATCGATAATTATTTTATTATAATGGAATTTTTGTCCCAGTTTGTTGCTCTGGGATTGCGACGATCGTTCATACTCGTATTACGTCGAGGTATCGAGAAATTTGTGGGACTGGACGCGCGTTGCCGACAAAACGAGAGAGGCCTGTCGTTCTTGGCAAACTTTGCGATTTCAACCGGCTCGACCGGTGATCTTCATACGCATCGTTGGAACTCACAATACAGCCAACGAGGTATGCAATTATAATTTTTTTAATAAATTTTTTATTAAAATTTCCAAAAATGTTTTTTTTTTTTAATTTTTTTTTTTCATTAGAATGAAATTTTTTTGCGATATTTAAAAATTGTATTGACAATTTTTTCATCTTGCACGTGCGCTTTTTTTTTATTCCCCAAATTTAGTTAATAATCGTACTTGGTGAATTTTGCAACTCGCGACAGTGTAAAATTTTTTGTTTTTTTTTTCTTTTTTCATTGAAGGTTTTTCATTGCGTTCACTTCGAGTGTCCAGCACGACCAGATCCGGAAAATGAGAGAAAATCACCAATGCGAAAAGGCGAACGTTGTCAGGGTAATGAGCTCGAGGCTATTCCGACGCCTCCACCACCGGAAACCGCGACTGAAGCGGTCAATATAGATCACGACGATAATGCCTCGACTCACGATTCAACCGCCTCGGCTGCCATGGCCTAGAATTTTTTTTTTCATTTTTTCGCAAAGCACAAATTCACTTTGCCAATAATTCGCGATTACGTACAAATACGAAAAAAAAAAGAGAGAAGGAAAAAAAAACCGCGAATATCGCCTCGTCCTAGAAACTTTGCCCCCCCCCCCCTCCCCAAACACCAAGTGTGAGCGGAAAAAAAAATTGGCCGCAACAGGAACGTTTGAGACTGTCCCGATCACGTTGAAAAAAAAAAACGTACATTTGTATACGAAATTATTCTCTTGTGTTTTCGCGTAAGAATTTCAGAGTGTTCCTAGTGGGGAAAAAAAGGAATGGAAAAAAAAAGAATGGAAAAAAAAAGCTCACCAATGTCCCTAATTGCTTGAGAGGGCAGAAAAGTGCTTGGTTCGTCAGTATTTGTCTTTGTAAGTTTTTTTTTCTCCATCGCTATCACTGTCTCTCTCTCTCTCTCTCTCTCTCTCTCTCTATATATATATATATATATATATATATATATATATATCTCTTTCTTTATTTTTCTTTCTATCTCTGTAGTTACGCTAAAGTTCAGTTAAAAACTCCGCGACAAAAAAGAAAAAAAGAAACTTTCCTGTAAATATAGCGTATATAGGATCTTTATTTTTCTAGTCTTCTCTTTACGGTGAGAATACGTTACCGAATAACTATATGAAATTTAATATAAATTAATAAAAGAAGAAAAATTAATGTATGACAATGTTGAGGAAAAAAAAAAAAAGATTACGACGAGTTTTATTTTATTCTAATAATTTGTCCTAATAATTAAAAAGCTCCTACTTTTTTTTGCTTAAAAAAACTAGCCCATGAATGTATCAAAACAATTTCGTAAATAGAAACGAAACTTTACATCCCATTGAATTCTTATTGATTATTATTATCTGCGATTATTGATTCCGCTAAATTGCGTTCGGCTAATTCAAATTTTGATTTCTCGATTAAAAAAATGACTCCCATAAGTTTTAATTAGATTCCCAATCATTCGCTAACGATTAGAAATTGAAAAAAGTTAAGTGGCCGGTCAATATAGATCTACGTAGGAGGACAAATCTGGTCGATCTAGTTAATTAAAGTTTGCCAACATAACCTCTTTTTCTAGTGTTGGCAGCAGTGATTTTGAATTTTTCACCGCTGCAATGGTGACCGAAATGGACGCTAGTTAACCGTTGAATTCATTTACGTTTGTTGTACGCGAACAGAACTTTGTAAAACAACGCTGAACAATATATCACGCGATTTTGTTTGTTTGTTTGCAAAAATATATTTATAATGAGTAACACGGGATTGAAAGAATTTGTTATTCCTTTGGATAAGGATGAACTCTTGCAATCACGCTCCGGTACATACTCCGTCGAGGATATAGTGCTTCCCGGTTCTCTGGTCCAGGCTCTCGATGGTAAATATATTTTTTTATTTATTTTAAATCGTTATTTATAAATTTTCATAATATAATTCGTGCCAAAAATAAGTTAGATTTCGTTGAAACGTAAAAAAAAAAAAATTTGAGGTTAGACGAACGAAAGTAAATTTCTTTTCTTGATCGGTGGCGCCCTCTCTGATTCGAAAGTACGCGCTCCCGCGATTTTACACTTGAATGCTTTTATGATGCTTTTTCTTGCTCGTATTGAAAAAAAAAAAATACTTTACGTTTAAAATGAGTTTAAAAAATCAAAATTGATTTTATTGTTTGCTAAAAATTTCATTTTCTCTGCAATTGATTTATTATTATATTTAAAAAAAATAGCTGTGAAATTTATTTTTCGATTTTTTTTTTTTATTTACATTAAAGTTCCAAATACATTTTTTGTTCCTCAATAATCTTAATTATGAGATAAAAAATATATCTTACACTTTTCGTGTTTCGTTTTTTGGTAATTGCCATTGTCTAATTTTGCCAATCTATTTTAATTCCTTAATATTGATTTTTTTTTAGCTACCAGGGCAGCTCTGCACAAAGATGGACCAAAATTTATTCTCGAAAATTTTGATACTTTTTTCTCCGTCATGGTGCATGGAAACAAAGTTCATTTTCCTCTAACATTGCGTGCCTTTGACAGGATTCTCAAAGGTAAAATGAAAAATTCGAGTCAGAATGAAAAAAAAAAAAAATCATTCGAATCAATTAATTTTCACTCTGTATTTTTTATTTTTTTTTTACAGCCACAGGTTTGCTGGTCGACCAAATGGAAGCTTTATTCGATCAAGGATCGGACATAAAAGTTGAAGACAAACCACTTTATCTCTGCATTAACAAAATGTATGCCTATCTGTTGTCCTCGTTGTCCTGTTATATCCAGGATTACGTTTTCAAAAATTCCAGCCAGCTGGACAGCATTGGAAAGGTTTAATTCGACGAAAAAAAAAAAAAAAAAAAAAAAAAACCTCAAAATTGAATTTTGTAAAAACATTTTTTTTTTTACTACAGAGAAAAAAAGCTTCGAAGAAATCTGAAATGGAAGAGGAATGGGAAATTGGTAGGCAAAAAGCCCTCGAATTAATATATCGATGGCTGCAACTACCCCTTCAAAAATTATGGACACCCCCGATCGTCGAAGATTTGTTCATAACGTAAGTTAACTTTTTCGAGGTAAAAAAAAAAAATCGTTTAATTTTCGTTCACTCGAATCTCTCCGAATTTTCAGGCTCCTCACGCAATTTTGTTACAAAGTACTGGAACAAAATAGAGACGCTAAACAGAAAAACGTGAGAGAAACAATTTTTGAGGTAAGAAAATTTTTAAATTAATGAAAAAAAAAAAAAACAAATTTATTAGAAATTGGATGAAAAAATTGTAAAAATCGAATAGATTTTAGGTACCCTCATAAAAAGGTACAATCATGGAATCACCTGTGTCGTGAGAATTATTCAGGTGAGTCGTAAAAAAAAAATAATAATAAAAAATGAAAATTAATTATAAATTATTGGATATAATTTGATGATTTATTTGTAGCTGGTGAAACTGTACGATAGTTTGGCTGCTCCACTGGCCTCAGGAGTCGTTCACATGGTATCGACGACCGGATGTGTCGGTTTTATAAAAGAAATGGTACGTGAAATTAGCCAGAGCGAACCCGGTGAGGCAGATGCTCGTAATATTTCAATATTTCTCGAGGCTGTCGGATCCTCGAGGGCCGATCTTATTCTTCCAGTTCTCGACAATATAACTGAACATTTGTCAAACGAGGTAATTTTTTTCCTTCTCCTTTTCAAATCTCATCGACGTGTGAAATAAAATGAAAATTTTAATAATTTTTCTTCTCATTTGAAAACAAAAAAAATATATATATATATTTTTTGCAGTGTTACGTAATGAGAAATTGTGCTCTTGGAGTTGTTGGGGCGGTCGTGCTTGGTGCATTAACGGGCCCGGAGCTCGATGACGAGAAACGAGAACAACGAGACGATTGCTTGAAATATCTTGAAGATCATATACTCGATAATAACGCTTATGTCAGATCAAAATGTTTGCAAATTTGGCAACGTTTGTGCTGTCAGGGTGCAGTTCCACTTCAGAGACAGGGCACTTTGTTAAAAGCTACCTCGTTGCGTCTAGAAGATAAAAGCGCTAATGTTCGGAAACAGGGGCTTCAATTGTTGCGAACTCTCCTTCAGGGAAATCCATTTGCTGCAAAAGTACGTAATTTAAAAGATTTACGTAAATTGGGGAAAAAAAATATAAATTCGTGATATTAAAATTTCTAAAATGTTTCATTTATATTATTTAACGAAAAAAAAATATAAATTCGTAATATTAAAATTTCTAAAATGTTCCATTTATATTATTTAACGAAAAATATTTTTAGTATCATTTAATTTTATTTTTGCTGGTAGCTCGATCAAGCAGATTTTTCCAAACAACTTGATGAGGCGAGAGGAAAATTGAAGGAACTTAAAGTGACTGTAGCGAGTGAGAGTACCAGTGGTGATGCTGATCGTCTGGAATTATGGAATGCTCTCTTGCCTGAAATAAGAAAAGCTATAAATAAAATTCTTACCGATGAATCTGACGAGGATGATTCAGGCACGAAATTTTCTCCAAAAAGACAATTTTTTATAATTCATAACTTGAGATGAAATTTATTTGAAATTTTTGTGCAGATGATGAAAAAGAAGAATCGGAAGAAGAATTGGAAATTGATCCAAATGTTGCGTTTGAAAAAGTTCGTCAAATGCTACTCGCTGAAGAAGTTCTCGAGGCTGTGACATATTTAAAAAAAATATGTGGAAATTTGCCGGATGCACCGGATATGTCAGAAATGAGCCCAGAGGATAAAGAAACTTGTTTCTTTTTATTTTTATTAAAAATATTCGTCGAGTCCGAGGGTGAAAAGCCGAAAAATTGTGAGAATGCTGAATCGGCTGAAAAAATTTCAACCGCTGAAAATTCCGCGAGAATAAAAAAATTGAAAGAACACAAAGAAGAACTCAAGTCGCAACGAAGAATCGTTAAATATCTCGAGGCAAGTTGTAAAAAATAATAATTTTAAATAATTTCACCTTACGATAAATATAATTTCAAAACTTTTTATTTATTTATTTTCATGCAGAATTGCTTGGATTTTGCCAGACAGCTGGAAAAATCGATACCATTGGCAGAAAAATTGCTCTTTTCAACAACCGCCGGTGATGCTGTCGAAGCTTGTACATTTCTTGGTACCGCCTCGCAGTTTGGTGTGCCAAAAGCTCTCGATGGTGTTCGCAAAGCACTTTTTCAAGTATTCAGTCGTGATCCATCGGTAAAAAATAATGTTGCAACTGTTTACAAGGAAATTTATTTGGAAAATAAGGATGGAAATCAATCTTTAAGACAAAAAGCATTGACCTCGGTTAATGGCCTGATTGAGCTATTGAAAGGCCTCGAAGCTGGTCAGAGTCCTGCTCTTTCTCAGCTTATCTCAACCTGGCGAGCCAATGAGGAAATTGGTCCTCAAGAACTTCAGGTTTTTATTATTTTCCTACTGAGCGAGATTTATTATTTTTCTGCTTTGAACAATTTTTTTTTCTCCTTTCTAGGTCATGTGGGAAATATTTTCCATGAAAATTCCGGATACACGTCCAGTGGACAGTCGAGCTGCTCTTATTTTACTGACAATGGCAGCCGCGACCGAGCCCAGTTTGTTTACCGGAAATCTCGATGCACTCGTCAAGGTTGGTCTCGGACCTCGTGCAAAGAACGATCTTCTCTTAGCCAGAGATACTTGCAGAGCATTGTTGAAAATTAAACAAGATTCTTCCGATCCTGAAAAAGCGCCTGTAAAGTCAGTAAATTTTTTTGACTTCAAATTAACACCGAAATTCAAAAAATTCCTTAATATTCTATCAAGTTTTTTGATATCATTTATTCTTTTCCTATAATAGTTGATGATTTTTTTTTTATCTCAGGTATGTCAATGATCATGAAATGTTCCAAGTAATTATCGTTCTTATGGTGGACAATTTTGCAAGTACGAAGGACAATGGATACGTATCTTTTGTGACCGATGCAATAAATGTCGTATATCATGTAAGCTGAAAAACGAAAAAATTTGCAAATTTTCCACTTTACTCCCTCATGACTTTTTAATTGACAAAAAATTTCGATGTGAAAATATTTTTTCAATTCTTCATTTCTTTATCAAGTAGTAATAATTTATAATTGCAGAATTATTTATTTCATTTGGTACATTTGTAGACACATTTTTTTTACAATTTTTGCCCCTTTAATTTATTTGGAATGAAAAAAGAGAAAAAAAATTGATGTCAGAGCAAGAAAGGAAGAAAAATAATTCATCAATGATGAACTTTCGTAAAATTTTCAGCTCGCAAATAAACCGGACGAGCTGATGAAGCCTGCTTTGGTGGAAATTTGCCAGAAGAATAATTTAGTCGAGTCACCAATGACGGTACGAAGATCGGGCGAAATTGAAAAAATTGCCTCGGAGCCAAAAGTTTCAAACGCTCATATCTTGTCACGTCTTTTGTACATTGTCGGTCACATAGCAATACGACATATGGTTTATCTCGATAACGGAGTATACAAAGAATTGCGAAGAAGAAATGGGGTGAGAGAGAGAAAAAAGGGTACGGCGTTAAAAACGAGAAATGGACATGGGAATAGCGTCTCAACGCCAATGAATTCAACGAAACAAAATATATCAACACCGGCAAGTGCGAGACAAACAATTCGGAACAAAGAGGCGGCAAATTCAACGACAAACGAGGATAATGGGGAGGAAGTACTGGAGGGTGCAACAGCCGACGACACAGACGCCGAATTTGTAACAGCCGCGTTGGAAAATGATATCGTTAATGGGTCAGGACTTTTGGCAAAATTCGTTCCTCTCGTTCTCGATGTTTGCCGTTATCCAGAAAAATACAACGACGAGCAATTACAAACCTGGGGAGTTTTGGCACTTTCAAAAATGATGACAGTCAGCTCAATTTTTTGCATTGAAAATTTACAACTTTTGGTCACGATTATGGAACGTTCACCTTATCCAGGAATACGAGCAAATATTCTCATTGGACTTTGCGATCTTACAACGAGATTTCCAAATCAGGTTGAACCATGGACCAGCCATATTTATGGAAGATTGCGCGACGATGATGTCAAAGTTCGCAGCACCTGCGTACGAATTCTCTCAAATCTTATAATGCGAGAAATGATTCGTGTCAAGGGTCAAGTCTCGTCATTAGCTCTCAGTATTATGGATTCTGATGAACAAATACGTCTCGATGCAAAACAATTTTTCAAAGATTTGTCACAGAAAGGAAACTCCCTGTACAATGTTATGCCCGATATACTTTCTCGTCTCACTGATCCAGAACTCAAACTCGATGAGCACGATTTTCAAGAAATTCTCAAATATCTTCTTGGATTGATGCAAAAGGAACGACAAATCGATACGATTATTGATAAATTGTGCTCGAGATTTATTCTCGCTACGACTGAACGACAGTGGCGCGATCTTGCCTATTGCTTGTCGTTATTGCAATTTAGCGGCAAAAGCATACGCAAATTAACCGAAAGTTTGCCACTTTTAAAGGACAAAATTCATCATAATCAAGTACTCAAGTCATTGAGAACGATTGTCGAACAAACGAAAAAAAAACCAGAGGCCAAAAATTCTTGTATCGAGCTAGAAGCAAAAATTGAGAATTTGTTGAACACGATCGATCCACCGGAAGGAGAAATCAATGATCGAGAAGCGATGCCACCGCCACCTGTGCCAAAAGCCCGAAAACAAACGAGAAGAGGGAAAAATCGACGAGATAGCAGCAGCGAGGATGATAGCGATGATGATGATGATGATGATAGCGATAGTGATTCGGAAAATGTGCCTGCTAATAATGGTAAATGATTGTGTTTAAATTTTTTTTTTTTTTCAAATTTTTATATGAAAATTTTAGAGAATTTTTGATATCGTAAATTTTTTTTTTTGTTTTTTTTAGCGAGAAAGAGCTCGATCAGCAAAGGGGTAAAGATTCCAAATAGCGAAGCACTAAGACTCGTAGATTCTGACTGTGATTCTGACGAAGAAGAAAACTCGACTAAAACTCGTGAGTTTTTTCATTATCTCCTTATATTTAGTAAAATTTTGTTTGCTTTTTTTTTCAATTCTAGTTTTTTAGCGCTACAGCACTACACATTTTTTTTTTCTCGTTTTTTTTGGGATTTTATTCACGTTTTTTTCTTCTGGTATTTTAATGAAGATTTTTTAAACAATTTTAAATTGACAGAAAAATTTTACTCAAGTAAAGTTGGAGGATTGTTTTGAATATGAAGAAAATCGTTCAATTTTCATACATTTCGTTTTTTTTTTTCTTTTTTTTTGGCAAAATATGCGGTACGATATTTGTAATTTGAAATTAACGTTGAAAAATTTATCAAATTTTCAGCGAGAAATTCGTCAAAGAGGAAAAAACCCGTGGAACCAGCCACACCGACACCAAAATCGAGAAAAAAGAAAAATCGACCAGACGAATCTCCGATCGCCGGTACTTCGAGTCAAATAACGCCACGCAGGACACCCGCGAGGACCGCAAAAAATACGTCGAGACGCTAATTTTTTAAGTAAAATTAATCCAAGATTATTATTATTTTTCTGCATCAATAAGAGGATTTTTATTTTTTTTCTTCTCAGTTTAATGGAAAAAAAAAAAAAAAAACGGAAGAAACAAACTTGAAGCCTAAAATGAACACAGTAATTGTTAATGGCAATTTTTTTTTTTTTTTGTTCACGTTTTACGGCAGATCTCGACTGGTGCTGCGTTTGAATGTCATCGAACGCACCTCGCTCGACGGAGACGACGCTGTCGGTTGTGTACTCGATTGTTTGTTACTCGAAGTTTTTGTATTTGAGGAAGACGAAGATCCAGCAACTGGCGTTGGACTTTGCGAGAGCGAAGCTCGATCGTCGTTCATCGATTTTTCACGCTCCAGTCGTTGCTTGCTGAATTTTCCCATTCCTGGACGGTAAATCTCCATTGCCGGTCGATCCTGTGAAAAAAAAAAAGAATGATTTTTAAAATTTATAAATTTAAAAAATTTAAAAATAAATGGAAAATGTAAAATTGTTGATAAATAATTATTTTTTTCCCACCTTATTGCGAATTCTTCGTTCCAAACGTGGATCCTTCTTGTCTTTTGTCTTGTAACGATTTTCCTTTTTTCGTAAATTTTCCTGTTCTCCACCATCGAGAGACTTGTGACGTCTCAAACTACCCCCGTCGCTACAACCACCCTCTGCCCCGCTTTCCAATGAGCTTCGTCTGAGCACGATGTTGTTTCCGTGTTTTTTCGTCAACGAACAATCGCGATCGTCAAACTCGATACTGTCGCTCTCGTGAAATCTCGATCTTGTGCAATTTCCGTCGGAATCAAAATCCTGATTGTCCCTTCGTCTGTTTGATGATTTCACAGTGATCGTTTCTGCAATCATGAAAATTAATTATTAGAAAAAAAAAATCACACTAATGCCGAAAATGATTTGCGTAAAAAATGAAAAAATGATTTTTTACATTTATTTTTGCCCTCCCAATCTCATAAAATTCATAAATATTATCGCTTTTTGTTCTCCTAAAACAACGACATGGATTTTTTATGGTTTTAACTTCAACGAAAAAAAAAAAAAATACTTCTGACGCTAAAATTAATTTTGGAATAAATGAAATTTTTTACCTCCAGCCAAATCAAGTTCCAGTCTCGATTGCGAAGTCTCAGCCTCAATAATTTCTTCCCTCTGATTGGTCAATTTGATGTCCGAATCTTCTTGTACGGTGCTCGCAGCTAAAATCTCATTGACGATCAAAGATTTTCCTGAAAGTTGTGAAATTTCATTTTTCTTATCTTTCTTATCTTCTTCTCTCCTCATCGATGCTAATTTCGTCGAATTTCCCTTGGCGCCTGCATCGCCACCTCCTCCTTTTTTATTCTCCGCCAATCTTTTCTTCTCCAATCTCATTTTTTCATAACTTTTGCCACGTTTCTCATCGAGTTTTCGCTCCTTATGTTCTCTAATCTCGTCCTTGGCCTCAATTTTTTTATCTCTTGAAAATTTTTCCTCCATTTTCTTGTCTTTTGGATATTTCTCGTCATTTTTTTTTTCATCTCTCGCAGCCTCGCGCTCGTCTCTCTTTCCGTGTGATCTTTTATCATCATTTCTCTTCTGATGCTTATTTTCCCGATTTCTTTCCTCGCCCCTTTCCCTCCCAAATGTCTGCTTAGCCTGCAATTTTCCATCACGATCACGTCCACCAGGTTTCTCACGTCCTTTGTCTTCTCTCTTATTACGAGATTTTGGCTCTTTCGTCGGTTGCTTTTCCTTCTCATCCTTGACGCTTTCTCTCAGCTCGCGACTCAATTCTCTTTCCATTTCTGGATTTTTCAGGACCTGAAAAACCAAAAGGATTACAAATTTTCATATTATTATGATTTTCTTCATTAAAAATTATTCAAATTAACTTTTTTTTTTCCATCAGGGCTTACTTGAGGTTTTTGTAAGAAAAAAAAGTCCGGATTATTTAGGTTTTATGAAGGAAAAAAAAAAAGAGAAACCATAGGAATAAATGGCAAAAAAAAAAAATCTTTTCTTTTAATAGAAAAAAAGCCACAAGCTTGTAACACAAATTGGATCATCGAGCGTGCTATTTGTTTAAATTTTGCACTATTTCAAGTGGGGAAACAAAAAATTGTTAAAAAAAATATATATATAAAAAACGAGACGAGCTTTTACGATCAAAAACTTGATATGTTTAAGGCGTCCTTATAATTTTTTTTCCATCTCGTGCACGCTTTAAAGATCGTAAAGAAAAATTTATCGATTTAATTTAAAAAAAAAAGAAAAAAAAAGGAAACAACTCAGTCACTCATAATCTTCGAGCGTTGTGGCAATTGTAGCGATATTCCAAAATCTCATTGATTTTTCATATTTCTAATCGCAATTTTGGTCTTTTCGATCGGGTACTGCGCTGCAGCTCTTTGATTTTGGAATTGAGGACGTGAGTTCGGTAAATGTTCGACTTTCCCAGACTTGACGAGAATTCGTCGTCCGGGTTTTCGGTAAAGCTGCAAATAAAGTCATTGAGGAGTTTTTTTTTTTTGTTTGTTTCAATTTAAACATTTCTTACATAATGGGAAATCGCGGAAAAAAAAAAAAATTACTCTTTAGACGTAGTCGAGATCTTTCGTTTCCAGCTCGCCTTCGCGAAAATTCAATCTCGCTGCCTCTTCTGAGAGCATTATTATCGCGACGATCAAAATTTCCACGAAATTCAGACTTTTTGGCTCTACGATAAAATTTTCCCGATGATACGTGATCGTCCATTTTTTCACGATCGTAATTTTTTGTAGATTTTTCGTTCTCCACATTTCGTTCTCGCTTCTCGAAACGAGCCTCAAACATCTCCGTACTCGCGTGAGAATTAATTTTCAATCGCGAGCGCAAATTTCCTTGCGTTTCTCTCGCTGAATTCTCGTCGAGCTGATCGATCGATTTGGTACTCTTGATAGTCGAATCAAAGACCGTCAGACAAGAATTTTCTTGACCTCGAAAGGATTTTGCGCTACGGTACTTGAGCTGCGAATTTTATAACGAATAATCTCAGCTCTTTAGTACGAAAATTGAAAAAAATATTCAATTTCTCGATGATTGAAAAAATGAAATTATAATTTATTTTATTGTTTTTTCAAATCTATCGCAGAATTTATTATGCCAGCTCATCCGTCGAAATTTCCTTATAACGACGAATTATTAATTAACAAATTTAATAATATTTCAAGGATGGATTGATAATTATTTAAAAAAATACCTTCGATATCGTTGGCTCGTCCTTGGCTCGACGTCTCTCAAGATCACGACGACGTCGCTCTTCTCTTTTTTCATCCTTTATTCTCTGTTTCTCTTGCTTCCGTTGTTTCAGATACTCGAGAAGTGGCGTCGTCGTAACTTTCTTCTGATTGTCTAGAAGCAAATAAATATAATAAATAAAATAACTTGAAAATTATTACTATCAAATCAAAATCTGCGATATATTATAATATATTTTATATTTATCTTTATATTTATTATATTTTTTAAATAAAATATATTTTATTTAAAAAATAAATAAAAAAATAGCCTAAAGAGGAAACGATTCAAATAATCATATTAATTTTTGTTCTATTCAGTTAGCCTTTCTGAGTGTGACTCAGTTTTTAAATTTCAAATACTTTCTCACCAAAATCTTCATATATTTTTTTTTACCATCAAAATTGTCTCGCGAGGAAAAAAATTTGGTGGAAACAAAAAATAAATCTTAAAGGCAAAAAAAAATTAAAAAAATGCCTGGACCCCCTGGCAGTGATTTGCCAGGCACCAGGCACTTCCCACCAGGTATTTTTGGTCCTCAGTGTAAATATTAAATTGGTCAATCCATAAATAACTATGGAAAAGCATAAAAAAATTCGCGATTTTTTCTCCATTTTTATGGAATCAATTTTTTTCATCCCACCCTTAAAAGTGGATCAATTTGAATTGTGAGCAAAGTTTTTCGCAACCATTGAAGGATACATGAAAAGTGAAAAATTGTCGAATTAAATCTGCTCGTCCACTCACTATCGGCAGGTTGATAGGAATATTCAGTTTTTGGTTGCGCTGGCGTCGAGTCACTCTCAAGATTTTGGAGACTCTCGAGAAAGCTGACGTAGTAAGGATCGGTCTCTATGCTGCCACACTTGATATCCTTCTTTTTGCCAGCTCGCTTTTTGGGCAATCGCTGAAATGGTGCAAATTCGACCACCGCAGGATATTCCGTACCCTTGGAATCGACAAATACATAATTATCGAATTTCTCACGAAATATAAATATATCGCGTTGATCAATGAAATTTATGTAAGCCCTCGAGTATGCATATTGGCCAAGAGACATGTCGGCTTTGACGAAATAGAGATAATCGTGCTCGGGCAGAGGCGATATCTGCTCGACAAATTGACTCTGATTCATCGATGGTGGTAATCGTCGTATCACGACCTGGCAACAAAATAAATACAATTTAACGAAGAATTGACAAAGACAAAAAAAAAATATTTAAAAATCATAAGATTCTTGGACATTAGTAAGAAAAATTTATAATCGCAACCGACATCGCGATGATCCAACGAAATTTTTTCAGACCAAACTCGACGAGCAAAGAATGAATTAATCTCGACGATGTCAAACCATTTGGTTATTTTTTTTCATTAAATATTATAAATTGTGATACGATTCTTGTATCTGCAGTAATAGAGGCAGCGATAGAAAAAAAAATCGAATTCGTTGGTTCGATAGATGAAAAATTGTCGCAAAAGTTCGGGCATTTTGAAACTTAACCTCAAAATCTCAATAATTTGGTGGCTTTTTTTCGTTATTTTTAGTAAAAATTTACCTTGGTCATGGCTCGGCATTTTTCTTTCTTGACGTCGCGACTTTTCGTCGGAACATCCGGTGTATTTGTTTGCGTCTCAGCCTGAACAAGAGGACTACTTCTCGTGCTGCTGCTACTGCTCTCAGTTTGATGATTCTCCTCCGTCATTATTTCCTCCCCCATAAATTTTAACACACGTGCGTCAGGCCCAAAATTTCATTTATTTATCAATTATCATTATCAATATTATTTATTTTATCACGAATGTTTCATTTACGGGGCGCAAATTTTTCCTTTTGATAACTCGATAACGCGCCCTGTTAAACTTTTGTTGTTCTTTTTTCAATCATACAGCTGATCAATTTTTTCTTCTTCGGCAAAGTAACATTTTCTGCCGCTTGATGTCGCTGCGATCTGCCATTATATATCCTGAAGGACATTCAAACTATGCAATTTTCCCCAATAAAGAATTGTCTGAATAATTTGGGCGACACAGTGAAACGCATATCTTTTTGCCCTGAGGCCAGTCCTGAGTAAAAATGAGAGAATTTGTCCCTTTCCACACCGATAAGTATTACGAAAAAAAATATTAAAAAATCGTAAAATTCGCCAAAAGCTTAAATATATATATCGATTGTGCATCTTTCGTATAAAACAACGCAAGAAACAGGATCTACATACGACAAATAACAAGACAAGATTTTTTATTTTGTTGTTTTTCTTTTTTTTTTATTTTCTTTTTTTTTAATCAATCTTTTTGAAAGGAAAAAAAAATAATTACCATAAAACTCGAAGAAAAAGAATAATAATGGAAAAAAAAATCCCTTCATCCCACAATTAATATATTGCCTTCCCGTACTGGTTGTTATTTAGCGGGAACGCAATATATTCATTTCTTTCTTATTCCATATTCATTTTATCCTCAATTACCGTTTCAATTATTAAAAAAAAAAACAAAGAAAATTGAAGAGAAAAAAAAATGGAAAAAAAAAATTCCCCTCATCCCACAATTAATATATCGCGTTCCCGGAGTTACTTATTTAGCGGGAACGCGATATATTAATTGTAAGAGGGGATTTTTTTTCCCATTTTTTTCTCTTCAGTTTTCTTTTTTTTCTTATCATTCAATCGATGATTGAGGGTCAAATGAAAATCGAATAAGAGAGGGAGGAGGGCGGGGCGGGGGTGGGGGGATAAAGTTGTCCAAATGTGCAACAAGAAATTGGAATAGTTGAATCATAATGGAGGACAGATAATATTGAATTCAACATGAGAATAAGAGAAATTGAGGATAAATGGCGGGGTGGGGGTCAAGGGTCGGGGAAGAAAATAAACGAGGAAGAAACGATTGTATGAAAGAAAAAAAAAAATAGAAAGAAATAATATGATAGGAATTGGAAAGAAATAGACGAAAAAAAAAATGATAATAATTGGCGATATAAAGATTACTCCTTCTTGACGGCCTGTTTTGCCTGATGAGCCTGCAGTACAGCGACCGCCTCCTCGACCTTGGCCTTCAATGACTCGCTGTGCTCGAGCATGTGAAGCAATTCGGAATTGTCAATCTCGAGAAGCATACCGGTGATTTTTCCGGTTAATTGTGGATACATGCCCTGTATGAGCGGGAAAAGACGCTCCCCGAGCATTTGCTTTTGTTCCTGAGGTTGCGCAGCTGCCAGCATCGAGGCTGTTAACGGTTCTTGGCCTTGAATGTGAACCGCCTGTTGCACCAGTGCTGGAGCTGGAATAGCCATTGCGTGCGGTGGATTTCTGACGTTAAGATTGTATTTGTAATTTGCGGTACGATTTTGGGGTGATACACCGACCGCCGAGCCAGCCATTGCGCGACTTTGCATATTTGCACCGCCAACTGTTTGTTGACCTGAAAATTTCAATTTCATGCAATCGTTGATAAATATTTTTCATTTTTGTTTTTTTTTTTAACCCTAGAATGAGCTGCTAATTTATAAATTACAGTTCAAAGGTCACCTTGGGTGGAGATCCACCTCGATCGTGCAATTTAATATTAATTTTCCAATTTTTCACTACAATTCAAAACTTTAAATTCAATATTATTCTTGAATAATGAAAAAAAAATAGATCTAAAATTCAATAAATTTGGTGCTCAAAAATTTAATGCAATTATCATCAAGAAATTAAAAAAAAAAAACATGGCATTGAATCAACGCAATAAGAATATCTAAAAAATGCTATTTACGTGACTTTTTCTGCTCCTATCTGAGAAATAATATCGCTAATCTTATCAAGACTTTGTACAAACAAAGATAACGTAAATTCTCTAATATATCAAGACAAGGCTCAAATTTCAGATCGTTTCGATTTGTCTTGCACATCCTTAAATCTCATCAAATTTTTTTTTCTTCTAATTATCATCGTCAAGAATTTTGCACAAAATTTTCACAATACCCTCAAATCTAATTTTATTCTCCTAAAGAGTAATTTAGTTAAACTCTGAAAATTCCTATGTATTTTGGCCATATATGAGGATAAATTCGATAAAAAAAAGCGATGCGATAAAATGGGAAAAAAAAAGATAAAATGCGAAAAAAAAAGATAAAATGACGAATAAGAGGATAAAAACTCGAGATTTTACCTGTGATCGGTCTTGCCGAGATAGCATTACGCATGCCACCTGCTTGAGCGGTCGGAGCTCTTGGCGCAGCTCTGAAAGGTCCTTGCATAGCTGAAAAGCCTGAATTTCCGGTTTGTGCATTTGGGCGTACTTGATTTGGTTGCGAGGTCCAGCGTGGTGTTGCACGCATTTGAGCCATTTGAGCAGGACCATAAAATCGCTGAGGTTGCGGTAATGTCGGAACGAAGAAACTGCCAGCGCCACCTGCTTGATACATCGGGCCCATTTGTTGCATACGTAAATTAGACATACGTTGTATGTATTGAGAGGCAAGATGAGCTTTACGATCATCTTTTCTCTGGGCAAGAGCAACATAAAGCGGTTTTGTCCCGACGATGCGACAATTCATCTCCGTAACTGCTTTTGTCGCCTCCTCAGCAGCGGAGAAACATACAAAACCAAAGCCCTTGCTACGTCCATCCTCGAGCATTACTTTGGCTGATGTTATTGTACCGAATTGTGTAAATTCTTTGCGCAAACGCTCATCGTCGATTGTATCGTCAAGATTCTTAACGTATAAATTTACACCCTGATAACGATTCATACGCTCATTTTTCAATTCTTCGAATTTTCTCTTCAACTCTTGCTGACGCTCAGCTTTTTTCTGTGCACGTCCAACGTACATGCATTTACCCTCAGCGATTTCTTTCCCGTTCAATTCCATCACAGCTTGTTCCGCAGCGTCTGGATCTTCAAATGCAACGAAACCAAAACCACGTGATTTTCCATCGTCCTTGTTCATCACTTTGTGACTTGTGATACTGCCATATTTCTCAAACATTTCTTTGAGCTTCTCGTCCGACATATCCTCGCCAAAATTCTTCACGTACACGTTGGTAAAGAGCTTCGCCTTTTCGCCCAATTCCTTCTCGCGCTCTTTACGCGGAATAAATTTGCCAACGTATACCTGTGATTGAGGGAATAATTTTTTTTTTTAATTGCAACAAGCAAAAATCTTTAGTTTTTCGTTACTTTACACGTAATGGGATTGCCAAAAGCTGCTCTATCGCTTGGCAATTACTTGAGCCATTTTGTTACAATTTTCTACACGACAACTCGTTTGTTGTTTGGCAATAAAATACGAAATTACAAAGTTTGTCAGAATTTTTCAATTTTTTTATGCACCCAAGAAATAATTGATTGTAGTTTTTTATTTAAAAATGTTTCTTGGTGTTTGAAATTCTGTTGATATTTTGTGATTTTGAATTTCACGAAAGAATCGCTGCGAATGGCTCTGTAAAGCTTATAAATTTAAATCCAGAACAAACTTTGCGTGCAAATAGATGAGGAAAAAAGAAATTTTATTATTAAATTGTGGCAAAAATTATTGAAAGATTTTATGAAATTGTCAATTCTCGCGCAAACTACGAACTATCGAGATAAAAGTTTCAAAAATCGTTAAAAATATTAAAAAAAAAAAAAAAAGAAAAAATTCCATCATTTTGCTTTATCCTAGTAGAATCCAAAACGCTGAGAATCTTTTCTTTTGTTTCGGCCATTACATATCGCTCGTTAAATAGTGTGAGAAACAAAAAACGAATGAAAATAAATAAATAAAAATAAAAGAAAATTTCAAATAAAAGATAGTCCAAAACAAAAGTATCCGATCTATCCTTGCTGATGAAAAGATATCCAATGGAGAATTCCAAAGAATAATTATGAAGCAAAATTCCAATAAAAAAAAAAAAAAAAAAAAATATACTCACTTTCTTTCCATTGAGCAACATTCCATTGACCTTCTCAATCGATTTATTAGCAGCCTCCTCGGTCTCAAAGTGAACGAAACCATAACCCTTGGACATGCCGTTCTCATCCTGGGCAACTTTGCAGCTCAATATATTGCCAAAAGCTGAGAAAGTGTCGTACATTGCTTTGTTGTCTATGCTCTTGTCCAAATTTTTAATAAACACGTTGCCGACTCCGGATCTTCTTAGGGATGGATCGCGCTGGGACCACATTATGCGAATTGGACGTCCCTTGAGCATATCAAAGTTCATCGTGTCCAATGCTCGTTCGGCTGCCGAAATTTCATATTTTGAGGGGGGGGGAAAAAAGGAGAAAAAAAAATCATAATCATATCAATTGTCATCATAATCATATTAATTGTCATCAATGATTTTTCATTCTATGAGGATGACGAATGGGTTAACTTCCGGTAAACGGTTTCATGCCTACATGACGATACAATCCATCATGGCGGATGGAACGGAAAGCGCCACAAGCGTGTAAGGGAGGAGAGGGGAGGAGAGGGGAGGGGGAGAGGAAAACTTCCAATATGGAGACACAGTCGTCGTGCACGTGTCGAGAATGCGCAAACGCCTTGAATTATTCCAGAAAAGCACATGTGGCCACGTTTTTCCACACAGAAACGAAAGATTACCGATCTCAATTGCGACCATTGGGAATTATGAAAAGATACGAAGGAGAAGAAGAAAAAAAAAAAAATGAATGCTAAACTCACCATCTGCCGGTTGTTGAAAGTTGACGTAGGCATAGCCGAGAGAGCGTCTTGTAACGACATCGCGACATACGCGTATCGATAATACAGGACCAGCCGATGAAAATTTCTCAAAAAGCATTGCCTCGGTTATCTCGGACTGCAGATCACCAACGTACAATGACGCCATCGGATAATTCGGTGCACCGGGATTCATGATGTTTTTTTTTTTTATTTTTCTGCTTCTTTCCTTATTTTTCTCAACGTTTCCGTTGTATATTCTCAAACGCACACGCGAACAAACTCACAGCGGAGCAAAAACTTTCGCGTAATGATGAAATTTTTTTTTTTTTTGGCTTTCCGAACTTAATAAACCTTCGAGGGCCTAAATTTTCGGGGCGTGTGGCGATTAAATTTTCGATCAAAGGCCCAAAAGGAAGAAGAAAAAAAAGTGTTTCTTTTTTTCCTCTTCAATATGGCTTTTGATTTATTCACTTTCTATCGTACTCACACGTCTCGTAAAGGACCCTCGTTTTAACGCAAATTGTTTTTAAACTTGATTTTTATTTTACTCTTTTTTTCGTTTTTTTCTTTTTTCTTCTTCTTCTTCTTTTTCTTTTATAGGTTCACACTTGAGTTTGCTGTTTCTTCGGCGGTTTTTCGTTTACGGTTTTTCGATTTTTTTGGTTTTCTTGGTTTTTTCGTCTTTTTTATATTTTTTTTTTTATTTTTTTATTTTTATTATAGAAGAGTTATTTCACGAATGGAGGTGGGTTGTGTGACCTATTTTGTGGAAAAAGGAGACACAACCACACGTGAACACAACTCTACTCTTAATGAGGAAGAGGCGTTGAAAGTAGTTCGTACTCCGCTTATATACCTGACCGTGTTGCTCACTCACGCTCATGAAAAGTAGTCCACCATTTTAGCCCCCTCTTTGCCACTGTACAGCCGAGATAACGATGAAAAGCACGGGAATAATTCGTGCAAACCGCCAAACAGTTCCCTCGCACGAGAGAAGCATCAATTTTCTTACGCGCCAATCATATCGCTCGCTGTGTCTGATTCAAGCCTCGTGATTGTCCCTTCTGTTGGCGCCATCATACAGTTAAATCGATGCTTTTGTCCAAATACCCGCTTTTTATTCGCCACTTCCGGTTCATTTTCAAATTCCATTACGTCGTTGGCTCTTCAAATTTCGTCGGTTATTACAGGAAAAATTAATACCGGCAATGCGAAGCTGATCGTAGCGCCATCTTGCGTCAATTCATTTAAGTTACTCAGTCACACCCTCCTGTGCATGTTCGAGAAACTCGGATTTTCCATTAAATAAATATTTCTCGAGACAGCTCGTAGCAGACGTCTCGAAAAGACTAGAAATTGTCGCGTTTTTTTCGCTCTCTGTGACAAGTCAGAATTGTCGGAAATGGCTGCTGCTCGCAAAGGCAACTATTTGATCGGTAATATTCCAACTTTTCTTCATCCATGACCTTTTGATCCATCACAGTTTTTCTTTATTCCAATTTTACCTTTCTTTTGACGTTTTTCACATCCATATAGACGAACAAAATTTCTTTCTTACATAACACGAATCTCTCTATTTTGCGTTTTAGGAATCGGGCTGAGAAAATGGTGCTACAATCTTGCTGGCTTCAATCAGTACGGTGAGAAAAATTTGCATAATAAATTTCATATTTTGACAATCTTTCCGATTTATATATATTTTTTTTCGACTTTCCTTTAATTTATTGACAGGTCTGATGAGAGATGATCTTTGGGATGAAACTCCCGTAGTCACGGAAGCTCTGAGAAGATTGCCAGAACATTTGCTTGATGAGCGCAATTTTCGATTAATTCGGGCTCTGCAAATTGATGCCCGAAGAGATGTCCTGCCCAAAGAGCAATGGGTCCAATATGAAGATGTGAATAAAACATTTTTTTTTTTTTTTTATATTGAAACAAAAAAATATTAAATTCTTCAATATTATAAATATATTCTCTCATTTTCAGGATGTTAAATATCTCGAACCCTACATAAAGGAAGTTGAGAAGGAGCTAAAAGAGAAGGAAGATTGGAACAAGGAATAAAATCTTTCCTCATTAGTGTAAAAAATGATAAATAGCAAATAAAGTGGTAAAGTTTTTTTTTTTTTCTTCAACAGCTACTTTTCTGATTAATTCAACATTAATTCAACCTGGAATCTCGTATTTGTGTAAAATTTCAAGATGAATTATCTTTGAGAAGTTATTTAACTACAAATAGGCAATTTACTAAAATTATGCTTATAAAAGTAAAATTGTGTTATGTGCAGACTCGTAGTTCGATGTTTGACCGCGCGGTGTCGCCACTGAATCCTTTTTTACATTCGATTTGATTACAGCGACAGCATTAATTTTCATTAAAATCAAATTTTCTTTACACCTTATTGTCGCGTATTAATTATCCACGATAATTTGTTGCATTTCACGCCCACGTGGTAATTATTATTGGCAAAAAGGTAATAATTTCTAACAAGATAATTATAGGTGACATTGAAATATCTCGTGAAAATTTTTTAGCACCCCTTGGGTAATATTTCGATGCTTTTTTACATTCGATTTGATTACAGCGACTGAGCATTAATTTTCATTAAAATCAAATTTTCTTTACACCTTATTGTCGCGTATTAATTATCCACGATAATTTGTTGCATTTCACGCCCACGTGGTAATTATTATTGGCAAAAAGGTAATAATTATAGATGACATTGAAGTATCTCGTGCAAAATTTTTAAGCACCCCTTGTGTAATATTTCAATGATAATATTACTTTTCATTATCGTTTCTCTTATAAATTCGTATTTATGATAAGAATACTTTTAATTTTTATTTTAATCGGCATCGAAGAGCCGCCTGGTCCCTTGGATTATTATTACTTCTGTATGACAAACGCTCGATCTATCGGCCATGACCGTCAACAGGTAAAAAGTTTCATACCACATGATAGTTTATCAGCATCCCCCTCGATGATATCCGGTCCTTCAGAATTTTTTATACCGGAAGTACCGGCCAGGGGTATAATTGTAGCGCAGGGGATAAAATCGCGAGCATCCCTCTTGCTTCATCAACGATATAGCACATTTGATTCATTCTAGACGTAACTAGAAGTTTTACCCTCCCCCCTCCCCACCCAGTTGGATCAATATTCCCATCCCTCCACGAGCGTATTTGCGATCTCCAGAGCCCCTGGCAAATCGAGATTTTTCATTTGGCAAACGAACGTCGTTGCCAACGTCTCATTCCTCTCTTTCACTTCCGTCTGTACTCGTCGTCATCCGTTATTCTCCCTCTCGCTTGATTTTTATCGTGAATTTGCCCAAACTGACTCATTTATATCGACGAAATAATTACAGAATATTATTTTTTGTATTATTATATCGCGTCTAATGATCTTCGTGCAATACGATCGATCCACTCATCGAGATATATTTTTGAATTATCCGTATCGTATGTAATAGTCGCTGCGATTATCGCAGCCGGGTAAAGACACGATAAAAAACGTGCTACGGACGAATCTCTACGCGAAGGCATCGTGGAACTCGCAACGGAAAAATGAGTTTCTCAGCGGTAAGGAATAATTTTCTTAATTATTCGTCGTGTCGTTTTTTTTTTTTTATTCGAGTGGATGCCATTTTTTATTTATCATTGAAATTTTGCTCTTATGGGAATTGCATATATTTACTAGATATTTCGTGTCTACGTGTATAGATATATATATAATTGAGGGTGGTGAAAACGATTTTTTTACATTTCATTTCCAATTTAAATTTTTTACTAGTTCAAAAAATGGTCGCGTTCGATATTCAAATTTTGAAAAGTATTCATATTTTTCGAAAAAAATCATGTTCCTTTAATGTGATATTGATTTAACGATAGAGTTATGTCAGCTGATATATAGCTGAGGATCGTGTTAATTTTTTTTAACGCAATTAATCGCAGATGAAATTCGATACAAACTTTATTTTTGAAATTTAGAATATTATAAAAGTTGACCTTCGATTAATAATATTCATCACTTTTGTTATTTCGTTGGGAACTAACACGAGGAAAAAATGGCGGCTCGAATGAAATCGATCGAAAAATTTACAATCCTTAAGAATTACAAATTTGATATTATCATAAAATATATTTACGACAAAGATTCTTGTTAGAATGTGAACACATTAAATCATCTGTCAGAATATGTTTTAAAAAAATATTCGGTTAGAACGACTAGGAGAGATTAGTTAAAATTATGATCCAACAGATGGCGCCACTTTTGTCGTTTCCGGTACAATCTGTGAAACCGGTAAAAATCTGCAGATTTTGCGATAATATTATCACTTATGTATTGAATTAAAAGTTTATAATTTTTTTTTCTACGTGAAAGAGGCAAAACATGCGATAATTATAATTTTCAAAATGGAGATTGCAACATTTTTCATATCTATAAAATCAAACGGTTTAAGGAACAAAAACTTGAATGTTTGCTTGCGCAAAGAAAATCATGAAAGATTTCACGATATTGGATTTTTTTTCCACGTTTAATGATTTAAAAAATGGTAAAAGTTTTTTCAAATCTAAAATAGGTATAAATTTGAAAATTTATCATCAAGATTTTCTTTAAATGAATTATAATTGAAAAATGTAAAATAATGATGAATTTTCCTTGTTGACAAAAAAAAAAATAATTCATGTACCATTCTCTCGGTTTTATATTTTTTGCAGATGTGGAGAGGAAGGCGAATGGAATTCTCCAGTACGAGAAAAACACTGAATGAGAGTAACGTGAGAACAAAGAGCAAATCTTTTGATCACAGTAAAAAAAATTTCACCTCAATTCCCGTGGATAATCAATAACGGATAAATAGAATCGCTGCGTAGAGCGAACACAAGAAAAGTCGAAGCTTAATGAAGGAAATAATAATGAAGTTAAAAGAGTCATCGGATGCCGAAAAAACGAAACCCTATCCCTGCGCTGCGTGTACAAAGGACATTTTGTTTAAAAAAACAATATTATTAGTATTATGAAAAATAATAATATTCAAATAGTATATACATATGCGTATATACTCAGGCATATGTACATACGTATGTACATATATATATATAGGTAAAGAATTGTAAATTGCAAATTTCAAGAGGAAGAAAAGAGATCGAGAAACAGAAAATTGCGAGGGAGAAGAAAAGTTGATGAGACACGGATAAACTATATATATATATATATATATATATATAGATACACGAGTTTCTAATCATATATATATTATATTCTGAAAAATAATTATTTATTTATTCAAATGAAATTTTGACGAAAAGAAGAGCTTCTTGCTGATCGATACTCGGGCTATAAGACATTTGTACAGGGAAGAAAAAAAAAGATTGCATCACCTAATATCGCGTAATAAAAAAAAAGCTTGCAGAAAACGTAATGAGAAACGTAAAATAAAAGGTAAAACTGCCGGACAGTCTGAAACTCAGGGATAATAAAGAAAAATAAGAAGAAAGTGAAGAAAAGAAGGAAAAAAAGAAGGAAGTGAAGAAAAGAAGGAAAAAAAAAACAATAAAATGTCTGTGCCATACGACGAGAGCTTAATATGGCTCATTGTCGTTGGTTTCATTGTTGCTTTTATATTGGCATTTGGTATTGGCGCGAATGATGTCGCAAATTCATTCGGTACGAGCGTCGGCGCGGGTGTTCTCACAGTTTTTCAAGCTTGCGTCCTGGCAACCTTTTTCGAAATTGCCGGTGCTGTACTAATAGGAAACAAGGTAAAAAAAAAAGTTTTTGAGGATGAAAAAAAAAATATTATACGAGAGGAAAAATTATACAGAGAGGATTAAAATGATAATGAATTTTTTTCAGGTATCGGACACTATGCGGAAAGGAATATTGGACGTTAATCTTTACGATGGCCATGAAAAAGAATTAATGATGGGAGCATTGTCGAGTCTCGCTGGCTCGGGTATTTGGCTTTTGCTCGCAACTGCTCTACGATTACCGATATCCGGTACCCACTCGATAGTCGGAGCAACAGTTGGATTTTCTCTCGTTTGCCGAGGAACAGCCGGGGTAAGAGAGACGTGATTCGACGTCCATGGTGGAGGTACGAAATTTCATATTTATGATGGAAATTTTGATTTTTAATCGATGCTTTGTTTTCTTTTTTTCCCTCTCTCTCTCTCTCTCTCTCTCTCTCTCTCTCTCTCTCTCTCTCTCTCTCTCTCTCTCTCCTTGCTAAACGCAGGTCAGATGGATGGCATTGGCCAACATTGCCGCTTCCTGGTTCGCCAGCCCCGTCCTGAGCGGCTTCGTTTCCGTCACCATTTTTTGGATACTCAGAAAATCAATATTACGAGCGAAAAAACCTTTTGAGAGGGGCCTGAAAATTTTACCGCTCGCTTATGGCCTCACAATTGCCGTTAACGTATTGTCGGTCGTTCATGATGGACCTAAATGTACGTACCCCTTAACCCTCCGTAATGGAACATTACTGGAGAATTTATCCAGTCAGTTTCGAAAAAACGATCGTCCAATTTTGATTGAAAAAATTTTAACATTATAAATCGAGAAAAAAGAAAAGAAATGAAATAAAATGGATAATATTATTTTGGAGCCTCTGATAATCACTGCTGATTATTTGATAAATTAATCATTCTGGTAATATGAATTTTAGAATAAAAAAAAAGTCTTATCAGGATTTTTTGGTAAAATGAATTGTTGAATTTTTCAGTATTGATGCTGGACAAAGTTCCATGGTGGGGAAGTGGAACGGCTGCATTTGGCATTGGCTTGATATCCGGTCTAGTCGTTTATCTCTACGTCGTTCCTTGGCAACGTAAACG